>KK120656.1:492835-602335 GCA_000611955.2 Stegodyphus mimosarum | reverse complement strand
TTCCCCCCCCCCCCATTTTGATGGAGAGCACTCCGAGGGGGGGGACAGGTCTAAGGATCTCCTACCCATCTTCCCTAAACATCAACCTCTTGAGAAGACTTTCGGCTAGCGGCATATTTAGAGTGCCCCAATGCCACACAGACACCATACCTTTACAAACATCCATGCCTTCTCTGGGATTCAAACTCGGGCACAGCAGTCAGTGACACTAACCACTGTATTGGCTGGGCAGAGCAAAAACTATTGTTATTTTTTTTGCTAGTATTAAAGTTATCTTTATTTAGTCTCTCTAAAACTAATTGAAATTGACTTCATCTTTTACAAATTTTTCCAATATTTGGTCAATACAGTTATTTGCTAGCTTACGATACGATGACAACTTCTCGCACTTTTTTATTCTTATGTATAATGTTTGCTAATCCTGTATCGTGTCCTTATTTGAAATGAACCATTATGGTGCGCAATAGTCTTTGTTAAGTTCAAATGAATAACAAAGCCAAAATCTGTCTATCTCTAAAAACGGAATTACTAATCATTTTATAGTAAACAGAAGAAAATGATATATTACCTTGATTTCTGGAAAAGTCAGTAGCTTTTGGTCTACAAAGGCCAAAGTTTGAAATAAATCTCTGTTTATCCTTTGCAAGAATTTCTGGATAATGACCAAAATTGGATGGATATCTTTCGCTTTTTATATCCCTAAAAGCTGTTGGAACATTTTCTGACTTTTTATCATTATTTATGTGTGTAGTTGAAATATTTTTGGATAGTTTGTCTTCTTTAGAGACTTCAGTCAAAATATTCTCTGGCCCATTTTTAATTCTTAAAATTGTATTTGAACTGTTTGCTGCTGCATCTGAATGCTTGCTAATTTCTGATGGCTGTTCCTGTGAGCTCAAAGTTGATGCCTGATATTCTTCTTCACTAGAATTTTCAGCTTGGAAATACTGAATGGAAGCTTTGATTTTCTTTATTACCAACTCTAAAGCATCATGTAATCCTTTTTCTTTCTTTCTTTTTTTGCACTCTGTTTAAAGCGTTTCTCTCCATATTATAAGATTTCTTAATATTTTATTTTATAAATAAAAAGGCCTGTAAGGAAAGTAAATCATTTAATTCATCATTTAATGAATCAAAAAGAAAGTTTTAATAATATCGTTCAGTATTTCATGCCTATTTAAAACAGTATATGCTGTATCATTTCCTAAAATGATAAGCAATTTATTTCACATTTTTCTTTACGTTCATTTCCTATCTCAACAGTAGTAGTTCATCCTAAGTACGAAACGTAGAGAATGGTCTAATTGCAAGAACTTTTTTGTTATTTTTTCCTATGTGAAGTAAATACGATTTACTTTCTCTCAAATACCATGCTTTCCATTAGGCAGACATCATTCTCGCCCTTTGATATAATCCATTTTATGAACAAACAGTATGTCAAGTGCGCAAGACTATAATTAATAGTATCTAGACTAGAAATTGTTACAGGATATTCAAGGGCCTCCCTAAGCCTTCAGGCCCCTATGCAATGGCATTCTTTCCATGCCCTTTGTGTACAACCTGTCTGACTCCTAAATTTTACCAGGGATTAATAGGACTTCTTACAAGTAATATAATTGTTATGTGATAGAAGCTAGTGATTGAGTGTACCATGAAAAGGAAATTATAAACATTTAGAAAGATATACTGAATAAATTGCTAAACTAAGTTTGGTTTGTAGTTTTATTTGTGAATGAGTAACTTCAATTTTTATGTTAGAGGCAAAAAGGGAAAGTTATAATCACTTACTCAAAAAGCTGTTTTCCCATATATATTTTTTTAGTACTTTTTGATTATCTGCCCAATTCTGAAAAGAATTCACCAAGCAATGTACTATGTCACCAAGATAAGCAGTCCATAATAATGTAAAGACTACTTATGAGTCAACCCAGGTATATGCACATGTGCTGTGCGTGAGTGTAGATTTTGGTTTCTCAAATTTTCTGGTTAGTGCTTATTCTAATTATTTTTTGTGGGGGGGGGTTAGTAAAGAATTGTGATGGAACTGCGGAGTTTTCCATCTGCGGGAAAAAAGCATTGCATTTCTTCAGAAATGCTGTGTTTTGCCTAGTACTAGAGAATGCAAAAATTTGCAATCCACGAAGTTGTATTTCATAAGCAATCGAATTTATGTATCAATTCCTTAATTTCTGCAATTCTCTGATGTCTTTTCTGATCTTTGTACATGTGATCTTTGTACAAAGATCAGAAATGTACTTTCACATGTAACAGATCTTTGTACATGTGAAAACAACAGCTTATGCAATACCAAATTGTGCAATTCCAAAGCAGATTATCATGTACATGGAGAAACAACAGTCTGCATGGTGCCAAGTTTCCACAGCTCTGTAATGTTTTTTTAATCAGTGCATATCAACACAGTGACACAAATCACAGTATATGTAGGGCAAAGAGCAGGAAAAAGTAAATTTTATGTTACAGAAATTTCTTGTGTTTTTAATTTCGTTACTTCATTTCTGTTTTATGTAATTCTTAGCATGTCATCATTTTTAAGATGGCTGTTGTCTTTTGCACTCTAAGTTGGGAAAAATTAGTTGCCAATAATTGGCAACATTTCCAAAGGTTTGGATGGATAATCAAAAAGTACCAAAAAAAGAAATTAGTATTTGTAAGACACATATATGCTGATTTTATTTTTTCATGAAGCAATGGAACCAAAGCACTATTTTAGCATGTCTTATCAAAATATTAAAATTTTTCTACTAGCTTTTTTAGACTGAATATTAATGTAGCATAATTCTGTGACAGATTTAGTACATTCATGCATATTTTGAAGCATTATAAAAGAAAGATATTTCTTTTATAATGCTTCAAATGCTACAGAAATTTAAATGCTACATTATGTTTTGCATGCTACAGAATGTCACCAAATCATGTGTACTGCTTAAACATGACCTATAAATTCTGATAGACATTGGGTAATAGCTGTGAGAAGATTAAATGTCATGAGCTGTTAAGTGCTGAAAGTTTTCACTTCTTCTGGATTTCATTACATCTTGTTTTTCTAAACTTATGAACACTGCCAGGGGAAGGGTGTAAAAGATCCTTTTATTTAACAGAAAACATTTAACAGATAGAACAGACTTACGTGCTTACAAAAACATTGACCACTTTCAGTAAGAAATTAAAAGATAATGTAACACTAAATTTAAGGGTAAATAGTAGTACAAGACTACACAATTCAATTTAAGCTAGCGGGTTGATTCAGAAACCTACACCGGCAGAATAATAATTTGGCGGCAAGAATGTGCAACCAATATCAAGGTTAACAGCTAGAAGAAATTAGTGGTATGCTCTCACAATAGCAAAATCATGCTCTGTTTAACCTTTTCACTCCAAAAGTTTAAATACTCTCATTCGTCCTAATTCGTTTACATCCTGATGAGAAAATGTGAAGGGAATAAGAAAATTCAGGAAAAGCTCACAAAATAAAATAACTGTCAGTAAAAATAAATAGAATCCTACAAACTATCGTTGTTGAAATGGTGGTAACTGATTATATATAGTCAATAATCTACTAGTAAATAAATTATTATTTTATTACTTTGTATTATCTACTTGTTTATCTTCTAATGTGACAACTGAAGTATGAGTAGGAACCACACAGAAGAAGGGTAAAAGAGCCCTTTATTAACTCTTTAAAATTCAGGATGCATCAACTTAACACTAACACACTATGCTTCATTCTTTCGGTAACTCAAATAACAAGAACATAACTAAAAATTCAAAGATATTAACAAGCAGTAGAAGAACTCTACAGGGCTTAGATAATACTGTTACCTAAACCCACATCGAAATCTAGTGGCAGCAAAGCAATAGCTGTTATGCCACTTTAACCAGCAATAAATGCAGAAACAGAAGCTCACACTACAAAAGTACAGAGCTTACCCAAACTCTCTAACTTTTACTTCTAGAACTCAGTATTTAAACCTTTTCTCCTCAAGGTAGAATTTGCATTACTTCACATTCGCTACCAAATTTAAATATTTTGGCCTTGATATTTAGGGGAGTGAAGAAAGAACATAAACTTTATTAAATTTGGATATAAATTCCTACAACGTAGCAGCTTTACCTGAAGTATTAGGCAATTAATTACTAATAATTATCTTGTTTACTTTTGAGCCTATTACTATGTTTCTTTTTGTATATATGTATAATAACTAATTTGTAAAGTAATCCTTATTTGTTTCTTTATGTTTAAAATTTCTATTGTAAAACATTCTAAATGGAACAAAGAATTTGTTTTGAAAATGGTAACAGATCATTCTCAAAATAATTAATCTGTGCAGATTTTTAGTATGATCATAATAACTTGTTCTATGATTTATATTATAGTAATTCTTATTTTAGTGATAGAAAGGTAAATCTAAGCTGTCATTGAACAAGTGGTATGGGAATATTTTATTCTGATTCATGTTAAATTGTGACTCAAATTCTGTATGCTTTTTCAGTAACTCCACCTTCAGAAAGAGTTCATTTTATCTTGGGAGAAGAAGAAGATGGTAGCCATGAACCTCATCCCTTGTTCAGTGAGATGGAAGAACTTTTCCATGAGGGTAAAGAAACAGAATGGAGAGAAACTGCTCGGTATGAAACTTAATTACAAAATGAGTATTGCTCAAGGCTGTGATCTATTTGTCAGTGCATAAAAGTTTGTACATCTGAAGAAATACCATTCTGAATAGTAGGAATTCTGAATACCTTATAGTAATAATCTCTTTGACATATCTTGTTGGTACCTGCTTTTCCCCATATCATATAGTTTCTCAAACCTATCATGTTATCAGATTTGAACCATCAGTTACTTCCAGTTCTGTTGCAAAACATCAGCTACAGAATGTCACCAAATCACGTGTACAGCTTTAGGTACTAATGTTGTATCATATGACACTGTGAAGGTTTGGTACCAAAAGTTTAAGAACAAGGACTATGACATTCAAGAAGCAGAGCACCCTGGCCGGCTTACTGATGTTGATGAGGCTCACCTGTGAGAACTTGTGGAAGAATATCAATGCAAGGATGAAATTCTGGACTGGATTGTCATTTGTGATGAAAAGTGGATTTACTCCAACAACACAGGTCAAAAAGGGAGGTTGGTCTGTGCCCAGTGAGCCCCTGGGCAATGTTGCAAAGCGCAATTTCACTAATAAAAAGTCATGCTTTGTATCTAGTGGGATTGCCATGGTATTTTCCACAAAGAGTGTCTGTTAAAGAATAAAACCCTCGATGGTAAGGAGTACGGCGAGATGCTACTCCATGTTGATGCTGCTATCAAGGGAAAATGTTGAATTGAGTTCCAAGGTAAAAAGTTAATATTCTATCAAGATAATGCAAGACTACATGTGGCTGCATTCAGCAGCTGGACTCTCTACGGACTCGAATGGGATCTTTTACACTTACCATATAGTCCCTACATCGCTTCTTTAGACTTTTACCTTTTCTCACACCTTCAGCTACATCTTTCTGGTGCTATCTTCCATTTTGCAAAGGACCTCCAAAATGAGGTTGATCTGTTTTTGGACACGCAGCCACCAAGTTTCTGGATCTTTGAAAAACTACCAAAACACGGGCAGTAGTGATTACTATCTGCACTAAAGGTACTGCTTTCTTGTTTCCCCCCCTAACTTTATTAAGAACGTTTTTTTGGCAGAAAAATTTTATTCTACCAAATATTTCTCAGCTGAATTTTATCACTAAGCGCATTGTGCATTGAAATTGATTTTAGAACCTGTGAATTACTAAGCTGATTCATATTTAGTCTTCATGCAACATATTTTTGGCCTGCCTTAAATTGATCAAATGTTTTCCTTCATAGTTTATGTGACAGATAAAGTTGCGAAGTCTTTTCTGGGGGGGGAGATGCTTTTTTATGTACATTTAGAACACAAAATTACAACTCTCTGAAATATTCTCACTTATAATTAAAATCACTTCCATTCCAAAACATATTTGAGTCTATTTGTAGAATATTTAGGTTTATTTTGGTAAAGGACACCTGAAAATTCAATGAGCCCTTGCCAAGATCCAAATTCCAAACATGCTTCCAATTACAGCATGATGGCAAGTGTCAACCAAGAAGAAAATTCCTTATATTCTTCTCCATTTAAAAGTCAGCTGGGGAGGAGGAGTCCCATTTGTCAAATCCAGATGGTGATGAATTATTGTCCACTACATTTTTGTTTAGGTATTACCTATTAAGTTTATTTCAGTGCAGAAAACAAAAAAATTAACTATATTTTCATCGGGATTTAAACTTCAGACTTCTCAGTGCTAGCCAGACATGTTTCCAATTTCAACATGAAAGCATGGGGTAAGAAAAAAGAAAATTCCTTACATATTAAGCAGCTGAGTTTAATAGATGTCGAAATGTGTATTGCAAATTGTGATATCAGTTCTGAACTAATCGAAATAAATAATAACTAATGTATTAATTAATCTGCAATGTGACAAAAGAAGGCGACAAGTGTTTTATTACCAGATGATAAAGTCTGGGTCAATTTACATCCCGTTAGTAATGCAAAAAACAAAAAGACTTCAGAGTTCGTACCAAAGTGTGACAGTCCATACTTGGTAATGACACAGAGATCACCTACTTCCTATGTCATTTCAAGCTTTCATAAACCATCAGAACCCTTAGGGGTATATCATATGTCCATGCTAACACCTTTCTAAGACACGTGCACTTCTCCCATTGTTCCGCTCAGAAAGAGAGGTCGACATCCAAAAGTTACTTTGTTTTCTCAAACTAATCGAGGTTCCGGACAATGCTTCAGAGAGAAGTCCTCTTGCACATGAAACCAAAAAAACCTGAGACTAGAGACAGTATCACAAGAGCTCCCAATCTTCCATTTCTGTCTTCTTTGCTGGGACGTTGGCAAACCAGGAAGGGGGGCCAGAGCCCTTTTTGTGACATTGCTGATGAGCTCACTGGACACAGACCAACTTCCTTTTTATTCCACTTCCACTCACTGTTATCTGAAAATTTTTCATGGGGAAGGACAAAATACATGAAAAAGAAAGAAGATGATCTGAAGAAATGCCGCTGGAATTAAAGTAATCTAAATCTGAAGAGAGCGACTTACTTATGCAGAGAGTTCATCTGCTTTTGCACTACTAGAAACCAGTGTTTCTAGTAGTGCTGTACTAGCAGTCAACTTAAGCTGAGAAAACTAGATATTCTAGAACATATGTGCAAGCACCATCATGTGTGCTTGATTTATTCATATTTTTAAAGTTGATGTGTTTTTCTTACTTACATTTTGTAAGCCTCATATGATACTTTGTAGAGCATGAGGAATTAAAAAAAAAAAAGCATGAAGGAAATTTTATCATTTATAGCAGCTTCAATTTAGAAATTAAACAGTGAAATATGAAGATTGTTGAGATAAATAGATTGATCAGAAAAAAGGATACTTAGGAAAAGAATATTTCAACCTAAATTTTTATTTAAGAATGAAGCAATATATGTGTCAAATATTTGATAACAAATAGGAACAGATCCCATTTTTGGCATATTTGGCAATACTGCAAATAGCCAGTAACCCAACCATACACCTTCTCTCTGTAAGAAAAGCAGTAAATTATCTGGTAACCTTCACCTGAAAAATGGAAAGCAATTGTCATCATGTTTAACTGGACCTTCAATCGCACCTACGGTGGGGGGGGGGAGCTTTTTCTGATTAACTTTGCAAATGTATACTGGCAATACAGCATAGACATCCACAAGTCACTGCAGCATATAGGTAACTTGAAAAAATGGGAGGAAAAGTTGCAATTCAGTCCTCATTAGATTTATGCAGAGGTTGGTATCTTACTTAGAACTGTAATAATATATTTCATGCATACATTTTAACAATTTAATTATGGGCATTGAAATGAGTGAGCACAGTTTGCCAACCTGAGTTTTATGAGTAGCAAAGATAAGTTTACTAAGCAGCAGTTTTCCTATTGATTAGTATATATCTGTTTTGATTTCTGGAAATATAAATGTAATAAGTGACTGATTTATTGACTAGTGAGTTTAAGGAGTGGCAATTACTGTATATGGTAAAAAACTTTAATTGTGGGAATTGATACACTTCAGATTAATTTTCTTATAATATACTGACTGAAATTGTTTATGGTGCAGATCATATTACATTTTTGTTGAATTATTGTAATTCCTTTTAATTTATCCATAATTTACGAAAGACTTTTGACTTCCTTTATAAGACTTTTGACTGGAGTTTTTTATAATTTCTATTTTGATAATAAGAATATTTTCTACAGTTTTACGCTGTTTATCAAAATGTTAGTATTATTTGGTACCTTTATAAAATTTATGTTAATTAACACATTTTCTTTATAAAATTTATATTAATGCGACGCTTAGGTGCACTAAAATAAATATTGCCTTTGAGGACATTGTGCATAGTTTGAATGGCCTTGTTATTGTACATAATTTGGATGACTTTGTCATTGTATATATATTGGTGCTGTTCCCACACAAAAGATTGTAGAGTGGACCTTTTTCACCTTAAACAGGATCTCAGAACTATAGCATTCTTCCCTCTCTCAAATCAGCATTCTCATCAGTTTGAATAGTCTCTCTTCTCTGTCATTTGATGAATCTTCCAGGATCATCCTTTCCCCACCCCAGCCTTTTCCATTGTAAATCTACTGCAATTTTTTTCAAAGGTGGACACCACCTACCTTGCAATAACGAATTTTGATGTATTTCCCCTTCAGCATGAATAGATTTTTCTTTGCATTCTGTCAGATATAGATCCCGTCAGTTTGGGTACAAGTACTTGTTGGATAGTTTTTAAGTAAGAAGGGAGCAGAAAATTTTTAAAAATGGCACCTAAACGGCACAGAAGCCATACTGCTGGTTTTAAGCTTAATGTAATTTCACGTGCTGAACAAATTGGAAATAAAGCAGAAGCTTGAGAGTTTGAGGTTAACGAGAGATGCATCCAACGTTGGAGAGCTGAAAAAAAAAAAAAGAACTTAAAAATATGCCACAACAGGAAAGAACTAAAAGAAGTAGTACTGTAAGGTGGCCGAATCTAGAGGACGACCTTGCAAACTGGATAAAGGAGCAACGAAGAAAGGGAATGGCAATTTTGACTATAAAAATTCACTTACAAGCAAAATTTGTGGCAAAACAAATGAAGATAAATGATTTCAAAGGAGGGCCTTGCTGGTGTAGCAGATTTATGAAAAAAAATATTTCTGTGTGTACTACAACAACAGTTGAGCAACAATTACTAATGGACTGAGAAAGAAACAGAAACAAAAGAAACTTCTTCCATCACAGATAATAAATATGGATGAAATGCCATTAGCTTTCGAATCTTCTGCAAACAGCACTGTTGATGAAACTGGTGCAAAAACTGTATCTGTGCTTACCACAAGGCATGAAAGAACGTCATATACATGTGTGTTAGCTTGTCACCACTTGCGGCATGATCTGATGATCATTTTTAAAAGAAAACTATTCCGAAGGGAGATTTTCCTAATGATGTAATTATTTGTGCAAATGAATGAATGAGAATGGATGGATGTGCGAAACAATCATGCATGAGTGGCTATAAAAATGTTTGGAAGTGTTGTAAGGGATCTTTTTTCCAACTGAAAGGGTTATTGGTAATGGATTTCATGTGTGGTCGTTTACTTGAGTCAGCGAAAACCAGATGTCAAAAACTGTCTACGACTGTAGCAATAGACTGTAAACCAAGAGGATGAATGTGACGATCTGGAAGACTTGGACTTAGATTGGGATTTACTATATCTTTTTAATTCAGATCGTGAAGAATCAGATTTTGATGGCTTCATTTGATGCACAGTTTGCTGTAATTCCTTTGTAAGTAAAATTTAAAATTTTCTTTTTCATCCAAATTTAATATCTCGTTGTTGCAACATTTTTTATAATATAGTATAGTATGGCAAATGTGGACTTCTTTAGTGGGTAAATATAAGTATATTCATGAATGTAAATATATTTTCAACATTTCTTACCTTTAATTTATTTTTGAGTTATAGTTTCATGTCATGCATTTATCTTAATTGATATGTCATATATCAGGACATAGGTCAAGATTTTGTGTCTATATGGTACATGAGGCTGTCACGTGCAATTTAATCTATTGCAGCGTTTCTGCATAATTTCAATTTTTTTCCACCATTTTTCTCCGGTGTGGCATTTATGCTGATGTGGCCTTTTTTCTGGAAATTACAGTAAATTAAAATTACACAGATTAGACCTTACAACTATGCCAAACTTTTAATACAAAAAATGCATATTCTGAAAAAAAGATATTTAAAAGTCCCTTTTTAGTCATATGTAGAGTGATTCAAAATTTTCTGATAGAAATGTAAGAGCAGTTAGAGGGGACAAAATAAGCAAATTTTATTGTGGAATATGTTTCACAGTGGCAATATCAAGGTGGTACAGGATGCTCTTAAGTGGTGTGTAAGAGTACCCATGTGAATTTTGAGTAAAATGCATCACTACATAAACGTGAAACTTAATATCATACATTTTATCTGGGCTGCTGAAGGAAATGGAGCAGTTACTCAAAGTAAAAGTGTTCTGCAGGTATAAATTTTCATTTCCTGTGTAAATTTTGAGTGAAATTTATCCAGGAACATGGACCTTGTGAGCATGCACTATCTATAGGCATCGTGAAGGAAATGAAGCAGTTCCTCAAAGAAGTACTTGGAAATCATTCTCTGTGCCTCCTTTGAGTAGATGTTCTGTTTAGGCTGGCAAAGCCATAGATAAAATGCATATCAATGAACTCGATATTCATGTAACAATGTAACTCAAAATTCATATGAAGAAAGTTTATGCCAGTGGAACGTTTTTAGCCACTGCTCAAAAGCAACCTGCACCACTTCAATGCATCATTTTGGCAGTTGCGCATTCTCAACACTATTTTTTGCCGCCTTACTTTTCATTCAAGTCTTTTACCATTTCACATAATATAAGATATTTATCTTTCAAATATAATCTGTCTGTTATTGATTAACAAATAAAGCTCTTTAAATGTAATTGATTCAGTTTTTAAGATATTATCTTTTCTTTCTTTTTAATCTTATTGATGTAAATAAAAAATGCATATTTAATTCATACTATATCTAATTAAAAACATTAAATAATCTTATAGAATTATATATTTTTCCACTTTTTTAATGTATGGAAGATGTGCAATTTTTTCATGATAGTCTAAATGTGTATTCATCTAGTATCCTATGAAATGTTTTGCTATTCCACCTGGTCCATCTCTATCCATAATTTCTACTGTTAAACTGTATTAAACTTTAAAAAAACCTTTGTGGGTGACCACTGAAATCTAACCCTCTTCCCCTTTTTTTATAAGTATTTGAGATTCAGTTTTTTATTCATGGTGAGTTTTAGTAAATTGAAGGCAAAACTTATATTAAATGATTTTTTAAATTTAACTTTTTGTGCATGAATTTCCAATTCTTTCATTGTCTCTTTTTTAATGTATTTTTATTTGTCTTTAAACTCATATTGCTTATACTGTGTTTGTAAGATTTGTTAGTATTTTTCCCTGTAATTTCAAAGTAATGATGCACAAATATTAATTATATCTATATATGTGTAATAAAACTGCTCCATAGATGTAATATAACAGCTACATTATTGTGATATAACTGCATTATTATAGTAAGATGACTTGGTGAGAGTAAGTTGCAATGGATTGGCAGTGACAGCTTGATTCCGTAGTTAGAACGATGAATGCATAAACCAAAAACAAAAACTACGGACATGGCCTAAATTCCACAAATAATTTTATTTTCTGGATAATGCACATTATCACTGTAGGTATACTGTGCACCCCCCAATTTTGTACAGATTACATCTTCTTAAAAGACGAAAATTAGAAAAGTAAACTTTGCATGGATAGCAGGACAACACAAGTGCCTGAAAGCAGAAGGGAAGACAGAAGAGAGAGAGTTGTGATGCAATTAAGCTTTTATACTGTATTTGATTTCAGATCACATAGCAGTTTAATGTACAGGTGGTGGTTTCAGACCTCATCGATAAGTGTGCAATATAGATTAGATGATGGATCTTTTTTCTTTAGTTAGAAAATTTATTGCTCTGTTATTTTTAGAATGAAGACAGAAGTTAAAGGGCTATTAATTTCTTATTTAAAAAATTTTGAAAGATAGATATTATATGTTTTACATATATATATTGTTGTTGTTGAATTTATAGCTGGATAAAATTTGAAGAAGATGTAGAAGAAGGTGGTAATCGCTGGTCTAAGCCTCATGTTGCCACGGTGTCTTTACATTCACTTTTTGAACTTAGAAGCTGTATATTAAATGGAACCATTATGTTAGATATGGATGCTTATAGTCTTGAAGAAATTGCAGGTAAAGATTACTCATCTTTCTTATGGTCACCCATTCAAGATTTGGAAGAACAACTGTTTAGTACAATTTTTCTGCTTTGTCACATGATGTTAAACAATCGGTCATCACGGATCACTTTGGGATTACTATATAAAAGAGAATCTAGTTCTCCATTACAAATGATGGTTGATGATGGAGGTTCCAATGCTAATAGTTGACTGGTTGTTAAAAATAAATAACTTTTTTTAATGAAAAACGGGGAAAAAATCCGTGTTTTTTTTCACTGTTAAAGCAGGTAGAAAAATTGTTTGAAACAATTGTTCGTCCAGAAAAAATAGATGTGTGATAGCAGCTTTAAAAATATTTTGGAAGAGGTGTGTGTTTGATATTTGATCCTTTGAAATAACATGCATAGATTGCCGTTATAGAAAAGTTACAAAGATTAGGCATATTTTTTGTATTCCTTTGCTTTTGCAAAAATTCTGATTTTTTTTTTTTTCTTCTCGTGTGTGTGGGAGGGCAGATTTAGTTTTGGAGCACATGGAATCAAGTAATCAGATCAGTTCTGATGTGAAAGACAATATTAAAGAAGCGTTATTGCGTCCTCATCGTCATCAGCATGAACTCAGAAGTGAATGGTCAGAAAAGGGCTCTCGACTTCCTTTGATTAGATCTTTGACAGATGTTGGCCGTAATTCTATCAGAATTAATCAACATCGTAAGTAAAGATATATTATATTTAATTTACATGCTTAAATATATAAATTATAAACTGCTTAATTATATAAATATATTCTTAATGTTTTATTATAGTTAGAGGTATGCTTATATATATTACTCAGAGATTTCAATTTTATATAAATAACTTCAAGCATATTCTTTAAGATAAGCAAAAGTAATCTGATACTGGTTTTCTTCAACCATCTGCTGATCACATTTAATAAATCAAGTTGTTTATTGTGTTGTCATTAAATAATGAAAATATGCTTATCAAATTTGTTCAAAAACTTTGCATAAGATCCATGAAAAGTATCTTAACTCTATCTCGCAATATTGGGAAACACATCTTGGATCACTTCAGATATTCAGTATCAGGCAATAAATTAATATCACGGTGTTGTACGAGTACAAAATGTTTAATCCTTTCTACCCTGCTGATGGCAGTTTTCGCTTTCATATAAGAGGTCTGTTTTTAAAAGTAGCAGAGGTTGTTTAACTAATCATCACCAGAGGTCTCATCTGGCAACGTGTCTGTATATGGTTTTCCCATGGAACTATTTATTTTGAGATGTGATGATACCAACTGCTGTAACAGCATAGTTTCTTCAGCTCAAGTAAAGGCTTTTTAATTTGTTGCAAGGGAGTTCTTCTAACACATATAAGCAATGTTTTGTGTTTTCCCCCCTCCATCTGAAAAATCCAGGGCTGAAAAGGTTAGATGTTAATAATGCTGTTTGGTAATTGCCATTATCAGTAGCAGTTATCAAATTGGGCTCAATTCCTGATAGAAAGCCTGACTACATGGTCGTTTTTGTGGTTTTTTACTGTGTGTGACAAATATGCTTCTGTTACGTTAGGAAAGAGCTCCACAAGGGCATTCTTCTTTAACACTTAAGCTAACATCTAGAACTTTTTAAACTCTTAATCAACCTATTTATCTATAAGTGCTCTAAAGTTGGATGGCTTAGACTGGAAGATTTGTACAAATGTAAAACTGTACAGCATAAAAATGTAAAATATTCTCTATTTCTGGCTTCTGTGCTTTTACTAACTATTACAGCTTGTTACAATTACAGCTTGTTTTGCATCAAGATATTTATTTTTTTCTCTATCTTGTTTTCTGTTTCATGGCTTTTTGCCAGAAATTTTAGAAATGGGTTTACTTGCTTTTAAGTAAAGTTCTCTTTCGAATCTCTTGCTCTTTTTCGAATTATTAGCCTATTGCGCTGTCTAGCCATGCCATAGCTAACTACCATTTTTTACCTGCTTTATAATTAATTTTGCCATTCTCTTAAATCTGGCAACTGCAGACGTATGGATTTAAAGGGGGGGGGGAAACTTGTTCATTGTTAGTTACACTGTACGTTGAACTGAAGTAAGTTTATCATAGCTTTTAAAAAATTTTCTGGCCTAATTTCTTATTATTTTAAATATGAAAATTTCATTTCAGTGAATATTTTTGTAGTATTTTTATAATATACAGGATGTCTCAAAAAGTCATTACCAAAGTTAACATGCTGGTCTGTGATACCATGAGAAACAAGATTTTCATAGGAACTTGTGTCCAAAAATGTAAACAGTGACTGCTAGAGGTCAATGTTCACAGGCTTTTGGGAGAGTGGAAAGTGTTATTATTTCAGGCGAGGACATTGCAGAAGAAGGATGAATGATTTTACTAACTCAGTTGTTTATGGACATTTTGTGGAAAAGACTGAAGTTTCCAGCAGCTGCATGTTTAAACATCTGGTTTAAGAATGATGGAGCACCTGCACATTTTAGTAGCACTATGTGGGAATACCTTGATAGGACATATCTTGATCACTGGATTGGGAGAGGCGGACCACTCACATGGCAACCGTGATCCCCCGACTTTACCACGACCAACTGGAAAATATGGCCTGGTTAGATATAGAGTGATATCATGAAAGGTGTCTTTCCGTGATCTTTTCCCCCTCAGATTTGAATGCAGGCATTTTGTTCAATGGTTAGATTCTTTTGTTTTTAATAATGTATAATAATTAAATTTCCGAAGACTTACAGAAAAACATATACGAAAGATAGTTTATTTATTTGCAGTTAAGATTAATAACATAATACTATTATTTTAAGAAATATTCACGAAATTTTCTATCCAATGTTTTACTATATTTTGTATAATTGTTTTTGTACTCTATAATAATGGTTTTTTAGGATTTGCTGAAAAGCAAAATTTAAAATAAATAAAATGAAAAAAGAGGTTGTTATTTATTAACATAAATAAATCTTTAATGTTTTATTATTCTTACTTCCACTAAATACTAAAGTAAATAGAATTTTTTAATAAATATTCCAAAAACTATGTTTATGAAATTTACTACTAATTTCATTCATCCCAAATTTTAAAGATCTAATTTTGCAGATTGCAAAGGAAAGGGGAAAGAGGAGAAGAAAAAATTTGAAGTATAAAGAATTTACTGAAAAAAAATCATTATTTAACAAATTAAAAGACGTAAAAAAATGACTTTTTTAATATCGTATTACAATATAATTATTTATTAATCATTATTAAAGTTTTAAATCTTAAGAATAACTTCAAAGCAATTACAACAGTATTACATCCATTTAGTATTACATCCATACATTCAAAGCAGTATTACATCCATTACTTTAAAAGTATAATACTTCAGGGCTTTCAAAAAGTATGCAAATGTATTTTTAATTCATTGCAGTTGTTGTCTAATAAAAAAAACAGGAGATCAAAAGTTGCAGAAAAAATTAAAATCTCTTGAAATCCTCTTGACATTTACCAACATGATGTAAATAAACTATAATTTTGCTGCAACATTACAGCCAGTGAATTATTACTAACTCAATGATATCTTTATATTCTGATAATAAGGAAGGAATCAAAGGATTGAACAGTTATTGCTGTAACCATATAAAGTGATACATAAATTTTTTCCCCAAATTTAGGTCGAAGATTAAAATTAAGCAAAAAATACAAATTCCATCAGCAGATCTTGTGTAAAATTATATCTGAATCACTTGAAATGTGAAGCAGTGAAGAAGAAAAATCCTCAAATGATGCATTTTTTTCCTTTTTCAAAAATTCATTAAAAATATGTTTATCCATATTGGCTCTTTTTTCCTTCTTGCTTATAATCTGAAGTCTGTGATTCTCAGATAAGTAGACCAGAAAAAATGAGTGGATAAGCATTGTTTTTTTAATTTAGTATGTCCTCTGCAAACTTGAATAACAGTACCTTTGTTTTTTGGTAAATAATCATGTCAAATGATATCATTTTATTGGAAATGTTTCTCACACACAGCCATGCAATTAGTTGGAAAGTTCTTAATCTGCGAATTGAAAAATTGAATACCGGTATATATTTTCATTGGTGCCATCGTAGTTGGATTTGCAAACTTGAATGCAACATCGTGCTGGCAAAATGAAGATTTATTTTAGCTCTACATTAAAGTTAGCTGCTTTATTTATTAAGAAATACTTTTAAAAATAAATAAACAATAAGTCTGAACTTAAAAACGAAAATAGCTTAACTACTTTACTTAAATTACTTTACACAAATTTGTCTAGTAGTTAAAAAATAAATAAATAAGTAAAACATAAAATTTAAAAAAATCTGAAAGGTTTCAGATTTTAAATTACGTCCAAAAGGGTGTTTTTTAACATTTTGTGTGCTACCTTTATTTATTAAATATAATGTTCTTTGCACTTAAACCATAAAATTCAGTTCAACAGCAATATCGCAAAATAATTTTAAAATGAGTATATCTTTCGAATTTCTTATGTACAGTAAGTACCACACACTTTAGATAAAAAGGTGCCCCCCGCAGCATATAGTGTTGCCATTGCTCGCTTTTAAATCGTTTGAGTTTATTCAGAAAAAATTCATTAATGTTTTACAAAATATGAAATAGATAATAAAACAAATTCCAAATTCGGGCTTCCAGATACGCATATTCGGGTGGAAACGTACGTTATTCAACACTGGAGGGCCCTAGGTACCGTTGTTTTATCACATTTGAAGAAATATACACATTTATACAGATTCTTTATTATTTAATTTCTTTAAATATAATAACAGAGCTGCAATATTTTGTGGCAACAGTTTGAAAGGTGATTCAGACTTTTAATGTTTCCAATGCAAAATCACAAAGCCAAAACAATAGTCCTTCAAGGACAAAGTCTCTTTGGACTAAAAAGTGATTTCTGAGAAAACACAGTACAATATTAATGAACAGTACGCAAACTACCGTATGAATTCTTCGCTTGCAGTGGCCATCTAAATTCCCTAAGGTCACGATTTGACTCCTCTCGATTTATGTCTGTGGACAGGAAGTCCATGGTGTATGAGATGACTGTAACGTCAGACATGAATCTCAGCGCCAAGATTGTGGAAAGGACAGCACATGTTCGTGACACAGCTGTCCATTTTGAAAGGGTCCGTGAATCCATGCATCGATGTTGTGAAGCATGCAATTTGGCAGATGGAAGGAATTTTGAACATCTTCTGTGATTTAACTATGTTTTGTAATAAAAGTCATATTAATACCTCTTTCAACATCCTTTCTTTCTTCCCCTCTATGCTTGCAAACATTGTCCTCTTGCTGCATTTTCAGACAGAAGTTCCTATGCAAATTTTGTTTGTCAAGGTATGACAGACCAGCATGTTAAGTTTGGCAATGACCTTTTGAGACACCCTATAGGATATTCTCTTTTTATTTACATGTTTTTATTTATACTTTTTTTACAGGTTTTGATCTCATTATTGATTTAATATTTGCATATTGTTCTAACTTTTCTGCATTTTTAAATGAATGTTTTAAATTGATCTACATTATGTAGGGGAATTCTTGACATATACGTATGGGTTAGTTAAATTTCGGGCATTGAGAATTTTAAGGTTTTTTTTTTTTAATAATTTTTCAAGTCATGTATGCATGGCAAAGGCGAAACATGATTGTCTGAGCAATTGGGAAGAGAGTGAAATAAAATAATTCCCCCTGATGAGTCAGAATTATTCCACTATCTTTTAAACTGTCCATTTTTAGTCATTTTTTCTGTAATATTGCTAAAATATTTGTTGAATTTGCTTTTCTGCAATTATTAACTAGCGCTTGAAAGACAAATTTTTTTATTAATTTTGTCTTACACCTTTTTCTTTTATAATATTTTTCTTTAGTAGTTTTTAAAAATTCTTTTCAAATTTTTCTCTTACCTTTTGGTCTTTATAATATAAATTTCTATTTTTTAATTTCTTATTGTAACTCAGTTGATTGGAATTAATGTAGACTTCAAATTATAATTCCAAGTTTTTACTTAACTGGCATTTTTATAGAACTATTTCTAATTTCATTAATTTGATTTTTATGTTTTATTAAATCTTTGCAGCCTAGGTGCAGGATTCTTAAACACATTCTTAAATAATCCTACTTTCTTTTTGTTTACATATGTAATAATAGCATGCAAGGAAAAGACGGAGCAGCATTGATGCGTAATAGCTATGTAGGATAGATTGTAGATCCATAGTGAAAAGGATGAATTATGATTGCGTAGATTGATGAATTATGTTGACTTCGTAATATCTAAGAAACTTGGCAGTTGAGGCAGTTTTAATTCCATTTTTATTTTCAACTGAAATTTGGGGCTACAGTTTGCTTAGCACTTTCGTTTATTCAAGAACATTTACATTTTTTATATTATTGCCATAGGAAGCGAGAATACCAAAATAGTACCCAAGCAGCACAGAAATTCAAGCTGAAGTGCATAGTTATGCAGTATGGAAGCACACGAAGAGAAAGGTTATGGTTTGAGTTAAAAGTTTCAGTTCCCAATTATTATGTCATCATAGCTGCACAGGCCATGCAAAATGGAATGATCTAGAAGTGACGCAATCCAAAGAAGTTATGATTTTTCGAACAGAGAGGGAGAATTAAAGGGAATTAGGAGTTAGTTTAAATTATAATTTTGATTTATGTATTTTTTATCTTACATATATATACTGTTATTGAAACATTAATTGTTTATTAACATATGGAATAGAGAATTAACCCAGAGGGTTTTTGTAAAGACATTATTTTTATTTGTGCATTTACAATATGTTGTGTGAGTAAACAAGGTGATTTGAATGCATTTGAATAATCTTTATGTTTGTGCATCTGTAATATGTATACGAAACTCTCTGTATAAAATTTAATATAGATGTAATGACTATGAGACAATGTGAACAATATTTTTATTTGCAGCAATTTTATGTGAAATTTCTCAAATTCAAGCCCATTATTTTTTTGTGGTTCAGTACATATCTCTTAGGGAACTATTCATTATATAGCTTTGCAACAATTGTTCGGTTTCCATAGGAGCCTATATATCTTTTCCATGTCAAGGTGTGTAAAATATTCTGTGTTATGCATGCGCAGTCCATGTTGTAAATGGTAGGGGAAAAGTAGCCATTTGGCACACTGTCCATGAAGCACTAAAAATTTGCAGGTGTAGACATAAATTTACTATCTAAAAAATATTTAAATTTTTTTTTGGCTATTTGGAGTTTCTATGCATAATTTCAAACTTTGTAGCTACCATTCTATCAATCCATCTATGTAAGTCATATTAAAATAGTGTGAGGTCTTAAACTCAGTATTTTTTGAAGCCCTCAGCCACCACTTTTCTGGTTCTTATAAGAAATTATGGGAGCCTTTGTTGGTTATATATACACATATATATAATGTCCACAAAAGTTCATTACCCAGCCTTTATTTTTGCAATTGCTGGAACACAAAAAATTTGATTCATCTGTGACTAAAATTGAACGAGATATTTAATTTCAAAATTTGTTATTTTTCACATCATTTCAACTTTTTTTGAAGAATCAGTTAATAAGTACATTAGAATAATATGAGGTTAATTTTTTCCCATTAAATGCCTTTCAGTAATATTCTCTTATGATTTATTGCTGTTTAACTTTCTTTAATTTATAATTCTGTTACTGTTGGTGTGCTTAAACAATTTTTATATGGTATTTTATGTTAATTAATAAATTGTTTTGACTTAAACCTTTATTATAACTTCTGTCTTCCATAGTGACCTGAATAGTCTCCTGACCAGAATACAAATTACTTATCTGAGTATTTAAGTTGAGGATTTTGGATGTTTTAGTGGTAAAATTTTTGGCAGCCTCAACTTCAACTTACGTCCTTCTGCAAGAGATTATTCTAGCTTCAGACATTTTGCTAGATGATGTTAAAAATACACCATTTAAAATATATGAGCTAGTTAATTAGACCATTTTGTATAGTTTCTGATTACATTAGTTAAATATGAATTTCAACTTGTGTTATTTTAAATACTTGCGAGTGGCAGAGTTTTGTTTGTAGGCACAAGTAGTGCCTTCTGTTAAATTCTAAACAATCATTTTAACCTTGTCAGTACTTGTCACATTAATACAGTCTAGAAAGTAACTCACTTGTCAATCTAGTAGGGTCTGAAAGACATTGCTTGAAATTTCTACCTTATTAGGACCCGCTGAGGTTCAAGCTTGACCTAGGACATTATCAATATTTTCAAGCAGTTTTACTACTATAGAATCCTAATCTAATTCATACAAAATTTTATTAAGCTAGAAATATTTTAAATATTTAATTAATGTGAATAGTGTTATAATTTGGTAATATATGAATATTGAAGCCTGTCATTGCTTTTTAGAAAGCAGTTGCAGGCTATTCAATAACATAACTATAACAATTCTATAAGATTCTGTGGAAAAAAACTTTGTTTAAAAAAAAATTACATTGATTAATTCTTTTCATGATAATATGCAAAGAAATACTTGTCACTTAATCTATTAACAGGAGAAATATTTTCTTAAACTGATATTTTATTTTTAGTTAAATGCAAATGCCAACACTCTGCTCTTTGGTTTGTATGTATGGCTGAGTATAATGCTTAGATTTAAAACTAAGTATCTCAGTCAGTTTTTGTCATACAGGAGTCAAAATTTTGTGTTGTGCATTATCTAATGAGTATAACGTTTTCCTGAATGTAAGTATAGGGACTAGGGGAACATATAAAAATTTGAATTTCATAATTTTTACAAAATTCTTTTTATTTATTTATTTAAAAATGCCAGTGTGTGTTTTAAAGTATGAATATCTGCATCATTTAAAACATTTTTGTAACTGAAAATGTATGTGTGCAAACAATGGTTTTGAAAATAAAGGATGGTTAAGAACTTTAGTAGATGCATTGTATAAAGGTATAATGTTTTATGGAAATAAATATTTTAAGATACTTCTGTGCTAAATTCATTTTTATATCTATTTATGGCATACAGATAAAATGCCTTGAATGATTTCCCATTCAAAAATAAATATATAATAAGTATATAAATAAAATATGATATATATAAAAAATGATAAAATTCATAAAATATGATATATTTTAGGGAATATACTATCGTATACAGATTTCATTATACATGAAAACTGTATGTTTGCCTTATACCTCTGTGGAGCTTATCTCCTCTTATTTTCTTCTGTTTCTTTTCTCTGTTATAACTTTTTGTCTGTGCAAATTTAAAATTTGATCAAGTATTCTGTGCTTTTAAAACTTTCTTTTTTAATTTATAAGTGAGCAGTGAATATCTATATCTGTTTTCTCAGAGCTAGCTTCACTATTTTTGTAAAATATATGAATTGCTTGCAATTGCTTAACTACTAACACTTGCTTAATTTGCTGTATTTGCTTCCAGATGTTTTACCATTTTGGGGTTCTTTTACTCCACATATACCTTCTATAGTGGAGGAAAAAACAACCTCGTCTGGTAACTTTATATCTTTTACTTAAACTGTTATTTCTGTCTTTGAAAAGTATAATTAATCACTATTGCTTTTTTATAGCTGTATTAAGAATACTTAAATTTTGTGGAAATTTATCATATGAAGATGCATTTAATTTAATGAGACAAACTGTTGAATTAAATTTATATTTAATGAAGATCATTTATAGTTCCCCCCCTCTTTGTAGGGTGCTTTTTATAAAAGATAAAACGTTTATATAAGTAACACATTATTCTTATAGTAGTTATACATTCAAAATGCTTATTTTTTATCGTTCATTTTCCAGTTACTGTACATAGCATCAATATTACATTATGGAAGTTATTTCAAGTAGTAGTGGGTTCAAAAGCCTTTAAGTGATGTGCATTCAAGGTTATATTTACTGTTACAAGTATTAATGTTGAAAATATATAGTATAGTTTTTCCTTTTTTTTTTTTTTTTTTTTTTTTTTTTTTGTGCCAGATTAGTTTAGTACAGTGTCATTTATGTAGCCTGGTGAATTGCCAATTCTGGAAATCGTACCGTTCCATGCAACATATGATTTTATTTTTTTGTCTTTCAAATAAAGACTGTGCATTATTTAGTAAATTGAACAATTTATGAATAATTATCATATATCCATTTATATACTCTTGTGATGTAAATGATTGATTAACATATCCAGCTATCAGTAGAAAATCCATCATTTAGACCTCAGTAAGCCATGATAAATTCTTTGTGCTTTCTACTTCAAAAAAAACTAATAATTTGTATTGTTGTATACAAATTTAAATTTGGGGGGCAGTAATTTGTAACCACCTGGTTTTGGTGAACTGGATCTTGTGCTTCTCCCCAGTCACCATTTAAGTGGGGGCAGAATGCAAAGAATTATTTTATTCACCCCTGCATCTATTCATAATGTGGAGGATTAATATGTCTAGCTAGCACTGGAAGATCTATGGTTTGACGTAACCAGAAAGGGTTACAGTTGATTTTTCGTGGTTTTTACTTAAAATCTAATGGTCTATATAAAGGTCAAAGCAATATGTATGCTTCTTGATGTAAAAAAATGCCATGTGTTATATATCTTGAACTAATTTATGTTCTGTATAATGCAAATTTATTATTTATTTGAAGAGCATTTGTGTCATTTATTTGAATATTTTCATTTTTTAAGCATTATAGCTTTTTAAGAGATTTGTAGGTTATTATTTAAAACTGTAATAAGAAAAATATTTAAATTTAATGGCCAACTATGTAATTTACTAAAATAAGGAACTGCTATTAGAAAAGAAATGTTGTTGAAATGCAAAAGCCGTGTCTTTGTTATGAATCAATAAATACAGCATTTATTCATTTTTAATGAGTTTACATAGGCTTGTGAATGATTAAATCAAAATCTATTTCTGAGTTATTAGTGGATGATAGCATGTGTGTCCAATACAGAAATTTCTAACTTTAGGAACATTGGCAGTGCTTATCTGGCAACTTTTGTCAACAGAGTGCATTTTAATGATGACAGTATGAATGACAAATGACAAAACTTATTCATTTAGCATTAGTTTCCTCAAGATATCATGATTTTGATAAAATACTATTAATTTGTTTATAATAGCTGTAGATTTGTAATATCTACTCGATTAATAATACAATTCAACAGTTTCTAATTAAACTTGTTTTGGAATTAGGTATTGGTTGTATCTGCACTTTGCTTTAATTGCAAAGCAAAAATCAGTTGCATAATACTTGAAGAATTAATTATGTTATTTTCTGTAGTTTTTGTGAAAAGGGGAAAAACAGAATAGAAATGCTGATTGTCCGGATATTAAATGACCATTTTTCAGACTTAAGCATAATGGGAGACAACTTTTAACAAGGTTTTCTAATCTTTATTTAAAAGAAGTTATGTTTTTCACATAAAATGAACTTTCTTCTTTGTAATTCTTTTAATATTTTTTCTTTCTCTCTTCCCCCTTCCTCCTTCCCATTTTATTTGTATTTATAATCAAGTATTAGGTCTCTCTCTCTATATATATATACAGAAAGAGACCTAATACTTGATTTATATATATAGAGAGAGAGAGAATTTAATTATATATGTATGTTCTACAGTACATCTTGCCTCAAGATGTTTATATCAAAGCAAATATTTAATGCTCAGAAATAATCAGTTAAGTAAACAGTTAGTAAACTAACTTAATAGAACTTCTTTAAGTCTGTTCATTCATTTTAGTAGGTAAATTGCAAGGAAAGATATTAAATATTAAGTTATATGAAATTTAATAATAAAAAAGGAAATTTTAGTTCTTAATTAGGAAAATTTAAACTTGGATATTTAATTTATGCTCTTAAGAAAACTGTTTCTTTTCTTTTCCTTTTTTTAAAATTAAAATAATAGTTTAATGGCTACTGTATTAAAGAAACATAAATTGTGTGAAATGCTTCTAATAATTCTTGACTTCTAGATTTTTAATATTCACATTGGGAATTCATAAAGTATTATTACTTGTATGTTTAAATTTATAAATGTCATATTAAGCAGGTTCATGCGCTTATAAATGTGTATTGGTGCATGTTAATGTTTTGTGTAGATCTTTTAAATAAAACATTTCAGATGAAGAAGAAAACTTGAACTTGTATTGTATCTATAAGTGTTAAAAATTTTTACTGATGAAGAAGCACAGTTAAAGGTAGCAGAAACAAAATTGAAAATATTATCAAAATTTTGCTTTAACACAGAGACATTTATTCCAAATTCAGTCTCAAGAATGTAGGATTACACTGCACTTCTGAACTCAAAAAGATACAACAGGATCACAACTGACTCATTGAGCAAAAGTCATTGAGTGCTTCAACTAAACAGAACTCCAGTTTATAAGCAAACTGGCTAACTGAAGAAGACTTTTTGTAGCTCTATTTGTATTCTTGAAAAGTGTACGAGAAGTGAATGGAAGCGGCGAAATATTCTATTACTTTAAATAGGCAGTTCAAGATATTTTCATCTTCCCGTGCCGTCATCACCACGCAGCAGTTACATTCTCCACCTTAATTGAGATACTCTAATTCAAGTCTGCAAGGCCTAGTTTTCGAAAAGACCAGCAGATTTTAGTAACTTATATTTTTAATTCTGTTCCGTCTATTAACACACTTCTGATGTGTATTTACTCAAAATTTCAAGAAGTAAGTACACTAAGTACTGAAGAATAATAAACTAAATAAGCACTTAAAAATTAAAACAAAGTGCTTAAAAATTATGTGCAAAATTGCAATTGGACAAAACTGAAAGCAAATGATAAAATTAAATGTAATAACAAAAATTAAAAATTTCCATAAAATTGTAGTATTGTAATGCTGTATCTCAAAAAGAAAAGAAAAAACAAATTTAAAAACTCAAGCATTTCTTGTCAAAACTTAAAATATTGCCATAAGGTTTAACCATTAAATTGATTTCTTAAGGCAAAAGCGAGATCATTTTCCTCATTTTTAAACTCTATTTGAAAAGAAAAAAATTCATATATACCATTAAATTTTTTGATGCAATAAACTATTGTTTTCATATTTGTGTTTAAAGTTAATATGTTTTACTGCATTACAGGAAACTGTGCAAGTGCTGGTGCTCTTAGTGATAACATAGCTCACAATCTTAGTTCATTGTCTTTTCGTGGAATATCACAGTCAAGAAACTCTAATTCGCCTGAGGATGCTTCTTCAGAAAATGTTTTACATAGAGTAAGAAGACAAAAATTATAATTTCTGCTCATTAATTTTTCACACCTGAATTTTTTTATTTATTGTTTTTCTCTTAATTATATTTCTGGTACTTTTAAAATATAGTCAGCTAGGTAAAGAAATTTTTTTTTAATTAAAGTTGTGCATTTTTTCTGATCTCCCAAGCTGTATATTTTTGATAATATGAATTCACTTCTAAACGTTTAAAAACTTTTATCAACCATCTCAGTATTTGTATGATTGTTCTCTACACCTTTATGTTGTAAAAATGTCATTCATCAAAACTTACAGCACGATTATTTCTTCAGTAACTATGAAATTTATTGAATATGATTTTATATTAGCATGCATACATAATTTTCACATTAAAGAATGAAAATTTTACAAAAATGAATGAAAGTAAAAAATGAAAATTTTGTGTTAATTGGGGGAGAGAAAAAGAGAAGAATAAGAAATATATACTACTGTTTTCCTAACCTGCTGCTTAAATTAACAACTGTAATAATTCCAAACTTGCTCTTTAAATTAACTAAATAATATAAATATATAATAATAATGTAAAAAAGTAATTGGAAGATAACATCATTGTAATCTCAGATTATCTTGAATCTGTCTTCTATCCATACAATGTTTTTGACTCTAAAATACCTCAGTATCCATGCCATTATTAACAGAGCTATAGAAAGCTTTTAATAGCTGCCTTTGTGAAAGTTTGTCCTAAAAATTATTTAGGAATCTGTATGACATTAGTATGTGATTATAAGAAGTCACA
This sequence comes from Stegodyphus mimosarum, assembly GCA_000611955.2. Taxonomy (NCBI): domain Eukaryota; kingdom Metazoa; phylum Arthropoda; class Arachnida; order Araneae; family Eresidae; genus Stegodyphus; species Stegodyphus mimosarum. Next base: position 575,870 of record KK120656.1, on the reverse strand, counting down.
GATATATAATGATATATGTAACACATATATATGTAAGATATAATAAACTATGACAGCTGCTTTAAAAATTAATTGGCGACCTCAAAATTAGCATTCTAGATTTAGTGCTGTCCCCCTAAATTCAGCTGTTCTCCCAAATTCAAGATTTTTCTACGTTATGTAATGCTGCTTCAAAAGAGCAACCAAAACTAATACTAACCAAACATAGCAAGTTGGAAAAGATAGTCCAACTGATAAAAGCAGTCAAAAGTAGTATCACTAATTTGAAGAAACAGGCTGTCTTTGTAACAGCAAAAACACCGAGAGGCCATGTGTAAATAATAAGAATATGGAAAAGATAAGGGCAATGTTTCTACACAGGTGAAAGAAGGAAATCAAGGGAGGCCCAAGTCATATTGATCACTTATAATGTCATAAAATAAAAATATCTGGGTTGCCCTTTCCTTTCAGTTTCTTCTGAGAAGTGCATGTTTGTAACTGCAGGTGAAGTGATCATCCTTAGATTTCCACAGCATTTTCAGTATATTCATTACACTTTTTTTGCAACTTGAATATTTTTTGTTGTAATGTCATGCTGCAACAAGATGAATGGATACATGTTTATGCAACTCCAAAGGAGAAAGTCTAGTTGCAGAACAAATATTTTTATATTGATAGCTGATGTGTGTGTATTTTAACTTTAAACACATTACTAAGACATTTTAGTAACTAATCCTCTAGCAGAGTTACAAAAGAGTCGCAAATTATAATAATTGTGAATCCTTTATTTTAAGAAGAAAGAAATATTGCTGAACTTGAGCAATAATTTGAAAACTTCAAAACACTTAAAATTAATTAATAATTTAAAATGTTCAAAAGTTATTTACCTAAACTAATTCAGTTCTTTTAAAAACAACTTTGGCTTTACCCTTTAGGTGGTGTACTTGCTGCAGGATTGTAAGGACGGTTAGGAGAATGGCTGAAATGGCTAAGGCTCCCAGTTAATCTTATGTTGTTAATTTTATACTTTTTGGTGTGCATTTAATCTGGGTTTCTGAGTTTCATTATGCAAAAGAAAATTTAAATTCTTCTGTCATTAGCTTTTTTTCCAATAATTATGTAACAATTTTGTAAAATGAAATTTGTAAGAATGCTATTGAAAAGCTAGTTTTATCACCTTTTAATTCTAGAAAATAACTCAGTGTATGATTTTTTTGTGTTCTTTCTATAGATCAATCAGGCTTTTATGAGGAAGATTCCCCCTAAAGCAGAAGCATCAAATATTCTAGTAGGCGAATTAGAATGTCTAGATAAAGTGATTTCAGCTTTCATTCGTCTTTCTGAGAGTTGTAGTTTGGGTGATCTGACGGAAGTCCCAGTTCCCACTAGGTTTATTTTCCTCCTCCTTGGGCCAGTTGGAAATTCTCTTAAGTATCATGAGATTGGAAGAGCCATAGCAACATTATTGAGCGATGAGGTATATTTCCTACAATAAAAACTAGTATCTGTTTTTTTTTTTTTTTTTTTTTTTTTTTGTATGCAAAATAGCTGTATCTACTACTTTTCTTCTATTTCAGGTGTTTCATGGTGTTGCATACAAAGCTAAAGATCGTTTGGATTTACTGGCAGGTGTAGATGAATTTCTAGATGCCACAACTGTCTTGCCTCCTGGAGTATGGGATCCCAGCACACGTATTGAGCCGCCAATACAAACAGCATCTCAAGTAAATTAACAGTTACTAAACTACTTCAAATAAAAATGCTGATGTTTTTTCTTTTTAAATGTGGTATACACAGTCCAGTCACATTAATGTGACCACCACGTACTTTCCATGTCAGAATTAAATAACCAATCACAGAAGGCAGGTGGCAGCACAGTGCAGTTGAGCGTATATAAAGGGTGTGTGAGGGCTTCAGAAAACATTTCAATCGTTGGCGTAATGCAGAAACGAAGCGATTTATCCGACTTCCAAAAGGGCATGATCATTGGCTTTCGGGCCAAGGGTGGAAGCATTTCCGAAACGGCTGAGTTTGTGAACTGTTTGCGTGCCGCCGTGGTAAAAGTGTACCGTGCATGGCAAAATGGGACTGTCCAAAATCAGCGACGTGGCAAATGTGGTGCACCACGGGCCATAGATGACAGAGGCGAACGACGGTTGCGGAGATGCGTTCGGGCAGATAGACGGGCTACCGTTGAGCAACTGACCACCAAAATGAACCAAGGGGCTACCAAAAGTGTCTCCCAAAGTACTATTCAGCGAACATTGCTGCGTCTGGGCCTCCGAAGCAGACGCCTGGTTCGTGCACCTATGCTGACTGCTGTTCATCGACGGCGAAGGCTAGAATTTGCACGCCAGTACAGCAGCTGGACGTCCACTGAGTGGCGACAGGTTGCGTTTTCGGATGAATCGCGTTTTATGCTCCATCGGACAGATGGACGTTGGCGTATAAGGCGTGAAACCTCTGAAAGGAACCACCCTGCAACCATTGCCGGAACGGTCCAAGCTGGAGGCGGGAGCATTATGGTCTGGGGAATGTTTTCCTGGCATTCTCTAGGTTCACTGATCATTGTGGAAGGCACAATGGATCAATACAAGTACGCATCTGTCCTTGCGGACCATGTTCACCCCTACATGCGCATTGTTTTTCCTCAGGATGATGGCATCTTCCAGCAGGACAATGCGAGGTGCCATACAGCTGCCAGTGTACGTGCGTGGTTCGAAGAGCACCAGGATGAGTTTACCGTCCTCCCCTGGCCAGCAAACTCACCTGACTTAAACCCAATCGAGCATCTGTGGGACCATCTCGATCGAGTTGTTCGCGCCATGGATCCTCAACCGCGTAATCTAGCGCAGCTGGCCACGGCATTAGAGTCGGCATGGCTCAACATCCCAGAGAACACCTTCAGGGACCTATGTGACTCTCTTCCTGCACGTCTCGCAGCAGTCCGCTCTGCGAAAGGTGATTATTCTGGCTTTTGACAGATGGTCACATTAATGTGACTGGACTGTGTATTTCTGTATGTTTAGATGTATTATTGTTGTTTTGTTTTGTACATCCTTTCACTGGCTTCTGAAGACGTTTATTAAATTCTTTGTTCTTTACTTATTTTGTTCTCTTTTACAATTTTGGGGGAGCATAAGTATGTTTTAAGTCTATTGTACGAATATTTCTGGTTTAAAAAGACATTCATTTTCAAGAATGGAAAGAAAAAAATTACGAAAACAGTAGTCTCAATAATGGTGACTTCTTTGACACCATTATTGTATACCTAGCCTTTTTAGAAAATCAGTAATTTTGAGAAAATTTTAGGAATTATTTGCTTTATATATATATATATATATGAGACTTAAACAGGCTGACAAGTAGCTTTCCTAAACAGACTGGCTGTCCTACTGGCAGAGAAAAGAAAAGGAAAGTGAACTTTGCGTTTTTATAATGATCCATTTCACTCAAAATTCACATGGAAAATTATATTTTATGCCATCAAAATGCTTTTTCCTACCATTCGATAGTTCCCTGTACTACCTCAGTGTATAATTTCCACACATTCCATTACAAAGACTGCTTATTTTGGGGCTTTCTACCTGCCTGTATATTTTTGCTAGATGTTTTGAAGTATTCTCTAGATCTACAAATCCATAAAATTTCTATGACAAAACGAAAAATATCCTCTTGGTTTATATGCCTATATTTCATAGGAAATTTGTTATAAATTTCTCATATTTTATGGAGAATTCTTTGAAAAATAGTTAAAACAAAAGGTTAATTGGAATAATTGAATATTCTATTTTTCATCCAAAAAGTCTTTCTCTTAGCAAATTTATCTTTAATTTATTTCATGCTTTTCACAAGTCACAAGCATGGTAAATTGCAAAAATGATTCTAATCTTGTCACATGAACGGAATGGATAAGTATTTATAGAAAGGACTTTCTCTATTTAGATATTGAAAGTTGAATTTAAAATTTTCAACTTGTACAACTCAATGCACCATATATCAATTCTTAGAGTTTTCTAATGTTATTCTTAATATTTATATTATTAAAGAAATAAAATTAACATCTATATAACCTGATACATGCAGTTTTTAAGAATAAAAGTCTTAAGCGAAAAATTAAAAGATTAAAAGGTAAGTTAGTGAGGAAAATGAGTTAATTTATTACATAAAGAGGAAAAAAATTGTTCTTCAAATGGATAATGCTGAAATCATTAACAAATTAGCGGATGAAATAGAGACTAATGTGAACATTCATTTTTTACTAAAGCATATAAACGTAGAAAAGAAGGAAATGAAAATAAGTTAACCAAAATATCTAGAACTATTTCAAATTGTAAACATTATTATAGAATAAAGTTTTAAATCCAGACGTCCAGTATCCAGAATGATCTAAAATCTGGACCACTAGCAGTTTTTAAGAATTTTGTTTTTGTAATATGCTTAACGCTTCATACATATGCATTTTATGTTTTTTCATAATAAAATGTAGAGGGTTCTGATTCTTAACCCTCTGAATGTCATGACTGGCTTTGTCCAGTCATGAAATTTTTTGTGACTTTGTATATATTAGCATAAAATTTAAGATTGTTTGATTGATTACGTTCTTTAATACTATAAATACCATAAATTATATAAGGTGAATGTAAGTTTATGAAAATATAGACTAAAAAATAAGTAATTATACAAATTTAGCTTATAAAGACTTTATGTATACAGGTCTTTATGACAGATCCAAGAATGTGCACATTCAGAGGGTTAATTTCACTTTGGCAGTAAATAAAACACCTCCATGGTGAAAGAACACAGTCATTTAGTAGCATAAATCTAATAATAATTTAGCTTCGTAGCCACCTATTTTCTTGGCATATATCTCAAACCGAAACATTATACATAGAAACATCACTGTATTATTATTGTTGTTGTTGCTGTTGTTGTTTTTGTATATGTGAATAGGTTAATGAGCAATTTTAAAACTAATATTATAAATTGTATGTTACATTAAACTTTTAAATTTTCTTGGTTTTTATTTTAATATTCCTTTTCAACTAATATTTTTAAATAAATGAAAGAATTTTTTATTGTCGACCATGAAAATCTACAAAATTTGTCTATTGGAAGTGTAAACTATATATATTTCAAGAAATTTTCTAATTTGATTTTCACTCCTGACGACTTTAATTTGTGAGTGACTGATTTTAAAACTAATTTTATTAATTATATTATTGGGTCTTAACTGTGTAATATTAACTTAAAGTCCTTCAGACTATATTAGACTGTGAAGCAGGTATCACTATGTCTGAAAATGTATGATAAAATCTTATAGAGGTTTTTTTTAGCTTTGACTAGCATATGGCTAATGCTTGAATGCCAACTGCCAGAGTTGGACAATAGAAAGTAAAGCTGAGAGTACTGCAGCCAAAAGCTCTATATGTAGAATCTTCAAAACCCTCACCTCAAATGTTCTTAATTCGTTTGCATCCTGCTGAGTGCTAATCAAGTGGAAAATTCTATAAAGGTCTAAATCATAAGAAAAAGGGTTAGTTAACATAAAATACCTTCTAGTTACCCCCCCCAAAAAATTAAAAATATTCAAAAATGTAGTTTGACCATAGAAAATGCAACTTTGGCTGTCAATCTGCAGAAGCACTTTGTTCAATGTTGAATTGGCCAGAAGGAATATTAATTATATGCCGTGGGATGAGGGGGGTGTTAACCTGAGAGCCTGCTGTTTGGAAGAAAGTGGGAATTTACTACCAAAAGAGGGAAAGTCCTGTTTCATCAAGTGATACTGTTGTCAGTTGTCTTTTGCTCCTTTGTTCCATATTTGCAGAAGTAAACATAAAAATTCACAATGATTTGTAATACTGGAAACCAAAAATGTTGAAATTTTTTTTTTCATAACATCTGAATTTTACATGAACAGTGTATATTTCATTACTTACTTTAAAAAAAAAATATGGTCAACAGGTTTCCACCAGATTTGAGCAGGATCTTCCCTCATAGTAGTTGGTTTAACATGACATTTGCCAATATTGTGATCTTTTATGCAAGAATTACTTATTTTACTGTCTTTTCCTAAAATAAATTTCATTTGCCCCTCCCTAGTATGTATAATAATATGTTTAGATTTTAGCCTAGAAATAAAAAAGGAATGTAATAATTATGATAATTAATTAAATAATTACACAAAATGTCCAAGATCCGGACTCGTCGAGATTTTGGCCATTCTGAATATGGAAATTTTCTGAATTTTAGATCAACAGTTTAAATCTAGTAAGAGGACATATAAAAATTATAAAATTAAACATACAAGATAGTTGGTTATAAAACAAGGAAGCATTTGTGACTTTAAGTGAATTAGAATTTACAAAAAAGAAAAAAAATTGCTCAGTATTTATTTGTTTGCTTTATTAAACACTTTGTTCAATGTTGCTTCATTTTTTGCGCTAATACTTTCTCTTGAATTTTATAGATAGACATAATTTCTTGTTCAGTTACAAAGTTCCATTGTCCACTGAAATCTCAAACAAAGTTATTTCGTTCTCAACAACCTGTCTGTTACTTTCTACAGATTTCATCATCCGTTAAATGACTGATTATTGTGGTATTATCATTGCAATGGAAAACTTCTATACACTTTTGACGATGTATCCTGAGATTGGTGAATAAAGAAATGTTGTTCCACTAAATTTTGTCTTGCTTCTAGTACCCGTTAAGGAAGTTAAGCTTGAATTATATTAGTTTAGTTATTTATTATACTTATATCTTATTCACACACATGCTTAAGGTATATCTGAGTCCTGAATAAATAAATACCCACGTATACGTAAGGGTTCTTCTGAGTCCTTGCGACATATTGCTACCCAGGTCAAGCTCTGGGGGTCCTAAATTTAAAAAATTTTGCTCCCGCCCCTTAAATTTTGTGTTTTAATGCCTTTCATAAATTCTGAATATTTTGTTGTCCCTTAATTTTGTTGCTCAGTGTAACTCTAAATTGTAAAGATTATGCTGCCTGATGTGATTACATTATGCTTGGGCTTATCTGAATAACAAATTAAAGGTTACTGTACTGTTTGGTATTCAGTTACAAATATTTTAAACATTGCTATGGAAGTCATTTCTCAAGCTGTCATGTATTGGCAATCTTAGGATGACGAAAACAAAGCATTATTTGGGAGGCTGGCATCAGTGATATAAGTTATTCAGTAATTTAAAATTAGCAACATTGTGATATAGATTGTTTCTGTTTGAAATGTATGGCAAACAGAAAGGCCACTACAGATCCAAATTATTAATCATACAGATTTATGTTAATAAATGATTGTGCTTCTTCAACATGCTGCTATTTTATTTTATACCAAAGTGAAATTAAAAAGCAGAACTCTCCAAGTGTTTTATTATGAAAAATATCAAATGAACATAAGTAAAACATTAAAAATAGCAAAAAAACAGTTGCTTGTGGTCAGGAAGTCTGGATTTTAGATCATTCTGAATATAGGATGTCTGGATTTCAGACTTTGTACTGTATAATAACCATTTATTGTCATTTAATGATTTTAGTTAATTATCAAGACATTCCTTTTTCCCCCCGCCCAAATGTGTATTAACATGCATACATTTTTTGCTTTAGTATGAAAAAGATGTATAATAATTATTAAGTATGCTATAATTACAATAGAAATTTCTCTGTGTGTATGTGCGTGCGTGTGTTTATTTGAGCTTAAAGATATATAATATAATAATTATAAATAATACAGTAAAATATTAATAAAAAGATATATAATTTAATTATAGTATAATTACAATAATTATTTATTATCGTAAAATTGTGATATTACACTGCTGGCCACCGTAAATGCAACACCCTGAAGGAAACATGTAAATAACATGAAATTTACAACATGCATTAGCGGAGGTGAGATATGCAATTAGAATTTCAGCGCAGATGCACATCATGTGCGCCTGTGGCGCCACTTCAAAGTGCTATTTAAGGCTTGGAGTTTTCGATGATTTCAAGTTCAGCAATTGTGTTTTTCTTGTGGTTTTTTCAAAAAAGCAATCAATTATACCTCGTAGTAAACAGCGATCATTGTTTGATCAAATATCCGAGTTTGACAGAGGAAGGATAGTGGCCTACCGAGAGTATGGAATATCTTTCAGGGAAATCGGTAGTCATGTTGGATGAAACCAAACAACTGTAATGCGGATATGTGATCATTGGATGCAGGAGGGTATGACGGACCGACGTGTTCGATCACATTCACCTCAGTGCACCACTTCACGTGATGACAGGAACATTGTGCACATGGCAGTGACGGATCGCTCAGTCATATCACGAACCATAGCACAGCACATTCAGAGTGTAACGCATCATCCAGTATCTGCGCGTACCATTCGAAGCCATGTACAGCAGAATGGTCTGTCCACAAGACGTCCATTACTTCGTTTACCCTTGATGCAGAACCATAGACGTCTCCGCCGTCAATGGTGCGATGAAAGAAAGATGTAGATGCCGGAATGGAATGAAATTGTCTTTACCGACGAGTCACGCTTCTGTCTGCAACACCACGATCGTTGGATTCGAGTCTGGAGACGCCGTAGAGAGAGGATGCTGAACAGCTGCATTATGCACCATCACACTGGTCCTGCACTGGGTATTGTGGTATAGGGCGGTATTGGATATCAGTCTCGCACTCACTCCTCTGGTATACATTGCTGATAGTTTAAACAGCCAGCGCTACATCTCCGAGGTGTTGGAGCCAGTTGTCCATCCTTATCTTCAGGGCTTGCCCACAGCCATATTTCAACAGGATAATGCACGACCACATATGGCACGATTTGTCCAAGGGTTCTTCATCAATCGCCAGATTGAATTGCTTCCCTGGCCGGCTTGCTGTCCAAATCTTTCGCCGATAGAAAACATGTGGTCCATGGTTGCTGAACGATTGACCCAGATTACATCCCAAGCTGCCACACCAGATCAACTTTGGCAACGTGTAGAAGCCGTTTGGTCTGCTGTACCCCAAGGGCACATCCAAAGTCTCTTTAAATCAATGCCGAGGCGTGTGGCAGCGGTGATCTCCAACAATAACGGCTACTCTGGCTATTGATTCTGGAAGGAACCACACTTCACAGAAGCCTATAAATTTAATCATTTGATACTTGGTTAACATGTTATCTACTAAATAAATTTTGTTGTGATATCTTTTGTCTTTCTTGGTGTTGCAGTTTGGGTGGGCAGCAGTGTAGTTTGCTGTAATAGCATAATGAAAAGCATACAATAAAATATAATAGTTAAATAACTGTAATAACAATTATTATGCAGCAATCGTTATTCATTACACTTTGTCATAAGGTTATGTATATATAGCAAAATTAAGTTTTGAAAACAATCACATGTTTACCAGTGTATAAATAAATATATAAATTTTTGTTTATATATATGGTAAACATATTTTAATATAAATATGAACTTATAAATAAACCACAACAATTTCACAAATGCCCTTTTAAGGTGAATTATTTCTACTGATTTCCAAAAATTATCAGCAATCACAAACAAATATCTGTTTTTATTTTCGTCACTGTAAAGTAATAGTCTAACAAATCAATTCCTGTGATTACATTAGGGAATATGGATTTAATGCCATGTAAATTCTATTACAGCCTGGCTGGGAATTAATTAATTGGCAAGTGCAATGCAACTTGCCATACTAATTTTAAAATTTTACATTTCAGTTTCATTTGATTTCTTTCCTTGTTGTCTAGCTTAATTCTTAATAGGGCATCCATCCCATCAACTTTACTCTGGGTATGTTTAATTTCCAAATTATGTTCTTGTAATTTAAGAACTCATCTTATCAATCTTATTGACAGATCCTTCCTAGAATACAGTTGTGATATGGTCTGTATATGGCCATACTCTCTGTATATGTGATAACAAGCTGTTTGCCAAAATAGACTCTAAATTTCTCAGCTAACTAGTCAGTTTATTTCTCTCTCAGTAACCATGTAATTCCTCTGACTTGCGGATAAGTGTTTCTTCTGTTATTATTGTTGCTTATACTCACTTGTCTGACATATAGTCAGCCCAAGCCCGCAAAATTCTTCATCACAAGGAGCGCAAGATTATGCCTGTTGTTGTGTTGGCAACAGCCTTGAGCACCTAAGAGGTGGCAGTGTGATTTGGCTCAGTTCCACCCCCCAGTTATGATGGAGAGTACCCCGGGCGGATGGGTCCGAGGGTCTCCCCCCGGTCCCCTTCCACCAAACCCCACGAGAGAACTTTCAGCTCACTGCGTATTTAAGGTGCTGCCATGCCGCACCAACACTATACATTTAGAAACATCCATGCCTTCTCCGGGGATTTGAGCCCGGGCCCTTCGGAATGGCAGTCAGTGATGCTAACCACTATATAGTTGGATGGCAGTATTTGTCAAAATTACACTACCTGTTGTCCATCTTGCATAAGCCCAGGCCCTTCGGAATGGCAGTCAGTGATGCTAACCACTATACTGGTTGGATGGCAGTGTTTTTCTAAAATACACTACCTGTTGTCCATCTTGCATAAACACAATTTCTAAGATGTTTTGCAGTTCAAGAAATTTGAAGTTGAAGGTTATATTAATGCTGTTTTGAGTTTTTCAAAAAAACATGTTCTCTTCCACCAACCAAATAAATGTAGTATTTTGAGCTTAATAAGGGGTCTGCTATGTGAGTGAAATTTTTAATGAATATTTTATAATAGGAACACAAAGAAAAAGAGCAATCGTCTGTTTCTTATTCCACTTTCCGATATTTTATATCCCAAGTATTTTTCTATTCCATGTTCCAATATATTATAGCCCAGGTACCAAAGCTCAGTTTACATTTTACTGCATTTACTTTTAACCCTACTTTGTTTAGAAATGTAAAACATAGTGTGCATCCTGAATGGACTTATTAATTAATGTTTCTAATGATTATTATGCCATTTAAATATATGAATGTTGATTTGGAAAGTACTGTCCTTAAAATTTTGTCCCTTTATAATGTAGCAGGTCTACATAAGCCTAATCACTTTCTAAAAAATGTATATATTCTTGATTTAATAATAAATGCTGTCTTCAGCACATCTTCAAGTTTCACACATATCTGGAAATTCCTAGACATGAAATGCAGCATCGTCTACAAACATATTCATACATATACTGTAAATTTAATTTTTCTAATTTATTTATTTATTATATTATTTTATTTATTTTATTTTTTAACCTTTTTGAAATATGTATTTAAACCACAGCATAAAACTAAGAGGCTAGCATAGCAATTACTTATTGGGATATTTATTTTAGTTTTTTATATTTTCAAATTATGTTTTTGAATATTATCCTCTTTGGCTTCCATCATAGCATTAGAATTTTCTCTTTACCTTTTGTCTCCCATTTCAGTCTCATTTCATCACATACATTAAGCCCAAGATCCTAGCAAATAATTCAGAAAATTTTCTTTCCTACTGTTTCAGCCCTTTCTTCTGCTCTAGGGGCAATTATTTCAAGTTCAAAATTGGTTGTTCCACCTCTCTTTCCTTTTACCCTGTCCATGCCTAATTTCACAGGCTCTTCCTGAAAATCAGTTTTTGCACCAGCTGCTTTCAAATGATATCCTAAAATCGCCCTAACTTGCAAATTTCTGACCATGAAAAAAACTGCCTTTTGCTGCTCATTCTTAATTTACATATTCAGAGATATATGCCCTATGCATTCACAATATTTTCCTTTTCTGTTTCCTTTTTGCTCTCTGTAATATCAACAATCTATATTTTCAAAACTTTTTCTTAAAAAATTCATGCCACTATATTAATTGAATCTGAGAGGCCTTTTTCTTTTTTCTGGAGTGACTGACCTCTCTGACCCGCAGCATCCCTTGTTAGTTTAAATGTTTCTCACCAACTTTCTTCATATCCAAACTGTTCTTTGTTTTGTCTTGGTGATTTCATTAGTGGGCATCAAATTCTGCTAGCAACCAAAATTGGTGGATTTTTAGGATATCAAAAAATGATATCCTAAAATCTCCTTAATCTGCAAATTTCTAACCATGAAAAAAACTACCATTTGCTGCTCATTCTTAATTTGCATATTCAGAGCCATATGCCCTATGCATTCACAATATTTTCCTTTTGGTGTTTCCTTTTTGTTCTCTGTAATATCAACAATATATTTTTAAATATTTTTCTTAAAAAATTTTATGCCACTATATTAATTGAATCTGAGAGGCCTTTTTCTTTTTTCTGGAGTGACTGACCTCTCTGACCTGCAGCATCCCTTGTTACTTTAAATGTTTCTCACCAACTTTCTTCATATCCAACTGTTCTTTGTTTTGTCTTGATGATTGCATTAGTGGGCATTAAATTCTGCTTTGTATGTAAAAATGTATAAAATTTTCTTTTATACATTTATGCCTCGCCATCTGGGTGTAATAAAAAATGACTTTTATTGTACGTGCGATTTATATTTATAAACCTTCTATGGAAGCCATTTCTACCATCGAAGTTAGAATGATGACTTAGTTACATCAAAGTAAGTTTCGATGAATTTCTATCATCAAAGCTAACAGCTGGCTTCATTGAATCTTCCACTGTGTCTAAAATATAACTAAACCCTTCCATAGGATTGGAGCATGCAGGAATTTGTAGTCTTGGAAGGCCAGGCTGAATGTTGTGCCATGGCCAGACTTAGTTCTGGGCTGTTGAGTGTCAGTTATGGGATTTTAACTGTGTAATATCAATTTAATGTCTTTCAGACTATATTAGACTTCCAAGCAAATTATTGCTCTGTCCAAACATGTATGACAAGTTCTTATAAAGTTTTTAAGTAAACCCTTTTATTAAACTTGTATTTCAATAAAAGGCACAACTCTGCGTACAGTGAAAACTCCAGCACTTGCAGGTATTAAAATGACATGAAGTTGAATTAATAATTTGAAAAATGATCTTTGCCAGAGATTACACAAATTTGGCCTAATTAAGTTGGCTCAAACTTTAATGGTGCTTTTAAGTTCATCTAGCAAATGGCTAATGCCGAAATACTAACTGGCTGAGCTGGCCAGTAGAAAGTAAAGCTAGCAGCATCACTACCAAAAGCTCTACATCTGAAACATTCAAAACTCTTATGGTCTTAACTCATTTTCATCTTGATGAGAGCTAACAAAAAGGAGTAGTATAGATACAAATCATAAAAATTAATTAATTTATGTAAAATATTATGTAATATGGCTAATTATATATTACTTTTAACTATAAAACTTTCTGAGGTTGGGATTTTGATGTTCCTCTTTAATGAATATTTTCTTCTGTACTTCCTTTTTCTTAACAAATTCTTTCTCTTTCTTCTGTACTTTGTCTACAATGGATGCCATCTCATGTAAATCTAAAACATAATGATCTAGCTGATAGACTAGCAAAGGAGGATACTTCTATGCCTCAGGTTTATGCTGAACTTTTGACCTATCTTGAACTATACTCTAGAAGAAAGACTTTAATTAACAATTCCTAGAGACAGCTACCAACACACTCGTGGTACTATAGTGCAGGTCCTGGTACTGCTATTAGTTTCAAAGGTGACAGAAAGGACCAAATGGCTCTCAGCTATTCCAGTTTTACTAAAACCTTTCCCACATGTGCCAAATATAAAAACCATGAAGCTACTGCACAACATCTACTTAGTTGTGTTGCCTTGGCTCATGAAGATCTGCTGAAGAGACCTAATTTCGTGTTGGAAGTTATGAAAGTGAATGAACGTATGGATCTGATCTGGTTCAGATTAGAGGGATTAGTAAGAAGAATATTTTTTAAAAATTAATGAATTTTGGAATATTGATTGTGTAAATCTTAAAAAAGTTTTGTGATTATTGTATGTGTAAAATATTATATATTCATTATTTAATTACTTTAATTTTGTTCTCAAATTTGTTTTACCATTTTTATTAAATATTAGATTATGTTTAATAATAATGCATTCTATTTACTTTTCTGTTTTATTCTTAGAATGGTATTAAAAAAAGAAGCAGAATGTGTAGATAATTATTTAAATTCAGTTAAAAATTAGATGAAATTGTGAAAATGTTTTTTTTTTTTTTTTCGTGCAGCAGTAAGTGTAATTTGGATTTTTCTGCACCCTTTTATTAGGAGTCTAGAAAGAAACCAGAACCAAAGAAAGAAGAAAAAAAATATGAACCATCTGATTCAGGTAGTTACTCTCAAGATGAGGATTTGTCATGTAGTAAAAGGTAAGAATATACATCAGAGTTGTGTGTTAACCAATTACAATTTAATTTATTAGTAACTGAGTTAGAATGTTATGTTATTACACTGTAACTGCTTCTACAATTACAATGCAATTGCAAAAACTAAAACAATCATAATTTAATTGTAATTTGAAATTCTTCAATTACAGTGTAATTGTAAATATAAATCATGCAACTACAGTGTAATTGGATTATAATAAATGCAGTTAATTCAGTTATAATGTAATTGTAATTGCAGAATTTATCATTATGGTTACATTATGATTACAATTACATTATAACTGCAATTATATTATATGTACATTAATTAGAATTATAATGTAATATTAATAAGTTTATTTTATATTGAGGGGGGTGATTTTTACTTATGAGATAAAATATTGTGCTAGGACAATAAAATCTGTACTTGAAAATTGATGAATAAGATGAATGGAAATGATCTAGAAGCAGCCCTCAACAAGGGCTGCCAGTGCACATTAATCTTCCATGTGCCATTACACATAGCACTTTTCCAGAATATTGTCACTTGGCAAAGCATAACATGCTTATTTTATGTTTAAAATTTAAGCTATCTTTTATTGATTAATGAAAGCTAGCAATTTGCTGTAATTACTTTATAGTTCAAACTACAGTTTAATACAGTAATAATATATTGGCTTTTAGCGTAACAGCGTTACAATATAACTGCAAAAGCAATTAAAGTTGTGACTTAGCAGTAACTGAATAGGTAAGCCGTTTTGTTATCCTTATGTGTAGCATGAATGCAAAGCAGTTTTCCTTAAAATGCCCTTTTACAAAAATCTTTGCTGATTCCTTAGATTTTTTTGATGTATTCAATTAAGCAGTCAACTTCTGCTTTTAGTTAACAAACAAACAAATTTACACATATTTATCTGAAATATTTCTTTTATAAACAAGATGCTTGTAGCAAAGCATACATTAACATTTTATTGGAAATAAACAGTGTATTTAATAAAGGGCTCACTAGTAGTGTACATTATTACTGCATATTGGAGTTCATGCAGTTATTAAATAGTGTAATCTTGGATAGATAATAAAACAATTTTTCTACCGGCAGCTATCGGCTGCTAGTGTTTTATAATATTATACTCGTTTATTTCTACCTGAAGCTATGATTGTTCATGCAAATGCACCCACTTGTTAAAAAAAAATCTCCTTTTAATTATTTATTGAAAATGTAGGTGATATTTAAGGTAAGGCCTAATTCTTACTTGATACTATTGTTACAAGTTTTTATTCACAAAGTAATTAGGTAAGATTGTTTTGAATGGAATATACGGCCATTTTTTATGTTACTAACACCTACCAGCAGCTCAGCAGTAAGATCACCAGCTCTAATAGTATGATCCGGATTCAAATCCTGATGAACAGGCTGGTTATATGGGAGTTTTTGTAATTTTTCTCATATGGAATGAGAGTACGAGATAGCTTCCCTTGGAAAGTCCTCTATAAAAGTATTTCTCTATTCAGACATATAACCTTTATATGCTTTGCCATAATCCATATAACCTAACCTTTTGTCAACAATAGTTATCTGCAAACACTGCAATATTATGCTTGTTTATTTCTAACTGAAGCTATGAAACATATTTTGTACATGTGCATGCACTTGTAAGTCAGCAACTCTTTTTGCTGGAAATATGTGTTGTATGTAATAAAAAAAATCTGATGTGTACACTACATGACTTCCTTGTGTGGAATATTAAATTATATGCAATTTTCCTGCATTTCATTTAAATATATTAAATTAACAGTTAATGAATTTTGAATTAAATATACTTTGTCGATAGCACATAAACCACAACAGAATAAATGCACTCTTTAAAGTTTACTGTATTTATTTACCATAGCCACACTTCGGCACTAGGTTCACTTAATGGCATTACATCTCATTCATTTCATAAGCCAGAGACTGAAGTTAACAATTAGGGAAAAAAAAGCTAACGATTGAATTGTGTGTCTGTGAGAGAGAGAGAAAGATTATAAATCATGCATTCTAAGAATGCAGTATAGGTTTAGAGTAGTGAAATAAGTGACTTTTATAAATTGTTTTAAAAACTAAAAATTCAAGATGATATAATATGTTTTGCAATGTAAATTAACCTGTTTTCATTCAAAATGCTTTAGGCCATTTGGAGGGTTGATTGCGGATATTCGTAGAAAGGCACCTTGGTATATTAGTGACTTTAAAGATTGTTTGTCATTGCAGTGTATATCTTCAATAGTCTTCTTATACTTTGCCTGTATAGCGCAAATAATCACATTTGGCAGTTTACTTGCACAAGACACAAATCAAAGAATAGTAAGTATCATTCATTTGCTATATAACATTATTTTAAAAAATTTATTGATTGATGCTTCCAAACTTTGTACAATGCTTAAAATCCTTTAAAATTGTTTTTCCCCCTTTCTAAATTCCAAAAAACCTTTTTTCTAAGCTTCATCGTCATTATTTGGGGGGAGGGAACTGAAATGTTTAGAAAGTCCTCCTTCTCTTCTCCTTCTTTAGTATTTTTTGGTCTTATCACAAAAATCATCATTTTATCTAATATTTTACAAGAACACTCTTCCCAGAAAGGTGTTTTTATGATGAGCAGGGTGACCTTTGCCTCAAAACTTACTTTTCAGTGTCCTATTTATTCAACTTGTGAAATACAAATTTGCACTATGATTAATTGACAATATCTGGTATCATTTTTGTTTGGTTACGAAAAACTTCGTAGAATAATAATGCAAAGTTTTGATTAAAGAACTTCAAAGAAGAAGGCAAACTTTCATAGAAACAATGTAAGCCTGTGCACATAGATACTGGTATGTATGCAGGCATTCAGGTGCTATAGTATGGCATTTCTTTTCTGTTATCATGCTGAAATAATCCTAGATAGGTGCCCGAAATATTAAGTTCCTAAATTTTAGTTCCTTTGAAAAGTCAAAATTTAGAGAAACAAATCTCAGGACATTACTTGAGTGGGAAGGCTCTGTAGCTTGAAAGAGTGCTAATGCGTAGGTCATGAGGCTGCTTTAGGCAACTTTGAGGGTAAAGAGAAAGGCTCAGAGTTAGATTCTTGCTTTTAAGAGGGGAAGTATCAGTAAGGGGCTTGTTTGGCTTTTAATCAGTTACTCAGATCAGAAATGTCCAGTCAGGAATCAACTGCATGGCCAATCAGGGCAGTGGTTGGCAATGTTTAATTTTTTTTTCTTCTCCCCCCTTTTTAAGTGGTTCATTTTTTAATGTTTTTTTCACAAAAATTTTGCTGGTTGGTCACTTCACTTCTATTTTATGCATTAAGAAAAAATCTGATTTTTGCTGCATTTAATTAAAACTTATTTCCTCAAATTACATTAGAGGTATATTTTTCATTCATTTAATTCAGTTCTCATTTCAATGCAAAGCAAAAATACCTGAAAACTCAAAACATTTTCATTTAAAATTGTAAAATACAGAAAAACATAAGACACCAAATACAGTTAATAAAACAATTTTTACAATTAAAATAGATATTTTCTATGCAAAAACAAGCAATTCGTCCAGCAGGCAAGAAGACAGATATTTTTTGGTGCACAAAACTGAAAGTTTACTTTTGGTCCCACTAGGCACAAGACATTGAAGGTGCAGAAACAGTTCCAAATGTTGGGTATCTGAATTTCAGACTTTGTACTGTATATAAGTCATTAAGACAAGGATTATTTCAAATTACTCTGTTAGTTAATTTTTCAAGTTAAAATTTGCAACACAAACAATGATAACTTTCAGTCCTCACTGAACTAATCAAATTTATTAAAATTGCATACAGTACTTGTATTTTTCATAACTGTAATTTTGTAAAAAAAAAGTCTACTTGCAAATGTTTAAAAATTCAACCAGTTAAAATAAGAGAAAAGGTGTGTAAGTAAATAGAAGACAAAAATTATTGACAGTCAACTCCATATAAATTAAAAATGGTAAAGTGCGTAATAGTAATTATTTTAATACATTTTTAAAAAATTAGCATAGAGATCAATTGATAATAACTAATGCAATCCCAAAATAACGATGAGCAATAATGAAAATCTAAACAAGAAAGTCTTTAGAAATAAGAAACTTATTTTTTTGTTTTCATTTCACATGCTTTTGTTGATACTTTTGATAGTAATTGTTGTTCTTATCCTTTGAAATGTGCAAAATTCCATTTAGTTCCATAAATAAAATATGTAATGGTTTATGGATTAAAATCTTTGCAAATTACTTACTAAGTAAATGATAATGGCTTACGATACACTTGCACATTTATTAAGAAATCTTGTCCTCAGTGTTTAAGAGCTTTTATTTATTAAATGTATAATTTAAATAATGTCCATGTTGTGTAAATGTTTAAATTTATAATGTTATAACTCTGATAAAGGTGATTGAATTTTTCTTTACATTCTTCACATTTGTAATATTTTGTAAATATTTTAATACTTTGAGTTATTTTCAGCCAAGGCTGAGAATTATAAATGGCAAGTAAGTCACTTGCCTCGGGTGAATAACTAGAAACTGTGCCAAATTAGCTTTGAAAAGTCAGAAATTTTTCTGTAAAAGAATATGATTGTTAACTTTGAAACTCATGAAGCTGTATTAAAAATATATTTTAAGTAACATTATGTTATCAATGGTATTTGTAATTTAGAAGCACTACTTCATAAGTGCTGCATGTATTACTCTTGATATGACACTTTGAGGGACATTCAAATCTTGGATGATTTTCATTTGGGTTTGAACAGCCTTCATTCTATCAATCATTCACCACATTTGACCTTCACGTAAATGATGCTTTTGAGCCATAATTACTGAATACTGATCATTCACTTTAAACAACACTACAGACTGGAGTTCCAATAGGTGGCTATTGCGCACCACATTGTCAACTACCCAATTTGCATAGTTCCGGCGCTTATGTGTGCACGGAATGCAATTTTGTGTTTAATTGTATTTCATTAACATAAATAATTACAGCATTGGGCATTCGTAACAACATTAAATTAATAAGCATATTTTTTCTCGTTATCATTTAATTTTGATGACCAGTGTATTTCACTCTCTTTTCTGGATATGTTTACCAGTTAAACTATGCCTTAGAAAATGTTTCAGAAGATGGGCTCGGACTTAACAAGACATGCTTACAGATTTTAATGCTTTTTTATACGGCCATTTTTAGTGTTTCTTTAATCTCTGTTCTCTGTCAGTATGGTGCCATTCAGTTTATGTTTGACACAACATATTGTAACAAATAGCAAATTTATTCATAAATTAACTGATTTATTTTATTGACTTATTGCAGACAACTTCTTTTATACATGTTTTTTTACTTCACAATTCCTCTTAAATAACTCAGCTAAACCCAGACATGAATTGGTAACAGTAATTTATTTTCATAAGTTCTGAAATTTCATAGTGCAGTATGTATTGTTTTCTAGCATTGAAATTTATTGTCAGAACAAACATGCTGAAGTTTAATTTATGCCTGTCATAATGAGCTTCATAGACTAAACTCGATTAGCCTTCCAGCGGATGTGCATTCATTTATTTCACGGATGAGCATGTGTCATAATTTTTATGACAGAATGTTTTCATCTATTTTTACATATTTAACATGTTACAAATACAAAATGTTTTATAAAAATTAACCAACATATTATAAAAGTATATATACACATCTATAGAAATGATTCATCTTTCATTATTTAAAACTGCCAGCTGGGTGCTGACAGTTTTGAGGGCTAAAGGTGGTCCTACATGTTAGCAGGGTGGTCATAATGTAATGGCTCTTTTGTGTGTGTACTTGAACTGCAGTAAAAGAAATTAACAACTGTTTATTAACGAGAGACAAAATTATTACTTTGCACATGCACACAAAAATCTGTGCACATATAGCATTTTATGGATGCTGATGATTGTTTTCTTTCTTTTACACACAAAGCCACAACTTCCTCATTTCAATACTTGTTACTCAGTTGTTTCCTTAGAAGGCAACAGATAATTCATATTTAGGAATATTGAAATATCACGTGGCAAAGAAGAGATTTTGGCTCGAACTGTAAGGTATTCTTTCATAAGACTCATACAATAGCAGTCATTGCAGTTCCTTAGAAAACTGTTTTCCTAGTTGTTCTGTTATCAAATCAAAGACATCATGTTAGAAATAAATATCTTTTATAACTCATAACTGCCCTTGCAATTTGCACTCCTTTACCATTGTTTGTAAATAACTCCTTGACATTGGCATGATGCTCTTTTTTTATTCTTGTTGAATATAATAATCCAAAATATGCCATTATTCCACATCTTGCAGTATCCTAGCACTCTCTTTCTCTCGAATAATCATGTTTCCCTTTCAGATGACAATATATTGGTTTGTATGTTTCAAAATTTCATCAATCATTTTTAGATCTATTATCTTCATAAATGATCCAGTTTCAATATCTACATCTTTTGCAAAACTTTTCATAATCAGGAAGAACTTTCACAATGTTCAACCTTTTAGTTTTGGAGAACTTGGCAAATTGCATTTTATGATATCTAGTAATTTTATCTTTGCCAATGTAAAAGTCTTTATCTTCAATTGATTCTTGGTCAAAGTCTTCAGACATACTAGATTCACTGTGAATACAATTTACTTCGATTCCTCATTAAATTCACTATCCTGTCCAAAGCGCTGTCATGTTATTCCTTTAATTTTTGTTATTAGACAATTTTTAAGAATATGTGGGATATCTTCCCTTTTACCAGTTTTGAGGACATATTGCCTAAAATATATTAAATATATAGTTTTAAACTTTGTACAATAAATTAATAATTCAGTGTAATGTACGTGAAAGCATTATTATTAAAATAAAACTTTAAAAAAGGTAAAAAGAATAATTATTAAATCTACTAACAAGAGCGGGCCTGCATCATAAATTTTATGAATGAAGTGCAATACTGCATAAAACTAGTCAAAATGGAAACTTAACCTTCGAAATAGGATATACCCATTTCATCTCAAAGGGATGGAACACATAGAGGAATAGTAATGACCTTCAGACAGACTGTACATAACTGTTGTTTTACGATACAGCGCGTTTGTCAAAATTTGTGCATATGCACCCACTGGAAAGTTAGAAAGCACCATGCTGCTCTCAGTAGTAATCATCTACTATATTCCTTCGATATGAGCTATAGCTTATAATGCTATAACAAGCTTTACAGAGTCCACAAAATAAGTATAAATGGTGATGCACTTGCCTGCAATTAAAAATGCAGCAGAAATAAATAAAAACAATATGAAACTTACCATTTTCTTTTAATAACAGTCACACAGCTGTCAATTAATGAGACATTATGTGGCAAATCTTTGAGGCAATATGTTTGACACATGTTTTATACATGTACATGCTGTGTAATAATGGAATTTCATCGCATTTTGCAACACTTTGCAATGTAACTTAGACTGGGTACTTTAGATTTGCGCATGGAAATAACCGTTGATAGCCGACTATCGAAAACTGCAGCTGACGATTGTCAGCTTGATAAATGAAATGGAAAAGTGGAAAGTAGATTTCACTAGTCGTGTTTTCATGGCATCACAATGTCAAGTTCAACGAGATCTATCTCGCTCAAGTCAAACTATGTATATTGCATAGTTATGCATGAACGTGAATACTTTGTTCATCAGTTTGTGTGCAGCCCCTCAATATGTCCTTCAATTTTAAAATCAAGTATCTCGGTCAGTTTCTGTCATATTGGAGTCACATTTTTTTATTATTTTTTTAATGATGAGTACAAAATTTTCATAAATATAAGTATAGAAACCAGAGGGATGTATAAAAAGTTCATTTCATAATTTTTACTATTTTTTTTTAATTAAAAAATGCCAAAGCATGAATATTTGCATCACTTGAAGTATTTTTATAGCTGAAAATATATGTCTATGATGAATGGTTGCAAAAATCAAAGCTGGTAAAGATGTTTGTGGACATGATGTGTGCATGTTTATAATGTACGTGTATATATGGAAGATAAAATTATGTGATTTTGAATTATACTCTAAATTCGCAATAGCTTCTAAATTTGTCTTTTAATTTGGGGACTTTCTGTTCTAAAAGTAGTAATAAATTTTTCAAGACTGCATCATATCTGAAAACTAATTTCATGTTATGGCATTCGAACCTTCTGCATTGTGTATAGTTCTTAGTCAATCAGATTAGCAAAAAATTTTACTGCGATCCAGCTATGCATTCTCGTTTGCTGCCTAAGTTTGCTTGCTATAAAAGACATCGCTTTGCTTAGTGAGGTGCCTATTGCACCCATAATCATGTGTGAAACAAATATTGTGTCTTCAGAATTGCTTTATCCAATAGATAAATTATATTAAATTCAGTCATGTCTGTTTGTATTTCATTTTATTTATGCAATAAACCATTGCCAGTCCATTACAGCTGTCATCTGTAAAATTATATCGACTGTGATCAAAAAGTGAATTTGTGCCTTTCCTAGTCAAGCTGTCAAATATCAAGTTATCCACAGTTAAATAAATCATCACAGGAACATATATAAGCTATAAAATATAAAAGAAAATTATAAACTTTAATTTGGGAATAGTCCATTTTTATTCCCCATTGTGGTTTGGTTGACTCCCAATTCTGTTATAAATGGAGATTGTTTGTAATGCTATTTATGATAACTTTTGCTTATAATAGTATTTATGATAACTTTCTGAACTGCATCTTTTCAAATTAATCTGTTTCATGTTTCTTATGTTATAATACTGCAATGTGGATTGCTCTCATCCTCACATTAAAGAAACTTTTTATTATAACTATCTCTGCTGTAATCGCACAGCCTTTTTTTTTTTACTTTACTTTCCTGTACTAGCTATTGTCCATTGCTCTGAAAATGAAAGCTGGATAAACTGTGATGTGCATAGTGCACCCATAATAAAGATATTATATGGAAAAGAATGTTTGGTTTAAGAATTAGTTATCAAGGAATAAAATTATGTCTTAAAAGAGTGCATATATCTTCTAGTGTCATTCATTTATCTGTGTAGTGAGGAATTACTAAGTTATTACAAGTTATTATTATTTAATTAAATTTTAAACTAAATAATATGACAAATGAATATTCTTGTAAACTTAAGAAAATTCAATATGATTTTGTTATTTAAAATTAATGAATGCATTTAATATAATCATAGACACTTCTTGATTTATACATAAATTCTGTTATAATTTATTATTATTGTTTACAACCGTTTTGATTAAATATTTTTTTAATTTTCAGGCTGCTGTAGAATGCTTACTCTCAGCTATAGTTTGTGGTGTTACTTACAGTTTATTTAGTGGTCAGCCTCTAACTTTCTTAGGGACTACAGGCCCTGTACTTGTTTTTGAAGGCATTGTATATGATATGTGCGAGTATGTCTTTTTCTCATTTCTTTTTTCATTTTTGAAATTGTTATAATTCAGCATAATTTGATTAAATATTATCAAGCATGTGTGTAAAAAAATAATGTTAAAGCATTTATCCCTAGAAATTGATAAACTTTACCATAAATGCTTCATTTGCTTGTTTTTTAAACACTTTTAGAATAGTTAAAGTGAAAATGTAAGGTGTTTCAAATGCATTGCTAATCTTCCCTTTTTTTTTTCTCTTCAACAGTATGTGTTGTATTTTTGCTCGTGTTATTAGACTGTTAAAAAAAATAGGGAAAGTCTCAAAAGATATTAGTAGTCATTTTATTATGGAAATGAAAAAGGAAATTCATTATAAATTATTAAATTTCATGAAAATAAAATTATGTATGAACCAATTTTCCAACCTTTTTTAAACTAAAAATTTTCTTGTCTGAATGTTCAGGCAGCTGAAAAAACTGCATGAAGTAGTGGGAACAACATCCGTGAAGCAGCAATATGAGCAACTAATAAGTATTGTAGTATACATAACACAAGCAACTGTTAAGGACCTTTATATTTTTGTTCCACAATATATTATATATGATTTGCTTCTAGCTGTCTCTCTCTCTCTTTCTACTCCCTTCCTTTTACTGTGCGTGTTTTGAATATTTGTAGCAGTATGAATGTTAAGCATTTCATGTTTCATTATCAATCACTAAATTTTTGTATCAGTTAATGCCCACATTTGGACCTTTCTGTGTTGTTTGTTCTTTTTAAGTATCAATTTCTGAAGAATGAATTTTGAGTAGGCTACATTTATATTAGTATATGGTTAGAAAAGTGGTGGAACATTTATATCACTTTATAGTGGGGGAAGAAGAAAAGAGAGAAGTATTCCGTTACATGTTGCTCTGCCGTGTATAAAATAAACTGATGTATATTCCACTAGATAATCAAATGCATTCTAATCAGTGAGACTATTTTTAAATAATAACAAAATCCGAAGAAAAGAAAACCTGGAAGATCTGTGACAAGAAATAATGTGGAAAATACCTAATATGTTATAGTTTACAAAGAATTCAAAAACTTAAACTACTCCGAACAAAGCAATTACTTGATGAAATGCAAGAATAGAATTAGAAAATAAATAAAGTAATGTTATGAAATATCTTAAGATTGCAGCTTCTGAAATAATGAACACTAATCTCTCAAAATTCTGATCATAAAAAGTGAAAGTATCAATGTCTATGACTGTGATTTTTCTAACTTCAGTGAGAAATATTTTGATATTATTTTTACTTTGTTCAACTGAGTTCTTTTTTATTTTAGAGCTAGTATTTTGTACAAATAATGCATAAAAAAATTCAAGACAAGTTAAGATCCAGTTATGCCTTGAATTTCACTGTTGTGTGTGTATATATATATATATATCTTATTAATAGTAGTAATAATATGTGTAGAGAAAGAAGTATTTTCTCTATTTTGTCATACTTTTGTATTTGCATAACTTCTCTTCTTTTACAGGAGGAATTCAATGGATTATTTGTCTATTCGATTGTGGATTGGATTATGGACTTCTGTTTATTTGTTTGTGTTTGTGGCTTTTAACGTAGCTTCTTTAGTACGTTACATCACTCGTTTTACACAAGAAATATTTGCCACTTTAATATCAACATATTTTATTTATAAAGCATTTAAAAATGTGAGTTTTTTTATTTGTGTTTATTTTACATTAAAATTTGTAATTTTCATTTTTTGTATTCTTTATTATTGTTATTATTATTTCTACTTTTAAATTTGCTGTTGTTAGTTTTAAAACTATCTCTTGTATAGTTTTGAAACATTTATAGATGTTGCAATTGAAATATTTAACAGCAAGCCATTTTGAATAATTGTTAAGATTTCAAAAATTTTAAATCATAAGTATATTTTGATAGAAGTATGTGAAGCCAACTTCTAATTACTAGGATAATACTGGGGAAAATGTCCATGGTTAATTCGAAATCATGGTTATCCAAGGGCAGTTTAAAAAATCACACAAAGTAGAACTAACTGATACTTTAATTAACAAAGAACACTGTTAACAAGTTACCTGTTTTTAGTTTGGTTATGTAAATTAAATCAATATTAAAATTTCTCATTTTCGAGTACGTGTGGGCTTTCCTTCTCTCTCTGTTTCTCCCTGTAATGATCAACCAGTAGTTAAAACTAATGAATATTGGGAGTTTGATTCCTGGGGAATAGCTAGCTGCATGGTAGGTTTTCATGATTTTTCTCATGTGAAATGAGACTATTCCTTAGTTTATTCAGTTTTCCTTTATTTATTGCTTTAAATTATTCAGTGTCTTCACCAAGTTCTCCACAAAGGCATCCCTCCCCTTTGACAAATAGCCCTCATGTGTTTTACCTTATTTGAATAACCTAACCTGTTTCTTCCTGTTTCTATCTGTATTTCTTTATTACGTCACTGTACGTGTGTTGTTTGTTTATGTTATTCTTGTATTTTGATAGGAATTTATCTGAAGCAGAAGGTTAATAAAGCTGTCTGCACACTTGATTTATTTTTAAGATTTAGTAGTTTACTTTTAATGGATGGACTAGCAGTTTACTTAATGGATGGACTATTTATGTATTCAGGATTATGTGCAATCACATTGGCATACTTTTGTGAATTACAACACCTAAATATGATAATATCACCTGCTAACTGTGATTTGTGGCCGTAATTATTCCTTTAATTCATTCCATCTTAAACTAACTTCTGTGAAGTAAAACTGTGCTAATCTATTCTTGGATAATTGGGAGTTGACTGTATGTTATTAAAATGTTAGTTAATGGTTTCATAGTATATATAACACAGAAACTTAAATTTTGTAAATTATATTTCTTTGAGGCAAACACATGTATACAAGAATTATTTTAGGTATTAAAAATAACTGAAATTGTCCCAATCTATATTTAGATTTTATTAAAATTGAAGTATTTAGGGGAGGGGGTTCTAATTTTTGTCTCTTTTTTTAGATTATTCATCTTTGCTCAAATTAAATTTTATGATAATTTAAAAGTGATTGAACTGAAGAAGTTTGCATTTCTACATCTACTATTTAGAAGAAGAAATTTCCATATTTACTGATACAGACATGTATTTATATAATTTCTATTTGGCCACTCAGTTGATATAGTGTTAGTGACCTGGACTGCTGTAGTGATGGGCCTGGGTTCAAATTCATTCTGGAGAAGGCATGGTTGTAACTGTCCCTCCCTTCATAGGAGGCAATGGTGGCCACCTATTAGGTGATTCCAAAAGGAAATGGTCACCACTTCCAGCCCATGTAGTAGTGTAAGAGTAATGGCTATTAAATAAAGTGCCTGGCCGTTAAAAAAATAATAATTTCTGTTTGCTTTATGAAAATCCTGTTGCATATTATTTTAAAACTTTTGTCTCTGAATTAACATACAAAATGTTCAAATAAATTTTCCAGTACATTCATACTTTGTGTATATTATATGCATATTAAAATACAAAATTATATAGCATGGTATGATAACATGTATGTGTTTGTGAAAATTTAATGCAAAAACAATTAGACCTGTATTCAAAAATTTACATGTAGAAAATAGCAAAATATTATTTGTATTAAAATTTATAATATATTAAAATTTTGTATCTTTTTAGGTAGTATATATAGGGAAAATGTTTCCTCTTAAAACTGGTTACAGTAAGCCAGTTGTTCCATTATGTATATGTGATTTACCAGCACCTGTAAATTTCACGATCATTAATGAAGATCAGTGCCAAAGCCTAAATGGAATATCAGTTCCTCCAGGGTGTAGTTATACACCACCTTTTTATGTGCCTAATATTTTCCTCATGTCTATCATTCTATTTATTGGTACATTTGGCTGTATTCTTTTATTAAGAGAAGTGAAAAATACTCCATTTTTTCCATCCAAGGTAAGAGGTTTTTTTTTTCCTTTCTTTTTCTTCCCCCCTTATTTGGAACATCTCAAAAAGGTGTTTTGAATTGCCAGCAGATGATACATAAGATCTTTTGGTACTTTTCCATTTCGCCAGCGCAGGCAATAAAGTCACCAAAAATTATACAACTGATGCTAAATGGTATATTTGGCTAGTAACCTTTTACTGTCACATTTTCAAAACGAGTCATGGCCATTTTTTATCAGTCACGGTCTTTTCCATTATTCGTCAAAAGTGAATGAAAAACCAATAAAAGTTCAGGATTTGCCCAGAATAGAGCAGAAATCTATCAAGTTCTTTCAAGCGAAAGGCGCTTTGCCTAAAATTGCTGCTGGTGATAATAATCATGAAGTGAAATTGTATTTCAGAGACAAAATTCAGTGGCTCTGTAACCTTTCAATTTGTCAGAGGCAAAGAAGTATCTGGAAAGGCACATGGTTTGAGTCATCAAAATTGAGTTTCTTGAATTGTGTGAAGTTTATTTATGGCTGGAGCAAAGCATTAACGTAGTTTAAATTTCTTAAAAATCAGTCAGTCATGAAGAGTTGTAGACAGGAATAACTACATGTGTGAGTGTTGTGAGGATTCTTTGCTTAAACATCAACAACGGAAAATAGGAGAACCTGGTATGATTGCAGAAGTGGATGAAAATGTGTTCACGAAGTGCAAAAACAGTGCAGGATGTATTTTACCACAACAGTGCATCTTTGGTGGAACTTGCCATGAAACAAATGAAGGTTTCCTTGCTAAGCTGCCGAACTGTTCCATAAGAATTATTAGAAGCAATAATTGCTTCTAATAATATATTCTATATTCAGATTCGTGGAAATCATACTGCACTGCAAAACTGGAAGAGGAAAGTTTTCAGCATTTCAAATTAAACTATAAATACAATTTTGTCAATTCGAAAACTGGAATGCATACACAAAAATAGAAAAACTATGGGGTAGTGCCAAATGGCGAAATAAAAAACACAAAAGAATGGCATGTCATCATCTGAAAAGTAATCTCGTGGAATTTATGTGGAGAAAGAAAACGAAAGACCCATTTGAAAAATTTTTAAATAATATTAAAATGTTTATGTCTCTAAAGTTAAAAGTTCTTAGAACTAACATTTGTTAAGATTCTTTTATGTGTATACAGTATGTTGTCACCAATAAAGTCTGCCTGGTAAGATTTGCACCAGCAAAATGGAAAAGTACTGATCTTTTATTTATCTTCAGTAGTATGAAAG
Organism: Stegodyphus mimosarum; assembly: GCA_000611955.2. Lineage (NCBI taxonomy): Eukaryota > Metazoa > Arthropoda > Arachnida > Araneae > Eresidae > Stegodyphus > Stegodyphus mimosarum. The sequence continues at coordinate 546,981 of KK120656.1, read as the reverse complement.
TGTAATTACTCTTCAGCATAATTAAGTTATTAATTAAAGAGTAATTTTACCTGTACATCTTAATAATATCCTGTAATAAGTGTTGCTTTATTATGATATCATAAATGTGATTTTAAAAATGCATTTTTTATCCTATATTATATCAAATGTAAAATTTCTTTTTCTGCATCTTTTGCATCCAAAATAAATTTAAATGGTAGAGATGAAATTTTGTAATAATTTTGCTTCTTTTTAAATAATTTCATTTAAATTGTTATATATTTTTAAATATTTTACTGTTTGTATCAAAAAAGAAATGCCAAAGAAAATGCGAAGGCTTTTGTCAAAATTCCTTTTGAATTTAAATTTTATTTATGGTGATTACATTAATTTGTATTACTAGTTTTATGAGTTGGCAACAGTAAATATATTTTTTATTTAAATGAAAAACAAAATATTGTTTGATTCTTTATGTTTTTTAATTTTTAAAAAAAATGTGTTAAATTAATCTTTGAGATGTTAGACTGGAAACTGCAGTATTCAGACTGCAATTAAAATTTCCCCCTTTTTGCTAGAAACTTTGTTTAATGCACCCATAGATTAATATTAATATAATTATATTATGGTATTCATAGAAATTCTTGTTTTCCTGTCATTTCTTTTCTCCTTAAAAATGTGTAAAAAATAAAACGGGCAATATTTTGTAATTGTTTTCAGATATATTTTCATAGCAAACTGAAAAATTTTAACTTAACCCCTGAGTGTATGGCTTTTTCAGGAAAACTTACTAAAAATAATTGTGTGTCATCGACCAGTCTTTCTGAAAAATGGCAAACTATTTTCACCCAAACTACATCAAAGCAGGCAAGGTTTTGTGTGGATATAACTAAGAAATTTTCCCCCTCCATTGAATTTAGTGAGTGAGGTGAGTTTTTCTCACTGTGGTGTCTGTAGAGCACACTTGGTTGCCAGAATGATATTTTGCCTCTTATATTTGGCTACTTTATAGTTTTTATATTAATATCTGTGCCGTAAATTAACTTATTCAAGATAGATACTGAATGCTAAAAAATAATCAACATGCATCATTGATAAAAACTACATAAAATATTGAACTTCATAGTTTCTTTGATAGTGGTAAAAAATGAAATTTCTATTCTTTATTGGCATTTTCAATTTCAGCATATTCAACTTAAAAAAATTATGCAAATTAAATGCAATGTTCTCTAAATGCAAAAGAAAATTTTGTGAAAATATTTTTGAGTCAAAAGGAACTTGTGAGAGATTTTTTTCTTTGTATTCCAATTTTTTGAATGTATTGTATTATTTTCAGAACGTTTTAACATTATGTTTCATTTCATTTTCAATTATTTTAAGTTTATTTCAGATTAAGCTATTCATTTTAAATAATTTTTGATCAAATGATAAATATATCTATAGTTATTAATTTTTGATTACATTTTGAGTAGCAATTTAAGTACTAGTTGGATAACAAATTTAAACACTAGTTGGATAGCAATGTGAATTCAGTCAGTGCTGATAATTTTAAGGTTTTTATTATTAATAATTTAGGAAACAGTTCAGATGGTATTTTGACATAGATTTCTGTTAGCAGATATGTTCTGTGGAAATTTCACAATTGTTCGCTGAGTGTTTTTTTCCCCTTGAAGTTGAGCAAACAATATTTATAAAACTCCTTTAGCAAGCATATAGTCTTATAAGGTAAACATTCCTGGTAAAACTAATATACTGCCCCAAATCTGAGATAACCTCATATATATGAATGACCCTTTTTTCCTGTTCAGTTGGGTGATCCATTACCTTTATGCCAGGACAAACAAGCTACTTTAAGAAGTTTACCTCATGGAAAGATTATCACATTTTTCACATGAAGTGTTAAAATAATTTTGTATATGTGCATGTGTGTACATACACACATATATAAATATGTGCACACAAAACCTTGTTTCTATAGCTATATGAAGAGTGTATGTTTGTGGTTATTTTATTTTGCTACTAGTATATACAGTATTTTATAGAAAATTATAAACTTAAAATAATATTGACAAAGTACAGAAAATCTCAAAATAATAGAGCCATTATTAAACTTTAGTATTCTAGGAAATTGAAAATTTTTAATTTTTATGAAGCAAATATGAAATGAAAATAAATTCTATTTCAAAGCATACAAGATAGAAATTTAATTTAAGCACTTGAGTAAAATAAATGCCAAAAAATATCCCAGGAAGAAATCTTCTGAAAAATATCTCTGAAAAAAGTATCACAGAAAATATATAACTGTTATTCATATTTTTTATGCTTTATACAGAAATATAGAGGATTATTTTTATAAAGTGTGTTATTAATTTATTTATTAAAAATATACAGTAATATTCTTTCTTACTAGAAATATCCTATTTAACAATGATTATACTGTTTATGTGCTAGCAAATAATGAATATTTTTTTAGTTTCTTGTTATCAGTGTTACTTTGTATTACAAAAAATGTAGCATTCAGAATTTTATACAAAATTAAATTTTTTGTATAGTAACAAGTGTAAGTTCATTTTAAAAGGCATTTTTGCAGTAGAAATCATTCAAGATAATTATAATCATGTTCTTCCATTAACAAAATATGTGTTACCTATACATAAATTTACTACAATTAAGAACTGATATTATTGTCCATGATAGCCTCACCTCAAAAACATTTTTTGGTTCCATTGTGTACTGATAGAGATTTATTTCATAAGAAAATATTTGAAAAAGATTTGCATCCAGCTCAATGATCGAAATGTGATCAAAGATATTTATAATGCACTTCATGTCAGTTTGTAAGGTTCCATTTAGATGGTCAACGTACAAGTTAGGCAGATGCCCAAACCTGGTTTTTTTTTTTTTTTTTTTTTTTTTCAATTATTCAATTTGGAGTTTTTTTTTTTTTTTTTTTTTTTTTTTTCAATTATTCAATTTGGAGCCAGCTTCTGAAATAGTAAATTTTAATTCCTGATATTTTGGTAAATACAGTTTCTGAAACTTATTATTTTTATGTAACTGTTTTGTAATCAGAAAACATTTCTACTTAGAAATTTCTTGCTATAAGAATTGCGTAAAAGTTAAATTTTGTATCTTAGTGCGTGTACATAAAATGATATATCAAACATCTAGACATGACTTTTTTTTTTTATTAGAAGGATGACAATCAATTCACAACCAGTGTTAAAAAGTAATCAAACGTAGCATCCATTTTGAAATACATTCCACATAATTTTCAAAGTTGAGAGATAACTTATATCCATTAATTCACATGATGCAGTCATGCTTGTACATTTATAAAGATTTATCCCTTTTTCCCTTGCATGCTCTCATAATGCAAATATTAACACATCCAACTAGTAACTGGAAGACCTGTGGTTCGAAGCAGCAACAGGATATTATAATATAATGAATTATCACATTTTCTTATGCCTCCTGTCATTGGGTAAGTGACTGGTATGCCCTGCTTACAGTTGGAAAATGCACGATTTCGATCTCGATGAAGGTGCTGTTGAGTTTACCCATTTTCCTGATTTCAAACATCTAATGCATTCTACTTATTATCTCTTAATTCCATATATGTCTTATAGATAGGTAATAGAACTTTCCATAACATTTATGTCATAATTTTAAGTACTTTCTTCGAAAAATTTCCTAAAATTTATTAGCAGCTTATATTTTTATGCAATATATTCTAAAACAATAACTGTCATTCATCAGTTTCAACTGAGAGATGGAAATTAAGGGAAATATGATTTCTTTTCTAAAGATTACATTTGAATTTGATTTAGTGAGGGAGATAAAAGATATTAAGATTAGAAAAAGTGAAATTTTGATGAATTACATAGGAATAGCTGGCAGATTGAAATCTAAAATCAAAATGCAGATTTATTAATTATTCTCATTGTGTTATTTAACTTAAAAACATTGGTATGCTTCAGGAAAAGTCTTATTTTGTGTCAAAATGCCTATATTAGAACAAAGCTTTATATAAATCTAATACATATCCTAAGTCGCGCTTTTGAGACATGGAAAACGCAATTTGAATTTCATCAATCGGCCTAGTAGAACGGGAGATATAGAACTGCCCCCCCCCTTTTTCCTTTTTTTTTTTTCGCAGTGTACATCTTTTGTGTGCATATGTTTTAGACGCTTGAAACTATATCCTGCCCCATTTTTGTTACTCAGACTAAGTGCAGAATTAGCTGTCTCTGGGGATATAATTACTCTTTTAGATGCTGCAGTTGTTCCAAAGCATGAATAGAATTTATCTGTCGTGACTTGACCAAGGAATCTGAACTCCACTGGCTATTGTGAACTATTTTTAACTTTTCTGTAGAAATTCTGAAGCATTACAAATTCAGATTCTTTTTTCACAACTATAGGTATTCTCTGTCTAATTGCTATCATGTAACATAAATTGTGTTGAATCGTTGCAAAATCAATCAATATTTATTTCTTTCATATAACATGTGAAAATAAATTTCTCTTAAGTCACCTTTGCATGATTAGGTGTATTTCTTAAATTTATGCTAGTGAATGTAAAAGTACAGCGATCAGTAAAAAGTACAAAAATTCATATTCGTGGAAATAAAATTATGGTAAAATACTTGAAAGTCATTTCTCATACACTCCAACCACTACAGATTCTTTGTACTTTCAATGTTAAGTTCTTTAAAAACCGAAGCTACCGAAAATACTCCCCCCCCCCTTAAAAAAAAGCCTGTGGATTTTACTGAAAGAGGGCAAGGAAAATGCCACACAAACCAGGCATAATGTATTCATCCGATGATTGGCGACATGTTATTGACATTATGACATATTAAGTTGATGAACTTTCCAATTTAAAAATGTACTCAGTCATAGAGCAACAAATTCCAACCCTTATTTTTAAAATCAAGCACCCTGAATGAACCCTGCAATGAACATTCAGTTATATTATGGCAAGAAAATGTAACATGTGGCTCTTGTGAGATCTGTTTAAACTCTAAGTTTTTTAAGTTTGTGAATTATACTGCCTCAGAATAAAAATAAATATAAATGAATCTTTAAAAATTCATAATCTACAGAATTTCTGTGCATTTGAAGCTTCTAAATTTTAAGTGAAGCATGTATTTTGCACTGGCAACAAAGACATTTTGATTGCACATAGTGTAAAAGATGATTGTAAATGGTATTTCTTCAAAGGCATAAAGAAATAAATGCTATAAAATCATAAGAAGAAAAAAATTCATTCATAAGGTAATGAAATTTCTTCATAAAAAATTATGAAATGGATGTTAAAAATGCCAAATGTTATTTAATTTGATTTTTAATTGAATACAACCTTGTGCCAAAAAAAAAAATTTTTTTTTTAAACTGAAAGCTTTCAGATTTTACATTACACTCAAAGGGGAGTTTTTTTAACGTTTTGTGTGTTACCTTTATTTATTAACTGTCATGTTCTTTGCACCTAAACCATAAAATTCAGTTCAAGACCAATATTGCAAGATAATTTTAAATTAAGCATATCTTTAGAATTTCCGATACACAGTCTCACGCACTATAGATAAAAATGTTTTTTCTGTACAACGTTGCCATTAAATCCTTCAGTTTGTTAAAGTTTTACAAAATGTGAAATCAATAATAAAACGAATTTCAAATTTGGGCCCATATTCGCAGTAGGATTATGTCATTCAAAATTTGATGCTCTAGGTACTGTCCTTTTATCACAATGTGAGAAACATGCATACATTTATGCCCATTTTTCATTATTTAATTTCTTTAAGTATAGTATAGGGCTGCAATATTTGGTGGCAACAGTTTGAAAAGTGAACTGACATTTAATGTTTCCAATGCAAAATGCTGAAACGAAAACAATAGTCCTTCAGGGACAAAGCCCCTTTGGGCTAATAATGCAGTCTGTTAAAGACTTTTTTTGTATCATATGTGTGTGTATGTGCAGGAATGGGAAAAAAAGGTATGAAAGTCAAATTGTCAGGTAGTGAGTGCATATATTGATTACAGTTCATAAAATTTGCTGCATGTATTGAGTTTAATATGCAGATGTCATTTATGTATTATTTATTTCTGTATATTGTTTTCTGTAAAATTCTAACCAGGAACAAATGCCATTATTCATAGTATTACGAGAGTGATATAAATGTGAATGTCTGCGCTACACATTCATGTAACGAAATTAATGCAAAATATTATTTGGGGACAGCCTTTCATTAAAAATATTTTAATTTATTAACTTTGTTATGTCATTTAGTCAAAGGTTATTTTTGTAGCACTGTTGTAGGTTGAATTTAAAAAAAAAATGTTAATTTTATTTTTTTTATTGTTTTATTTTATTTTATTTTAGGTTCGTACATGTATATCAGATTTTTCTGTCCTTATCGCTGTTGTAATTATGACTGCTTTAGATAACTATGTTGGTATACATACACCCAAACTTGAAGTGCCCCAAACATTTAAGGTATTTTTTAATTTTCCTTTTTAACTTTTTTGTGGCTTTTTAAGTGTAGTACTGTATGTAAGGTCTGTAGAACTTACAGTACATATAGAAAATTACATATAGAAAATTGTTTTGCTTGTTTGAATAAAAATATGTGATTATAATTTGTATAATAAAGAAAATGTCCTGTAGTTTAGAATTGGTATAGTAATAAAATACTGCATTGATCATTAGGTTCTTCTTATCATGACAGACACAAAATAAAAATATAATAGTTTACTGTTCATATTCTAGTTGTTCTTTATCAAATAGATTAGGTTACCTGTTATTCATTTTATTTGTATGAACTGAATAATATATCTTGTAACAGGAAATTTTATATAGATTTTAAATTTTTGGCATTCATCCGGAATTCAAAATTCCAAATGAATTAAGCTGAATTATTTGATTCTTCACCCTCCAAACTATGTAAGAAGTTTTTGACTTTTTTTGTTTGATTTCTAAGCATGTTCTTCTGCTTCACATATATGTTCAGTATTGACTAACATTATCTTTCTCTTCTGTCATTAATTATAATGTAAATTTCTGTTTCATTCCCCCCCCCCCGTTTGCAAATGATATGTTCATGTTATCTGCACATTTTTGTGTTGTGCAGGGACATGTAATGTTGTTGCTATTCAGTTTTATGTGTCATAAATAGGATAGAAAGTTTACTTTTTTAGCACTATTATTGAATAAAAATTAAACTTTCAGCTAATTAGTACATTTTATTCATTTCTGTACTTTTGTCATTCTTATAAGCATCCTTTTCATTGATGAAAGATTCCCTAAAAGCTGAAAACATTTATTATACTATTAATTTGCGATAAAAATATATGATAAAGGAATATCTCATTTCTGTTCATTATCAAGTAACTAAAAAAATTTAATTGCTAAGTGAATTAAATTCATATTAAATCCTCCTATTTTAAAAAAAGTACAAACATTCATTTTTGTTTAAAAATTGTAACAAAATAACTGTTGCTGTATTGCATGATATCCAATATTTGAGAGAGCTGTAATGATTCTATTCTGAAAATATGAGTTCTTTGGAATAAAATTTGAAATGGCTGTTTAATTAATATAAATCAAAAACAAAGTGTAACATGATAGAATTTTAGAAAATTAAAACATAAATATCATAATAAATTTTTATGTTGTAAAAAATAAGTAATAATGTGAATATATTTTATAAAATATATTCACATTATTACATTAGTGAGTGCATATATTGATTACAGTTCATAAAATTTGCTGCATGTATTGAGTTTAATATGCAGATGTCATTTATGTATTATTTATTTCTATATATTGTTTTCTGTAAAATTCTAACCAGGAACAAATGCCATTATTCATATTATTACACTTAACTTATTATTACACTTAAATTATGAATTATTTTGAACATTAAAATTTTCTGTGGTTTAGTGTCAATTTTATATGCAATTGTACTATATTATAGAGATGCATATTAATTTTGTAAATATCAAAATTTTATTGTATGTCAGTACTAATAAGGAAAACATTGTTTTGAGGGGAAAAAAGGGTCATTAAACTATTTCTTTCTTTTTTTTTAAGTATTGAGTAAGAAGAATCACACTTTTTTAAGCATATGCTGTAGTACTCAACTAAAATTGTTATCATTCTAGCCAACATGGTCTGGAAGGGATTGGATTATCCCATTATTTGGGCATAATCCATGGTGGTCAGCTATTTTTTCAATGTTGCCTGCATTACTTCTAACTGTTTTGATTTTTATGGATCAAGAAATAACTGCTGTTATTGTAAATAGGAAAGAAAATAAACTAAAGGTTAGTTTATTTTTATAAAATATCTTTTATTATTAAAAATATTTGTTCGATTAAATAAGCTTTGAAAATATTAACAACCAAATTATGAAATTTTTAAAGAAATGCACAATACTTTTGGTGTTATTAATGTACTTACTAAAAATCTAAGACCCTCCTTGCATTTTTAGATTTTGCAGTAGTTTCGAGAAAAAGAATTATAGTGTATTATTCTTCCTTCAGAATTTCCTTAAGATAACAGTACATTCAATGTGGCCTAAAAAGTTAGTGGTATGTCATTATCTGTTTGTTTGCAGACATTTAAATATAGCGGATGCAGGTCCTAGCTGTAATTGTTGAGCACTAGCTGTGGCTATTATAATTAGTCCTAGTTATGCATTTATGAATTCAATAATTACCTTTGTAGTATATTTAGTATTTAAATAGCATAATTAGTCTGTGTAATGTGATAACTAAACTCCCTTCTCTCGTTTTGCGATTTCAGTCTTCAAAGTGATCACTTAGAAGACTCTACCAAGTTTTAGACCAAAAAAGGGGAGGAGGGTTTAAGTAAATATGGTATTTCATAATTTTCTGTATAAAAGGGTTTTTTAGAATTTCATAATCAAAATTTTTGCATATTGCTCATATTGGCAATGACCTTATACGCAAAATCGTTCCTTTGATTGGTAATTAAAAAAAGAGTGCTGCATTTATTATTTAGTAAATAATTTTGCTTGAAACAATGAAATTAGAATTTTTTTTAAATAAATGTAGCAAAGAATGTAGAGTTTTAAGTATATCTATTTTATTCTGCAGTTTAATAACACTTGTTAGATTGAAACAATTATTTAGCCATTAACCATATCAAGTTAAGATTACAGTAAATATCGTGTATGTTCGTACTTTTTTAGGCGTGTAGAGTTTTAACATATTTACTGAAACAATAATGTTGCTGGGTTAAATATTTATTCAAAGCACTGTTTAGGATTTTTATGCACTATAGTTTGCCCAGATTCAAGTTCTGGCCAATGGACTGGCGCGTGGTGGTATTTTCATTTTTTTCTCATGAAATCGTTAATATAACCCCCCTCCTTTTTTTGGGGGGGGAAGTCTTCTACAAAGGCATTCTTCTCTGTGGCAGATAGCCCCCATGTAGTTTGTATTAATCAGATAATTAAGTAAAATATTGCTCAGTTTGTTGCTTAAATTGCAGGCTGAAAAATTTATAAACTGTTATCTTAAAATAAAATTTAATATATCTAAATTTCTAGTATTTAAAATTAATTTTAATGCTACAATTTTTTTTCTTATTGGTTTTAAATTTATACAAATTTACCTTGGATCCATTATTCAGTTATTAATTTTCACACTTCATATCAGTATTTCTAACAAAAAGTTGTGATGCAGCATTAAGAAAATAAAAAGACTTTGAAACGTTAACTGTCTAGTGATAAAACGTTTCCCAGTTTAGCCTCCTACTGCTGACATAGACCTTCCTCCTTCAGTTGGTCTTAGACTACAGATTATTATCTTATTATTGATCTATTACTGATGCTAATTAATTAATTGTTTTGTGTGGTCTGTAAAATTATGTTGTGGAGATAAAGGTTATATGAAGTGTAAAAAATTTGAGTTTAACTGCTCTTTTCAATGGTAATTTAAAAAACTGTTTATTGAATATATTAGTAGTATTTTTATTGTCTATAATTGTAGAGTAAATGCTTAAAAACATTTTGCTCAGAAGTTTCCAAAAGCTTCATTAATGATAAAATAATTTTTAAAGATTATTCATTTTTAAATTGGTAAGCATGACTGAAAGTAATAGGCATTGTTAAGATTTTTATTTCTGTTAGTAATACATTATCTTTGAATGCATTCAACTTTTTAGGGAAATAATAGATGCAATAGCAGCATTTTTGAGAGCTTTTCTGAGCATAAGTTTATTCATCCTCAGAATGGAGCTGTGTGTTCAGTTTGCTTGATATGAATAACTCATCCTCTTCATCAACAGGACATTTACAATAACTGGCTAACTAGAATTGTTCTCACCACAACTGCAGCATTTAGATTAATTCAGATAAATTATATTCATAATTTTTTTATGCAAAATATTGATATTGTAATGTTTTTATTTCTTGCAGAAAGGAAGTGGATATCATTTAGATCTATTTGTGTTAGCAATTTTAATTGCCATTTGTTCTGTTTTGGGACTACCTTGGTTTGTTGCTGCAACTGTTCTTTCTATCACACATGTGAATTCATTGAAATGTTTATCCAAGTGTTCAGCTCCTGGAGAGAAACCTCGCTTTTTAGGTGTAAGGTATGTGATATGTAAATTGCTAAACATATAATTACTAAATTTATTAGAAAAGCTGAAGTTAAGTAATTTTTTATCTCCTGATAGTGATTTTTTTAATTTAATTTTAGTGTATTTAAAATTTATTCAGAGACAATTGAGTAAATACAAAAATTATTTCATAAATAAAACTGTGTGTTTATATGTACAGTTATTAATTATTTGAATGACATTTACAAGTTACAACATAGATCTGAGACATTTTATGGCTTGATTATCAAGTTCATAAAAAGCATACATAGGTTACTAATAGAAGTAGGATATTTAAACCATTCATTTTTCTTTTGTATTCTTCCCAACTTTTTTTCCCCTTTATTTTATTTTCCTAGTCATGTTTCTTTTCTGTTACCTTTTTTGCATTTTTTTCCTGTTATTTCCCTTCTATTCATATTTCTTTTCTTTTCTTTTTTATTTTCATTTCTTTACTTTAGTTAGCTGCTTTTAATTTTTCATTTCTGCCTTCTTATCTAATTGAAATGTAATATTTACATTATATATGTTACAGAATTACAAACTTTCCTGGAAAATGCAAGAAACTTTTGATTTTTCATAAAGTCTGTCAGTTGGCTTTTAATTTGTCTAAATTAGATAATCTGTTTGAAATGTATTTTAGGAAAATTATTCATCACTATATGCTGAAAGAAAAGGAAATACCGTGATGAAAATTTTGATAACAAATTCCTGCAGAAAGTAATCTCTGAATAAAACTTTAATTCCCTAAACCCCTCTCATCCCCCCTTCCAAGTTTACTTTGTGCACAGTTTTTCTGATTAAGTTCCCCCCCCCCATCTGAATTGTTTCAATCCATTATAGAGGACTGTAGAGTATTTTATGAAGATTTATCTAACATTTATCAAGTAGAAATTTATTTTTAGTTTAACTTTAAATACATAAATTGGGCATTACTAAGTTTATATACCTGATTATATGTACATAAATTATTACTTTTTTTGGGTTTAACCTTTTCAGTCCCTTGATAACAATAGGAGGTCCTGCCAATAGTAGTATCCCATAACAAGTTAACATTTATCAAGTAGAAATTTATTTTTAGTTTTACTTTAAATACATAAATTGGGCGTTACTAAGTTTATATACATGATTATATGCACATTAATTATTACTTTTACTGGGTTTAACCTTTTCAGTCCCTTGATAACTATAGGAGGTCCTGCCAATAGTAGTATCCCATAACAAGCTGTGTTACAGTTCCCCCCCCCCCCCCCCCCCCCCCCCCCGGTTTGCATGCAGTTTTCTTAGCTCTTAATATGAATTACTTTTGCTGCCACAATCTTTGATTTTGGTTTTAGCAAATTACTTTAAACCTAAGGGTGAGGTGTTTCATGATAAATTGCTCGTCATTCACTTGACATTTTTTCTTCTTTCAGAGATTAGGTTTGAATACTTTAGTTGATAGGTGCACTGTGCAAAAAAAGAAGGGACAGTTCTATATCTCCCATTCTACTGGGCTGATTGACGAAATTCAAATTACATTCTTCATGTCTCAAAAGTGCGACTTAGGATATATATTAGATTTATATATAGTACTGTTCTGACATAGGTATATTGACACAAAATCGGGCTTTTTCTGAAATAACATAGCAATTTTTTTACATATTTCGATTGTATGACCCAAATTATGCCTAGATATTAAATTTTGTAAAATTTGATGCGAAATTTATGGAGAAATTTAAAATTTTAACTTGGCGCATTTTTTTCAGTTTGTGCCAAGAATAGTTCACTTGGCTAACTTCTTAATATATGGCAACCTATTTTCCTTTCGACTTTTTACATGAGCATGAGGAAAAAAAATACAGTCATTCCCTACTTTTAAATAATTTTGTGTATGTTATATTTTTAATTATAGTTGTTATTATTTTAAGAAATTTTTTTCTTTTTCGAATTTTATTTCGAATTGTTTAAGTCACATGATTTTTTTCAAAGAACTGTTTTAAAATTTTCTGTTTACTCATTCTAACTGCATAGTTTAAATAAAAAGTGCATCATTTATTTTTTTCAAGTAGTTTTCTTTATACTATATTTTAGTCATAGTTATTTTTAGGTCATTTTTTAATTTTCAGAATTTTATTTTAATTGGTTGTGCCACACTGTCTCTTCAGATAATTGTTTTAAAATTTTCTATTTATTCATTCATATTGCACATCTTAAATATATTTATTAATATAAAAATTTTCCAGAATTTGATTTTATTTATTTGAATTGTGTTTCTTTCAAAAGCATAATTTGTGACCCAGACTATGATGCATTTGAAAGCTGCATATATTAAAAGAGAAAATACGGTAAAACACAGTTGACACACCTTTCAGTGGGTCTTTCAAAAAAGATATGCAAATAAGAGAGATATATAACCGACTCAGGTTCCTGGTGCAACGATTGGGATAACATGACTGACCTGTAATGCCCATTGAGAGGTGAAGCCGGTGGAAAAATAATATATAAATAAATAAATATAACCAACATTTTAACTTATGATGACATTCATGCATTGCTTTAAACAGTTTTATCATTGTGCCCATTGCTTTACACAATTTTATCATCCTTCATTTAGTTTTTTAAAATGTTATTCATATTTTATTCAAATATTTTATTTTTGAAATCGCAAGAATCAAATATCATAAGGTTAAGAAAGTTTAAAATTTAAAAAAAAATTCTAAATTTTATGCAAAAAATTATTTTTCTTCTTAACTTCTCTTTTTCTTCAGGCATTCTGCATGTATATTAAAAAACATCCAACTTTTCAAAACATCTTGGTATTTCTGACATTCATTTTAAATAAAGTTATTGCCTTCCATTTCAAAAGGGCCGCCCCCAAACGGCCGAGCGGCAAAGGTTCCGTGGTTTTTCTCATGTGTACCGTGCATATGAGCCGGTTTCTTTTAGAAAGTTTTTCACGAAGGCATCCCTGCTTTGCCGTAACTTAATAATCCAATTCAATTAATTTCATCAGTAGTTGGTCAGAGCCTTTATCAGTCTTTAGAAGCTAGGCATTTGGAAGGCATGAGATGAAAGGAAAGACTGATTTCATCAAGAGGGAAAATGTCTTTAGATGACATCCATATACATCACTGAATAAATTCCTGAATCTTCAAATAATTTGACTGAGAAATCATGGGATTCTCTGTTTATGATACGATATTATGTTCTATGATGTAATTTAAATTTATAGCAACCATATATTCAAAAACCAGTCGCTCTTGATATTAATCTGCAATGATATCGTTTTTGTCTTTTCCATCAGCACAAGCTCAATTGATGGTATTTGCTGATGTACACGTCCAAGTGTTTTCTCTTTGAACACCCAAATTCCTTGAAGTATTCTGAAAGTATATTCAAAAGCATCCAACTTTCGAAACATCTTAGTATTTCTGACAGCCAAATTCCCCTTCAAATTTTTGCTTACTTTTCTCCCTAATTTTCTTCTTTTCTTCATTATCTATTTTCAGTGCTCACACAAGAAAATTAAGATTTTTTTATTGTTACACTTCCATAAATTTTGCATTCTTGTCAATTTTTTTTAAATACCGATTACATCAGTTGCACTTCAGCTGAAGACAGTTTTTCATTTTCTAGGCATTTTAACTATAAATAAAGTTTAAAGCAAAGTCCAAAGGATAAATATTTTAATTAAAATATTTTTTGCTAAATGACAAGAAATAAAACAGTTCATAAAAACGAAAGTTCTCAGTTTTAGACAAAAAAAGGAAAAAAGAAAGAAATTTTTTAAAAAATTTTAAAAATCTGAACAAAATCATCTATAATTTTAAAAAAAGTAGCTTTTCATACAGTACTAATAAATATTTATTACTCATCGAGGGGAAAAATTCAATGTAATTAATTCTTCATAAAAATTTATTTGAAATTTAAGGTTAAAAATAGCTGTGACAATTCATTGTAACAAAATCCATAAACCACATTTGGCATTATAATCCCTCAAAAAAAAAAAAAAAGATGGTAAATTTCAAAACTCTCCAATATGTAAATTCATGTATATCTTAGAAAATGTTGAATAAAAAACTTTAAATTTTTTTGCAGGTGTGCTTAGAAATACATCTACTTTAAGATGATATTAAAAATTTCATAGGTTATAATTCAATATTTTTTTCGAAAAATATATAAAAATTATTTTAAAATACGAGTTTTAAAAATAAATCTTAAAAAATAGGCGAATTTTATTTGGATTGAACCTAAATTTCTGATTCTAAAAGAAGGAATCAAGTAAGTTTAATTAAAAAAAAGAGAGAGATTTATAAATATATCCAACTTCAATTATTATTGAGAAGCTAATATTTTAAAAACTACTAGTGCGATTTTTACAAAACTTGGCAGTTTGGCATAATTTGAGTAGTAGAATCGAAATATGTAAAAAAATTGGTATGTTATTTCAGAAAAAGTCCGATTTTTGTGTCAAAATACCTATGTTAGAATAATGCTATATATAAATCTAATATGTATCCTAAGTCGCGCTTTTGAGACATGAGAAACGCAAGTTGAATTTCGTCGATCGGCCCAGTAGAACACCAGAAATAGAACTGCCCCCCCCCTTTTTTTTGCGCAGTGTACATCTTTGTGCAGCGTTCTCTAAAGCAGTGGATTCCATAATAAATAAAATTAATCTTAACTAAAATTGTTTTCTTTTTTATTGTAAAACCTCTGTATTCATATTTGTATTTAGCAGAATATTTATAAGTATTTTTGTGGCTAATAAAAATAACTTGCATTAACATATCGGGTATAAACTTGTGTATTTTTGGAAAGGTAAAAATGGTGTAAAGTAATTAAATTAAGCCATATGCATAACAGATTTTATATTATTGATGAGAGCAACAGTAAAAAAAAAGGCCATAGAATGAGCTCAATTCTTCCTAGTTCATTCCTTGTTATTTAAAATTCTTATTATTCATTATAGGAAGTATTTTCAACTTAATTTTGCTAAGTGTAGTGCCATTAGAACATGTTGTAATGCAACAAAAGGCCTAAATTAAAGCATAGCATAACGTTCAGCCATTGATGAGACCTAAGTATAAAAAATATTAATGTAAATTTTAAAGTACATGTTCACACAGTTTTCTTATTTTAGGTTCAGTTGTTGACAAACCATTATCTAGTACCAATGTCTAGTCCTGTATTTAAGCAGATGCTTTATTTTGTTTGGTAGCTGTCTAAGCAGAAAATCCTGTTTCACAGATATATGTAGTCAAAAAAGGCAGCAATTATAATTTTCCTACTTTGGACAGGATTTTGAATGTATCTTAAGAAAGCAATCGAAATTCTGAATGATTTTGAATATAATTTTTAGTTTGGTTTGAGACATCTAATCTGTGAAGACCTTATATTCCACTTGAATTTAAGCTTGGTTTTTTTTTTTTTTTTTGTTCATGCTTAACACATCAGTTCCCAATTAAATTCATTCAGCAAATTCTCTTAATCTATTAAAATATAATTTTGAAGCAGATCTTATCTGAATGTTTCTCTGTATTTTTTCATTAATTTTGGTGTTAGTTTCATTAAGTAAGCTTTTTGTAATCAATAACAAATTGAAATCGTCCTTCTCCATGTGCACAATATGTTAGTTTCTTATTAAAAAGTGACACTTTGGCATTTGCATACAGAATCACGACATTTTTTCTTTGCAACAATAGATTCACTTCATTCATTTTGTTAAAAATTTCAGCCAAATATGCCACTTTTCACGCATAGTCTTCGTTACTTAAAACTATTACCAACAGAACATTAAAATCGAGGAAAAATGCTGCCATCCTTGCACACAGTTCCATCAAATGTTACATTTTATTTTTTGCATGAGCCAATAATATGTTTTTCTACCAAAAATGCATCACTGTATTTAAGGATTTGAATACAAATAGCAGACAAACCTAATTATGCAACTGAACTTCACAAAAAGTCAAATAACAGAAAAATCATTAAAATGTCACAGGGTTATTGATATTTAAATTTACTGCAAAGTAACTCTAATTTCTATTTATACTGGGCTAAGTTTCATAAAACTTTTAGCAGATTCTGAATTCTGGGAATTCTTAAAGAGTTGAGATCGAGTGAAAAATTTCTCGAATGTGCATATCCAAAAAATCAAACATTCAGTTCCAAGAAGAGCCATTAAAATAAAACAAGTGATCAGTCAACATTCCACTTAGCTTCATCATTCCACTTAGCTCATATTGAAACATAATACATCAATCTGTATTATGTTTCAACAATTTTTAAATTAATGTAAGCAGAATGATCAAATGTCATCTAGAGAAGATGCAAAATTAAATATGGCAGAATGTAATTTCTAGTTTTCTTATTTTGATTCTACTTTTTGTCCTTTATTTCATTCAATTTTTAATTATTTTATTTTTGTGGTGTACGTAGGACTTCAGAGAGCACAGTTTGAGAACCACTGTTTTAGACCATAATAGCAGTAATTCCATTGCTGTGTTTTTCATCTTTGTACAATCGCTTTTAGTTATATATAAAAGAAAAAGAAACACCACCATATATATGTAGGGTGGTTCCAAAAATTGCTGAGTACTCGGATTTGAATTTTCCTAATCACTAACTTTAAATATCAAATTTGTAGTTGTGCCTTTACTAGCTACCATGTGATGGCAGCATATCACGTCAACATTCTCTATTTTCATTTCAGTATTTGCCATAAAATCTGAGAGACATGCTTGGCATATGAGAATTTATGACTTCAAAAAAGGTCTGAATACGAAGGAATGCTTCTTAAGCTTGTCATTGACTTTTCCTGAATTCCCACAGTACTTTGCATATTGATTTGTTGAATTTAAACATGGAAAAGAATTTTTCAGTATGACTTTTAATAACTGGAAGCCCTAGCACTTCCACCATAGAATGCAGTGTCAAAAGATTGAAACTTGGGTGAGACAAGATCTGCAAGTTACACACAATGAAATTGCTAACTTTCTGAACATCACTTCAGGAAGCATTAATTGTATTCTTTGTAAACAGTTTCATCTTAGCAAGCACTGCTCTTGGTGGAATTCTGATCACTTGCCAAAGGAGCAGAGGAAATCTCTTGTCGAATGATGCCATTTCATGAAAAAAAAATTAAAGGATGTAGAAGGGAAAATTATGTGGGACATTATTACTGGTAATGAAACATGATTGTACCAGTTTAACTGTAGAAAAAGTGGCAATCCAAGATGTGGACCTTCTTAGATGAGAAACCTCCAACAAAAGCTCATGTAGGCCAAAATTTAGGAATGAAAATGGTGGCATCTTTCTTCTCATATTCTGCCTAAGTAGTTCCAGATAATTCAGGAGGACTGTAACTGCAGGCTACAATGTACATATGTGTCTTGTCTAACTGTCTGGGAAATGGCTAAAGAAAAGCACATGGTGATTTGCTTCTCCATCATGAAAATATATCAGCCCACACAGCTTTCAAATTTAAAAACTTTTTGATGAAACTATAAATATATTCTCAGTCTGGTCCCATGGGATTTTTTTTTATGTTGCCTAGAATCCAAAATCTGATGTGGGAATATGTTTTTCAAGTCCTCATGAAGCTGAGGAGACTTTCATTGAGAAACTTGAGAGCATTGAGGAAGAAGAGTGGTATTCCATCTTTCAAAATTGATTTGAAAGAATGGGAAAATAAGAATTTTCATGGAAGAGTAAGAAATTTGTTCTCAAAGAATAAAGTGGCCTTGAAATTAAATAAATGGAATGTAGCCAATGAGGCTGCATGATGTGTACAGCAATACTGCACAAGCAGTGCAAACTCCATTTTCTTTACATTGGCTTTCAGTCATTATGCATCTACAGTAGAGCGTACATTACTTATTTTTATGATTAAATATCTGTAAATAAATATTTTAAGAATATTGATGAATAGAGAGAATCAAGTACTCATAGTGACAGTTTAAAAAACAGCAAGCCATTTCATTAGAAACAAAAGTCACTATAATAAAAAAATTTTAAAAAGGGGAGAAAAGGATGAATATCCCATTTTCAAACAGTATGAATCATTCATTGAGACCACTGCATTAAGAAATTTCCAATAAATCTCAAAGAATTTCATAGAGGAACTTGAGACTGATGCATCCTGATGTTTCTTTAGAAAAGAGAACATGAGATGAAAGTGAAATGCCTTGTCTTATCTCAGTGGGAAAAATAAAGAAAATCTGGTGCAAACTGAGCAAAGCTGGTCATCAGACACAGAGCTGGCTTCACAGTTCAAGGAAAGAGGAAAATCATCAAAATTCGATTGAGAGCAGAACTGCCTTTGGAGTGTTAGGATGGAATTCATCAAACTTTAGTGGGGGGGGGCTAAAATGGATCATGAGGCATCCTCTAATAAACCATCAAGCAGTGTCAACTAAACATTTAGTGTAGCTTTGAAGCTTTTTTCTGTGAGTTTCATCAGGCAAAGTGCACGGAATAGCTTCTGTAGAGGTTATCTGAACATCTTTCATTCTTCTTTAATAATACTTGCTGGTGCCCAGAGTAAGTCAAAAATGACTAAAAAGGCCTGGATTTGTTTCACAGTGCTTGTTTCACATGGGTGAACCAGTTTAGCACATTTCTGTTTTTCCTTCCCCCCTTTTTGTTTGTTTATTTAATGTATCAAGCAACCTTTATACAAAGCCTATGTTCAGAATGACATTGTGACTTACATACTTATTATTTTTTGATGCACATTGACAATTTCTTCTTTGGCAGCTTACAAGCACAAGTCCTTGCCCACTCAGATTAGTGTGGATTGTTACACCAATCTGGCCATGTCCAAAACTTTAACTTTAGAAATATGTCATCAGGGATTTCTCTGGTTTCTTTAGAAATATGTCATCAGGGATTTCTCTGGTCTGTATTTCCTAATGTTGATTGCAGCAAGTGTTCTAATTATTTGTGAATTTGCCTTCTCATATTATTGCATTGCACCTCAGTGAAAAAGGCAAGAAGCATCTCAATATTACCAGCTTTCTTTCCCATAAACTGAGTAACTTTAGTGACAGAAAAGTCCTTGTCACATAGCTCTTTGTGAATTTTTATGGTTCCAGTTTCAGCAGGCTGTCTGTAAATAATTCCTTTAATACATGAGTCAGTTTTCTTTTTGGAAATGCAGAATTGGAAATCTACTTTCATCAAACTGAGTAATGACTTCTCACACATAGTGCATGAGGTAAACTTTGGCCTGATTTCATCTTTTGTGAGGATTGCATAAAAGTTGTAACTAAAAATTACATGAAAATAACTTTTGCTTTAGAATTTCTATTCAATATTGAAAACAAATAAAACAAAGTCTCTTCCCTGTCAGACAATCCATGACATTTAATCCAATCAAATTCGCTGGAACAACCTTGTATTTGACGTACGTTCACTAAAAACACTGAATCGATTTCGAGGGCAGCTACAGATCCCTCCTCATCAAGAGAACAAAATATCTAGAAAGGGAAAAGAAAACTGAGTAATGGCTTTTTATACTCTCGGGTAGAACCACGCGCGAGGAGGCAGCGCCATCTATCGACAAAAATAATCATCAAGAATTATGTTAATAGAATTTTAAAAGCATTAGGAAGGACTGGATTAGACTTAACTCGTTCACTAAACTTGCTAAATCTTTGTGAATATGAAAAGCCTCAAGAAAATCCAATTCACCAACGGAAGAAGCTTTTTGGATAATTTTTGCAGATCCAAAGTCAAAATTATGATTAAATTTCCAACTATGATACGCTATCGAAGACTTGTTAATTTCGCCCTTTCGGACATAAGATTCATGTTCCTTGATACGAAACTTTAACGCTCTTTTTGTTTGGCCAATATATCTCAAGCCCTACTGACACGATATACTATAAATTCCCCAAGAATTAAAGTCAGAAACAGAATCTTTTAGAGTCAAACCGGGAATTTTATTGATAGGGCAGAAACTGACCTGAAAATTGAATTTGTGGAGAACCCGTGCAACCTTATAACTAACAGAAGGATAAAATGGAAGCACGACAAAGTCATTAATATTATTTCTAACAGTGGAATGTCTTCTATGATGGGAATCTGAAAACTTTTTAACAGCTTTATCAATGATCACGGAAGAAAATCCTCGGTCAATAGCAACTGCTTTTAAATAATTAAGTTCATTGGTAAGCAAGGATTCTGTGGGACAAACTTTGAGCTCGCGAAATACATAAGAGTAAAAAGAAGCTATTTTTTGCTTAACAAGGTGGCATGACTTAGCATGGGGTGGTAAACAAACTGCAAAGGGTTTACGGTGCACAGTAGTGCTAAAATCAGTTTCATTGTGGATTATAAGAATATCAAGGAAGGGGAGGAAATTGTTGGATTCAATTTCAAGAGTGAATTGGATGGCTGGATCAATTGAATTTATAGTAGCTAAAATCTCGGATAAATCTTCTTTATTACCGTCAAAAAGTGCAAAAGTGTCATCTACATAATGAATCCAGAGACGAAAAGATAGTTTATCAAATAATTTTTCCTGAAAATAGTGCATATAAATGTCAGCAAGTTCGGGACTGAGAGGATTACCCACAGTTAATCCTTCAATTTGACGATAATATTCATTTTGGAAAACAAAGGGGGGTTGACTGAGAGAGACTTTAGTAAGCGAAACCAACTCATCAATTTCAGTATGTGTGAAATGAAATTCCCTAAGCCTAGTTTCAAGACATTTTAGTGCTCCTTCGACTGGAACATTAGTAAACAGTGATTTGACATCAAATGAAACCATAATAGAACGCAGTGGAGAAATACCTTTAAGTTTATCGACGACTTCAGAAGAATTTTTTACAGTGTGAATATTGTTAGCAAGTAAAGGAGAAAATCTGGAAACTAAATATTTGGCCAAAGGATATGATGCTGTACCTGTGTTGGAAACAATTGGTCGAAAAGGAATCCCAGTTTTATGGACTTTTGGGAGAGCGTAAAGCCTAGCACAGTTAGCAGTAGGTGGAATAAGTGATTTCTTCAGTAAACAAGACATTTCTTCAGTTTTTATCCAAATCATTTCAGCATCATTAAGTTCTTCAGTGCTTAGTTTTTTACATGGCTTGATTTTATTTCTAATGTTGTATATGAATTGGAGTACCCAAATGGTAACATGATATAATTTTCTCAAACTGCTATATTTATTCAATTCTAGTAAAGATGTCACATTTGACTAAACTTTGCATACAAAGGGTGATGTTTCTTCCAATATAGTTCTTTTTTCACATTATATTTCTGGAGAAAATTTCATAATCAGAATCCTTTAGAAACTCCCTTTTTTTCCACCGAAGCCATTCTGGACCTTGCAGCCAAATCGGATCGGACATAAACTTTTCTACGGTCGGTTCTCGAGATATGTAATTTGCAGGATTATTGCTCCCTTTACAGTGAGGCCAGTCAGCAGTATTAGTTCTAAACTGGATTTCGGATACTCGGTTTGATACAAAAGGTTTCCATTTTGAAGCTTTTCCTTTAATCCAGTGAAGTGTGATTAAGGAATCACTCTACAAATATACAGTAGAAACAGGAAATTTAAAATTTGTTTCCAAATATTGGAAAAGTTTAGAAGTAATAACAGCTCCCATTAGTTCAAGCCTCGGTGGTGTCAGCCTTTTCAGTAGCACAATTCTAGATTTTGCAGCGATAAAACTTGTGTAAATACAATTGTTACTTAACGTGTAACAAAAGTACGCAACTGCGCCAAAAACTTTAGGACTAGAGTCCGAAAATATATGCAGTTCTAATTATTCCACTAAATTCAATGGAAAGATAAATACTTTCTTTCGATTGTCAAATCTTTTAAGAGATGAATCGGAGAGCACCAATTTTCCCATTTTTTCTTCAGTGCAGTTGATAATTCATCGTCCCATCCTAATCCAAGTTCCCATATTTCTTGCATTAATAATTTGATGAGAACAATAAAAGGTGAAGCATTCCCCATGGCATCAAATAACTTCAATACTGTTTGAAATACACTATGTTTTGAATTCTTCAAATCATCGATCATTTCAAGAAGAGGTTTCACGTGTAATTTAAATGCAACTTCTTTGGCGTTCCACGTTATGCTTAAAATTTTCAAAAGATGTTCATTAGCTTCCCTCACATCAGACATACCTCATTTATGCCATAAATTTTCAGCTCGTCCATGTTAGTTTTAAACTTTCTTAAATTCATGTTTTCATCTTTAAGAATTTTTACAATACTCTGTTAAAGTTCAAAAGCTTTCTCTATTGTATTTGATCCATAAAAAAGATCATCCACATAAAGTGCCAAATTAAGCATTTCAAAAGATTAGTTTTGTTCGTGTTTACATTTTTGTGAGCTTTTGAATCATTTTCATCTGGAAACCAGAAAAGTCATAAGTAGTCTCTATCCTCTTCTGCAATTCCTGTGGTCGAAATTGCTTCCTGAATATCACTAGTGAATGCATGCTCATATTCACAAAATTGTAAGATTACATCTAAAATTCTGGGATTCAACAATGGCCTAGTATTCAAAAATTCATTAACAGAATTGCACCCTTTACACTTTGATGATGCATTGAAAACCAATCTAACATTCATAGTGTCACTATCCTGTCTTACAACAGTTGAATGAGACATATAATAATTCCCTTCTAAGCCAGAAGAATATTCCTCGACAATATTTAGCCTTAATTGCTCCTTAACTATGTTCTCACTACAAACCCAATCATTTTCTTTAATTTTAACCTCAAGTTGTTTAATCTTTGATTGGCTACAGTGAAGTTAATAGACAAATTTTCTGGTTTTCCTCGTCAGAATAATTTAGTTGTATACATTCCATTTCCATACTTTAAATTATTTTTGAATTGAGAAATAAATTCCTCATTGAATTTGAAATTACAACTGTCTGTATCATCTATCCCCATTGAATTTAATTTCCAAAAATTTGTTAGGTTTTACTTTTAATGTAACACAAGATTCAGTTTTTGTAATAGAAATGTTCTGCTTTGAATTAAATCTGATGGAGGAATTTGACTGAACAACCCTTCCAAACAGAGTAGCAATCAAATACAAATATTTTTTTAATCGTTCCTTTTCACCTGAATGAATATCTCAAACAAAATTGCACTCCAGTAAGCAGAGACAATTCATTCTGTAATGATTTATTTATGCTTGACAACTGAAAATTCTTTTTTATAAGCACCTGCTTTAGTTTATTATGTGATACTTTAAACTGTGATTCAGAAGTACTGCCTGTCAAAAAAACTTCAGTTGTTATTTTATTTTCGGGATCACTTGAATTACAAAGAGTAAACTGGGCTACATCGTATGTTTTCTGTATTGGCACTCTAGAACCGAAAGTATAAACTGCTAGACTTTCTTGCCTAATGATGGGTAATTTCATTTCTACTGCTAATTCTTTTTTCAAAAATGTCTCTGTGATGCATTATCCAACAAAATATTAATCGCTTTATTTTGAGAATTGCCTATTAATACTGCCAAGCAAGTTTCAAGTAGTATTTTGCAATCACATTCATTCATACATACTACTGATAAGAGAATTCATACATGCTACTGATGAGAGAATTTTTTGTCTAACATGGCCGTTAACATGGAGGAAGAAACAACAGGTTCATCGTAGATCAGTTCGTTATGCATCCGTCGTTTAATAATTCAACAAATATTTTTTATTTTACATTGTTTTTATACATGTCCTTTTAGACAGGAATAACGCATACAATTTTTTTCTAAGGGATAATTTTCTAAGTTTGATTGATAATGGACAACGGGCAGAATCATGAGGAATTTTAGGTTTTGTACAAAATATGCATTTTTTCACATGAACAACAAATGCAGAAGTTGTAAGAAAGTTCGAATTTATTTTTCCCGCTATAATCAACTTTGTTTTTATTAAGCCTTCCATATTTTTTATTAGGTTTTTGTAAAGAATTAAGTTTAGTTTCCAGTCATATATCTGAAGTGCTTAAATTAAAGTCTCTACTTAATTGCTCATTACATTTGACTCATTGAATTTGTCTTCAAAAATTCCAATAAATCACTTATATTGTTTTCATTTTTTGAATGTGTTCTGTGAAAAAATTCTAAATCTTTGGGTATCGATTTTAACAACACCAGATACAACAGGCAACTATAACTATTAGGATTTATTCCATTAGTTCAAGCCTCGGTAGTGGCAATCTTTTCAGTGGCACAATTCTAGAATCTTCGAATATGTGTTTTGCATTCTGAATAAAGTCTACGCATTGATACAGTGTCATATGATTTTTGTACTGGTCTTATGTTTAAAAGTCTTGACATATGCACTTCCATAATAATATCTTTTCGGCCAAATTGTTCTTTCAGACTGGTTATCATAAATTAAGGAAAAATTTAAAAAGTAGCGATAACTCCCTCAAAAATAAGCCAAACCATATAAAATTTGAATATGTTGCCAAATAAGAGTAGCTGAGTAAAACTGCAATATGCAAATTAGTGGCGCTGCACTCGGAATACATTATCTGCGAAGAGCATAAAAAACCATGTTTGAGAGCAAGCCCACATATTTCACTGTGATAGTGACAACAGAAATCTGAGAGAGCCAATTCGTAACAATGACCTCCGGGCATCATTTGCCTGCAGAACTATGATGGAGAGCCATTGGGAGACTAGACGCAGGACAAAGTCAAACAGAAGTGGCCAGATAGCTGAATGTGAGTCCTTCTGTGGTTCGTAGACTTTGGAGGCAATTTCAAACCACAGATTTGGCATCTAGGAGGGCAGCCAACTGCTACGACGAGCACCAATGACCGATATTTGACATTATGTGCATGCAGGAATAGAACCGCTACTCTGACTTTCCTTAGATCCTCCCTTGCTGCAGCCACCCGGAGGTTGTAGTCAATGTCAACTGTGTGTAGAAGTGCTTCACGAAGGTGGTCTGTATGGGAGGGGACCAGCCATTTGCATGCTGCTCACATCACGCCATAGGAGGGACATTTGCAATGGGCATGGCAACATGTCCACTGGACACCTGATCGATGGAGGGCTGTTCTCTTTACGGATGAGTCCAAGTTTAGTCTAGAAAGTGATAGTAGGCATTATTTGATATGGAGAAAACCTGGAACCCGTTTTCATTTATCAAACATCCGTGAAAGAGATGCATACGGAAGAGGCAGTGTCTGTGTTTGGGGTGGCATCTCTCTGGGTGGATGCACAAACCTCCATGTCTTCCCAAATGAAACCGTGAATGCTCAGGTTTATAGAGATGACATCCTTGATGCTTATGTGTGCCCACATGCCGGGGCAATAGGTGATGCTTTCCTGTAACAGGACGACAATGCAAGACCACACAGGGCTTGCATCATAGGTGATTATCTTCAACAGGAAACAATATGCGCATGGAGTGGCCAGCTCGATCCCTGGACTTGAATCCTATCGAGCACATTTTTAGGGAGACGTCTAGCTGCTCTCAATCTGCCCCCTTAGACCCTTGCCACGCTTGCAACTGCTTTGCAAGAGCAAAAGCTCTCTCTCACTTCCTATGGAACTGATAGACCGCATAATTGAAACCATCGCACATCACTGTATGTGCTGTATTGCTTCTAGAGGCGATCGTATTCCATATTAAAGGTACTTTTCCTATAGCAAACTGACACCTTCGATTTGTTCGTTTTATATATGTGTTAATTTCTGTACTACCATAATTGTCTTGTAATTTCTTTTCATGTAACATTTAGATAAAACATTAGATTAACATTAGATTTTTTCCATGTAACATTTAGATAAAAGCAGTAATCAGAAGTTATTGCTCTTGCTTCTGAGTGAAAGCAAGAACAAAAGCTGTTTCCTTCTTGTTGAGTGTGTTCTGCATACAGTTCAATTTCAATGTATCCAATATTGTAAAAATAAAAGCAGAGAGTGTCAGACAAATTCATCCATCATAAAGTGATAATAGTCACATATGGATAAATATATATAGGTTGAGTAGTGGTAAAGATGTTGCTAATAATAAAACGCATCAGATGTCAAAATAATAAAAAACTACTTGCTAAAAATGTGATAAAATTTTTGTGTCTATATTAAAACAATTTTGAAGGGAATGAGAAAGCTTTAAATTTGTTTCTTTCTTGCATAGTGTGAACTTTTTATACTCATTTACTGTTGTATGGAAAAATAAATTTGTATTTATTTTCTTTTTATGTTATTTGATACCTTACTATGTGTTGTATATTGTGGTTAAGTTTCATAAAATTCTATAAACTTTTTCAGTAATCGTAATTTTTCCTTAATTTATGATAACCAGTGTAGTATGTTCAAGATGATTTCATAGTTTTCAAAGCTCAAGGCTAAACCACATATAGCCACCTCAACTTTGTCTGTTAAGTACGATTTTAAATAATTAAACTTCTCTACATTAATAAGAGTCATGTTTTTATGGATAGCTACTTCAAATTGAGAATAAAATTCCTTACACCTTAATATAGTGCCATCGTATTTAGTCTGCAAGCATGGAAGTTTTACTGTATTTTGTAGTTCACTTTTGGTTTCTACAAAATTCATTCTTTCAGTATTTTGAATTTCACTTTCTATCCTTTTCAGGATTCTATTAGCATGAATTATCCACGTAATAATATTATCTTTGTATTTTTGTTGTTTTTCAATTTCCTTTTCTGTTTCGTCAGTTTTGTACAGTTTTAGATTTTCATCATCAAGATGCATCAAATTTGTTTCTTTATCTAGAAGTTTTGCTAAAAGGTCGTTAATTAAATCAACTGACCTTTCCTTTTTGTTTATTTCACTTTCTAATAATTTCATAGTGTTCATTGCCACTTGACAGGGCATCTAATCTTTTTCAAGGTTTCAATATTCATTATAATAATTTAAAGTATTCAATTTGCTAAATAAATTTATTCAATCCGCAGAGTTCCTTTATCTAGAGACTCATTCCCAATATTGAGGCACCATAAGAGTATGATGTAACTAAAAATTATACCAAAATCACTTTTGCTTTAGAATTTCTATTCAATATTCAAAACAAATAAAATAATTAAAGTCTCTTACCTATCAGACAAGATCTGTGCAATCCATGACATTTAATCCAATTTTATTTTTGGCACACACAGCTACATGATGACAAGAATACAGTTATAAATCCATTTATATATATAGTTCGCATTTAACAAAATTTCAGCGTTCAACATTGTTCACAATAACCATAGCAAGTATTTTTTTCAACATTGTTCACAGTATCCATAGCAAGTATTTTTTAACTCAAAAAGGAAGTCAGATGCACAGTGCCATCTGGCTTCTGTAATTATAGTTTCTTCAGTTTTCTACCTTATAATGGCTGAAAAGAGATTTTATCTCCTTCCATGTAACATTTAGATAAAAGCAGTAATCAGAAGTTATTGCTCTTGCTTCTGAGTGAAAGCAAGAACAAAAGGTGTTTCCTTCTTGTTGAGTGTGTTCTGCATACAGTTCAATTTCAATGTATCCAATATTGTAAAAATAAAAGCAGAGAGTGTCAGACAAATTCATCCATCATAAAGGGATAATAGTCATATATGGATAAATATATATAGGTTGAGTAGTGGTAAAGATGTTGCTAATAATAAAACGCATCAGATGTCAAAATAATAAAAAACTACTTGCTAAAAATGTGATAAAATTTTTGTGTCTATATTAAAACAATTTTGAAGGGAATGAGAAGGCTTTAAATTTGTTTCTTTCTTGCATAGTGTGAACTTTTTATACTCATTTACTGTTGTATGGAAAAATAAATTTGTATTTATTTTCTTTTTATTCATTTTTGTTTTATATGTATATATGTTTAGAATATACAATTACATTTTTTTTTATATTTATTTTTGATTTGGGGATTTTCAGAGAACAACGGATGACTCATTTTTGCGTCTGTGTTCTCATATGCCTTTCAATCTTCTTGACAAATGTTTTACAGGTAAAATTTATGTATTATATATTTTTTGCACTTTTTGCATTTATTTGGATATTTCTTGCATATACATGAATGCACATCATATCATTTTTTCTAAAAGTTTTGTTGAATATTTCTTTTGATATAAAGTTTATCCAATTCTCTTTCCTTTTTTTGATAAATTAATGGTTAAATTATTATTGTGTAAGTTTTTCCAATTTCATTACTAAAAGTGCAGAATCCCATTTTATACTGCTAATGAAAGAATTCCAGTTTTTGGACTATAAAAATGAAGCAGAATATTAAAATAAGAATATGGAGACCGGGATTTGTTCTGTAAATGAGATACACGTTTCATTTAAATGTTACAATTTTTTAACAAATTCTACATGTGATCTGTAATGTTTTATTAATTCTGTGTGTCTCCATACAAAGAATGTTACATAAGAAGTATGTAATTTTGTGTGTTTTAGTCTTATAATATGATATATCATACCAGTCTTTTATTCAGGATATTATGCTCATTCAGATGTTTTTTTAAATTTATTTAGAGTTATCAATATAATACTATAAGTTCAGCTAGTGATTTATGTTCAGGTAAACATTATAAGGTTATGAATGGCTTTTTTGTTCTTTAGGTTCTTGACTGAATAGTAAAGATTGCAGGGTTTGTATGATCCTTAAAAGGTCTTAGGTTTTTTTTAAAAAATATTTGTCCCTTAGAGGTCTTTAATTTTAACCAAAATCAACAAAAGGTCCTTAATTTTACTTATACGACATTTCTGCCTGTTTTTTTTTTTTATGACTGCCATTTTGAGACTGGGTTAGAAGGATTTTGGAGGAATATTTTTTGGCGATACATTGACAGATATGTATTTGATGGGTTAATGTTTGAATTCTTTCTTACTTCTTAATATAAACGGTGGATACTTGAGTTTTAAGTGTGAAGGGCTACCTCAGAAACATTTTGAGAATGTATAACATTTGAAATGTAAACATTTTGATTTAATCTCTTTTTTATGAATAGAGTTCATAAAATATTATCTCAATAACAATTTTTTGCTTTTTGGGATGTGAGTTCTTTTATTATGTGGAGTTGAGTTTGGCAACTTATCAACATTTTGGCAATTTCAAGATTAGTTTGTATGCAAAATTTTTTAGGTTTACGAATTTTTTGACGATTTTTTTTACAAACATAATAATATTGATAAAAATCATAAAAATAATATATTAAAATAAATATATAATATATCTAAGAAATAATGTTAAAATAAAACATTTTTATTTTCTCCTGACATATTTTAAAGTGACATTTCATTCTTTTTGGGGGACTTCAGAATATTGTAATTCTAAAAAATAAATGAGATAATAAATGTTAATGAAGCAGAATTTCTGAAACACTTCTTACAAAAAACAAAAATGCTGTTGTAATTATTTAAAAATTAATTTCATTTGTCTTCTTTTATATTTTTTCAGAAGAGTTTTTCCCCAAGTAATTGTTTCAAAAAATTTAAATGTGTATCAGTTTTCTCTTAAAAATTCACTGTACACTTTTCCCCTCCCCTTCAAAAATCTTCTGGCTCTTTGCTTTTGCTGAGTTGGTAGGGATAATTTTTCTTTCGGATTTTAGACCTTGCACCTCAGAAAGTTTAGAAGAATTTGAAGTCAAAATTTATAGACCTACAGTTTCCAGAAAAAAGTAATGAAATGAAAAGTGTCTTTACGGTATTAACATTTAATGGATGTGTTTTATAGGATGTTTCTGATGCATATTTTATTTCTTGGAAAATTTTTGGAAGAACAGTGAAAACAAAATTATTTGAATTTTCTCCTTTTGATCCCAGAAGTCTTTCATTTAAAATGTTTATCTTCTCTTTATTTTCTTATCTTTCCAGTAGACATAAGAATTGAAACGATTAACTAAAGCTAAAAAATTGAAAACCAATTTGTTAAAAGATTTAATTTATTAAAAGATTCATCATATATGTCTCAGTGCGCTATATACCTCAGTGTCTGCCCTAAATGCTACACATTTTGCCATCCCTAAGTTTTGTTGCTCAGTGCTTCACTAAATTGTAAAAATTTGCCACATTGGCTCTGGTGCCAGCTTATATCACTTCACATTTATTCTCTATACTCATATTATTAAAGAAGTACAATTAGCAGGTTCTTCTGTTAATTCTAAGTATAATCTGTTCTTTAGAATCCCATAAATCTTTAATTAAATCTTAAAATTTTAAAGTGAAGAGGAAACGCGTTGAAGAAGTAATTGATTTTAGAAAGAGAGAGAGAGAAAATTATTCTTCAAAGGTACAGTGCAAACAAAAAGGGAACAGTTCTATATCTCCCATTCTACTGGGCTGGTTGACGAAATTCAAATTGTGTTTTTTATGTCTCAAAAGCACAACTTAGAGTATGTATTAAATTTATATATAGCATTGATCTAATATAGGTATTTTGACACAAAATCGGACTTTTTCTGAAATGACAGGCCATTTTTTTTCCATATTTCAATTCTATGACTCAAATTATGCCAAACTGCCAAGATTTGTAAAAATTGCATGAGTAGTTTTTAAAAAATTAGCTCTCAAAATTTTAACTCCTCACTGTTATTTCAATTTGGTATGTAGTTACTAATATCTCTTTTTTTATTACACTTACTTGATTCCTTCTTTCACAGTTTGAAATTTAGGTTGCCTTTTTTTTATGATTTATTTTTAAAATTTGTATTTTTAAATATTTTTTGATAAAAATTTTGAATTATAACCTATAAAATTTTTACCATCAACTTAAAGTAGATGTATTTCTAAGTATGCATGCAAAAAATTGAAGCTTTTTATTCGAAGATATACATAAATTTATATGTTGCCGCATTTTGACATTTGGCATGCTTCCTGAAAGCGATAATAACATCTAATGTGGTTTACACACTTTGCTAAAATATTTGAAAATAGGAACGATGTGGTTTTTTTTTTTTTTTTTTTTTTAAAATGTTCACAACCTGACTTTTCAGTTTGTGTTTTTTTTTTTTTTTTTTTTTTTGTTCGTGCTCAATGCAAGGGATAGGCAAATAGGTTGAAGTTTACCAAGTGAATTATTCTTGGCGCAAAATGAAAAAAATTCGCCAAGTTAAATTTTTGAATGTCTATAAATTTCCCACCAAATTTTACAGAATTTAATATTTAGGCATAATTTGAGTTGTAGAATCGAAATATGGAAAGAAATTGGTCTGTTATTTCAGAAAAAAGACCTTTTTTGTGTCAAAATACCTATGTTAGAACAATACTATGTATAAATCTAATATATATACTAAACTGCGTTTTCAAGACGTGAAAAAGCGAAATTTGAATTTCGTCGATCGACCCTGTGAATCAGGAGACATAGAACTTTTTTTTTTCCAGTGTACATTGTTGAAACATTAACAAAATAAGAAATGAAGGAGAACTAGTGAGAACATTGGTTTGCGTACTGAAACTAATAAACTCAGAAAAGATGCTAAAGAGAAGGAAACTGATGTAAATTAGATAAAGTATCTGGAAAATTTTCATATTAGAATGATGCATAAACATTTTGTTGTTTTTTTGTTGCTATAAAAACATGTAGTTGTAATGTATAATTATACTATTATCATTTTAGAATCAATATTAAAAATTATAACTGCTGTAAAATGTTCTTAGTGATTTCATAATGATTATTTTTTAGAAATTGAAAAAAATTTAATTGTAACCCTGTAATCTATTATTACTAAGGGTACCTAACTGCATAATTAAATTATTTCTAACTGACTGCTCACTCTTAGAAGTTAAAATGAGTTATCACTGTCCCTTAATCCTTATTGTGGATATGCCACTTGACATGAAATTTGCATAAATCTATGGGCTCAGTATGTGACAAAATAAAGCATTAAATATAAAAAAAAAAGTAATAAAATTTATTTTTTAAAAAAATCAATAGTACAAGGACTTTACTGTTGGTAAAATTTAAATAAAAAGCCACTAATCGCCTTTAAAATAAGTGGGGCTATTATAAATGTAAAATATAAATGTTTCAAGAAATTTTATAATTTAATACTAATTACTTGAAAAAATGTATATTTATTCTGAATTTGTTTTATAATTAAGTTAAATATTAGATTGTGTTTAATAATATTGCATTCTACTTATAAATTTATTTTATTATTACAAATTATAAAAGTAAAGTTCTGCAAATAATTGCTTTCGTTTATTCAGTTCCTGTTTTCTTGATAAGTCTTTAATTTTTTTCATTGAGGTTCTTAAAAATACTTCATTTTCATGTGGAGAAATGTGTACAAATCCTGGACTGTCAGTATGTATTCATAGTAGTTCATGTAATTAAGTATACAGGTTCTTATTTTTAGATCAAAATTTGCATCTTGATCTCTTACCGTACTTTTCTTATAACTCTTAAGAAAATGTTGTGAACAAGGATTAAAAAGAGAAACTCTTATCTCTAACAACTGTCAGTTATGTACCCTTAAAATCTATTACTGATTTTTGATTAACTTAAAAATCCTGTTTCTTTTCATGTAGGCTATCAGTTTTTATTGTAATTTTAATATGTACTTTTCTTTTAGTTTATACCAATGCCTATTTTATATGGTGTTTTCCTTTTTATGGGAGTCAATTCTCTTAAAGGAATACAGGTAAGTAAGGGAAGGAAAAAAAATTATATTCTTTCATATGTAATTTGTATGAAACTTGCTTCTTTAATACTAAATATTTAAACTTTTAATCAATTGGTATGTGATTATCACAATATAAAATTTTAAACAGGTAATATTTAATTTTCAAAATTGTGATTATGTCATTTTATTTAAAATTGTTAAAGGTAATATAACTCAGTAATAAGCTTTGAGAAGGTCAAACATGATAAAATGCAAGATTAGCGATAGAATTTGGTGATTAAAAATATATGGATACACTGAGCCATGAATAACATTCGAGAACCTTGATGGTGAAATTTATACTATCCCAAATAATGCAATCATCAGCAAATATAGTCAGTGGTATCAGAACAACAGCATAATGGTGGAAAACCTGAGGGCATTCATTTTCTCATCTGTAATCATATCACTGTCCTAGGTCCCATAATCTGAGACTTAAGTTATTTGTAGCAGTTACTAAGTCTGATCTGCAAATTTATCTGATAATTCACTTCAAACTTTTAGACCTACCAGTTTAAGAATTGGGTTTGGTGCTCCCATGACATTTCCACTTCAAAATAATGTCCACCAGTTTAAACTGATTGCACAGAAATCCCTAATAAAAAAACCAGACTTTTAATTTCTGCCAGTCATTTCAAGTTTTTCACTTCTATGATGTTTGTTTCAAAATTTAAAGACTCTTAGAAATCAAAGGTTGAATAATTTTAGAAACATAAAGTTTAATATGTACATTATTTATAAATCATTGATTACAGCTTCAGATTGATCATAAAAGATTGAAATAGTTTTGCCAATCGAAAAAAATCTAATCTTTTAATAGGAATTTCATTGTTCCTAGTCGACTAGTGTGCAAAGTTACGCACGTATCTATCTATCTATCGAGCTCCGGTGGAGACTCTGCCGAAATTCAAAAGAGGCGTGTCACGTTTCACAGGAAATGTTAACACCATCTATAATAATAAATAATCTATAATCATCTATAATAATCAAAATAATTTAAACAATGTTATCTTTTTCACCATAGAACTATTCCAAAATGTAATGTGTGCATACCCAAATTGTAGCTTGCATGCTTCACAGTTAACTCATTAAATTCTACTCATGTTGTAACGAGCAGTAGTTTTATTTTTTAAATATAATTATAACATATTTTTCTGAAATGTGTAATATTTTTGGAACAGTCAGTAATTTAATTTTTAAATTACTTTATGCAAGCAATAATTTCAAAATGTTGAATCAACAGAACATTAATATAGGAATAAACAAGATTCCAAGGCTGAGCTGCTTATAGAAGAAACTCAAGCCTGTCAGAACAGTAGGAAAAATAAATTGCTTAGCAGCATATCATATGATGATACCTCAGTGATACACCTCATTTATTCAAGTAACAAACTACAAAAGTAGAAAAACCTCTGTAAAGTGACACTTCATGATTGCAGATAGTTTTAGTCTTTGACAGATATGATATTCAGTATGAGTGTGAGTTTGCATTTTAAAAAATACTGGTCACCGCTGAAGGAAGGTCTCAACTCTGACCAATTTGTAAGTTTTATGGTTTTCGATGCTGTGTTTTAAATTTGTGCATTTTTTGCTTTAAAAATGATTGAATTATGTTGTTCTTAACTTCTGGTTAAATCTTTTATGCCATTAGTAAATCTGCATGCAATATTTGTAGAATTATCAACAATTTAAAAGTTGTTTAAGTGCGGCTAAGCCTAATTATTTTTACCATAGCAGCCATATTTCTTTACATTTGAAACTTACCAGAATAGTGGATTTGTTGTCAATATAGAGAAACTAAGCTTCACAACAGCAAAGATAGCGCCTTCTTTTATTATTGTGAATTAAATCATGCTTAATCCATTCTGGAATTTATTCGTGGAAATAAGTGTTTAAGATTTACTTCGTAATTTTTAATATAGATATTTTTGCCTTGCTGCTAAATGAGAAGTGAATTAATTGAATGAGAAATACTGAATCGTCCATGAAAAAATTTCTTATACACAGTTTTAGATTTTTTATAGTATTTGAATAGAACATGTGGCAACAATTTGATAATTCTTCAGATGATACAATTTTTTGTGTATTCTGAGTTATAAAATGAATGAGATGCAATGCCATTAAGTGAGTGCCAGAGTGTCCCTATGGTAAACAAATATAGTGAATCTTAAAGAGTGTAATTTATTCTATTGTGGTTTATGCGCTATTGACAAAGTAGATTTAATTCAATCCAATAAGTTTAAATGAAATGCAAGAAAAATTGCATATAATTTAATATTATGTACAAGGAAGTCATATGGTGTACACATCAGATTTTTTTACATCCTTGTATGAAGTAAAGGAAGTATTGTAATCATTAAAAATTCTGGGTACCATATTTCAATGAAAATATCCATTTTGACCACTATTGAATGCAATTAAACAATTTTTTTGCATGACATCTGTACATAAGGACAAACTAAAGGACACTTTTACTTTTTCTTTTCTTTTCCTCTTCCCCCCCCCACCAAAGTGGATTAGAAAAAAATTTAAAATGCATGCAGAAGAGATTTTTTTTGTGTTGTCTGTATGTACATTTTTATGTATGTATCTCTTATAACTTAAAATGAGTAGCCTCAAAATGTTGAAATTTTGCATATATGACTGCTGTAACATGTAGCTGTGCACTTCCCTTTTTAATTGCAATACATCTCCAAGCAACGGAAATCCAATTTAAAAACATAATTGAAAAGGTATTTTTCAGAATTTAAAAAAATTATGGAATTTTCAGTCCTCCTTTCTTTAAACACTGGAGGTGTAATATGGAGAGTTTTCTTTTTATAATTTATAGTGAGTTATTGCTTTATTACTTTGCAGCTTTAGTGCCAGTCTTGGGCTTATCAA
This sequence comes from Stegodyphus mimosarum, assembly GCA_000611955.2. Lineage (NCBI taxonomy): Eukaryota > Metazoa > Arthropoda > Arachnida > Araneae > Eresidae > Stegodyphus > Stegodyphus mimosarum. The sequence continues at coordinate 510,892 of KK120656.1, read as the reverse complement.
TTTACTTTTAATTATTTTCATTATGAATATATATATATATACTCACTTTGTTACTTGTCTCCATGAGTTTGGTTTTTTTATTCTTATATGTTGGTAAATTGTGCATTTTTTTGCTTTAAAAATGGTTAAATTGTGTTGCTCTTATCTTCCGGTTAAGATTTTTATGCCTTTAGTTAACCTGCATGTTATAGTTGTAGAATTATTAATAATTTTAAAGTTGTTTAAGTGCGACTAAGCCTAATTTTTTTACTATAGCAGCCGTATTTGTGTATGTTTGAAATTTAGCAGAATAGTGAATTAAGTCAGTTTCTGCACTTACAGTGTCTTTTTGCTGAGTGGGACCAAAAGTAAACTTTCAGTTTTATGTACCGAAAAATCTGCTTTCTTGAAGCTGGCCAAATTACTTATTTTTACATCTAAAACTCTTAATTTTAATTGTAAAAACATTTTTTTTAATATAGAGAAACTAACTGTATTTGGTGTTTTTATCTTTTTCAATTTTTAATGAAGATATTTTGAGGCTTTATGTGTTTTTGCAGTGCTGCGAAGTGAGAACTGAATTAATTGAATGAGAAATATATCTAATGAAATTCGAGGAAATACATTTAAATGAAATGCAGCAAAAAATGTGTATAATTTAATATTCCATACAATGAAGTCACGTGGTGTCCTCCACATCAGATTTTTTTAATCAATTTTAATGGAGTACAAAATCTGGGATCCAGATTCATTGGGACATTGCCAATTACAAATTGGGAATTTTCCAGATTTTAAGTCATCAGTTTAAAACTAGTCAGATGACATGTAGAAATTATAAAATAAAATATATGAAATAGTTGTTTATGAAACAGTGAAGCATTTATGATCTTAAGGGAATCAAACTTTACAAAAAAAAAAAAACTCAATGTTTATTTGTTTGTTTTATTAAGCATTTCTGCTGCCCTACGGGTATAGTGTTTAGCGTCGCTGACTGCCATGCCGAAGGACTCGGGTTCGAATCCCGGAGAAGGCATGGATGAGTGTAAATGTATAGTGTCGGTGCGGCATGGCAGCACTCTAAATATGCGGGGAGCCAAAAGTCCTCTCATGTGGTTTGGTGAAAGGAGAGGAGTGGGAGACCTTCAGATCCGTCCCCCCGAGGTGCACTCCATCGAAATTGGGGGTGAAACTGAGCCAAATTGTACTGTTACCTGTTAGGTGCTCAAGGCTATTGCCAACGACAGGCGTAATCTAGCGCTCTCCTTGACACGGGAATTCATGTGGGCTTGGGCTGACTCTGTCAGACAAGTGAGCATGAGCAACAACATTAAGCATTTTTTTCAATCCAAGTTGTTTAAATTGCTTCACATAATTTCTTGCTGAGTTACGAAGTTCCATTGTTCATGCCCTGTAATTGTGGAATTAGAATTCCCACAAAATTGTCAGACAAAATATTTTTCACATTTTTAGCAACCTTTTTGTCTCTTTCTTCACTATCATTAGCAATATTTTCTGCATTTAGAACCATACTACAGATTTCAGTAGTGTCTATTTTATTCTTAGGTAGCATTTGCTGTTCACTATTGGCAATTTTCGTAAGATTGGTGAATAAAAGTATGTTGTTGCACTAGATTTTGTCTTTTTTCTATCACAAACTGCAGAAGTTAAGCGTGGATTATATTAGTTTAATTATTTACTGTATATTACCTGACATTGAAAATTCAGCATTAAGAAGGAGTGGCCTGAAAATTATGTGAAGTTTGCAGCCTTCCGTGAAAGTTGAAGAAGATATAAGGGAAGGGATCTGCAGAATGCTCAATTTTCATGCTGTTATTTCTATTAGGGAAATCATCGTAGAAAATTTTGTTCTTGTTTCAGAGGGTGTGTGTATTGGCAGAGAATGCCAGGCCATCATCAAAGGAGGCAGTTCCAGCAGACAGACGATTTTACAAGGGGCATGGTGATTGAACTGAGAAAAGCAGGTTCGTCCATATGGCAAATGTCAGCTGACACACACCTGGACATGTCCACAGTGCACTGTCTGTGGCAACAATAGTTGGAACAGGGAAACGTGATAGGTTCGAGGAGGGGCTGGTGCAACCAGAGTGATGTCAGCACACATGGATCGATGCATCTGCCAACAAGCAGTGGCTAACCCACAAGCCACTACTACCTCCATTCTGCAGCATGTTCAAGACGCTCTGGATCTTCCCATATTGACCAGAACCATTCGCCATCAATTGGTGGATAGTGGCTGCACTTGTGGCATCTGTTAAGAAGACTACCATTGACCCCACATCATAGATATCCCAACCTCTGCAATGGTGCTAGACTCAAATGATGTGGATGATGGAATGGCACAGGGTTGTGTTCTCAGATGAGTCATACTTCTGTTTCTCCAGTGATAGTAGCCGCATCCAAGTGTGGCATGGATGTGGAGGCAGGTCCAATCCAGCAGCAATTGTGGAACACCAGATTGCTGGACAACGCAGCATCATGTTTTGGGACAGAATTGCGTATGATTCCAGGTCGCCTCTAGTTTGTATTCAGGCCATTGTGATGGCCTTATGATATGCAGATGATGTACTATGGCCAATGGTACTCGCGTACCTTCAGAGAGCACCCAGTGTTAAGAATAACTTATTTATTTTAATGCTTATTATTTTGTATTTTATATTTCCTGGCTCATGAGCAAGCCTCACTTAGATTTTATGAGTATAGTTTAGAAATTTGTGTATGGCAACAGTAATAGATATTCAAATGCGAGAATGATGTAACAGCGCTAGGAGAGTTATTGATTTCTTCCATGATAATAAAGTTTGTTTTTGCTGAAACTGATTCTACTCTGTGAATAATCACCGCAGTTATAGTGTTTTAATTATAGTGACTGTTTAAAGCCTATGATGCGAGTCTTTAATTAAAGATTACTTCGTGCTGAAGTGTGATTTATACTTTTAAGTACTGAAAGCTAGAAAAGTCGGTGCTTGTAAGCTTTAACATTGCTGGCATCTGCTTCCGGGCTATTTTCTTATTTAAGATGTTTCAAGTAATAAAAGTTTTTAAAAAAGAAGATTTGAAACAAGTTGTGGAAGAAATCGGTGAAAGTTTACCACCAACCGTTACAATAGCAGTTTTAAAAGATATTATTTTAAGCAGTGCAGAATACAAAAAGGATCCTAAATTTGTTCAAGATTTATTAACAACTGCTATTGCAAATAGAAAATTGCTAGAGCAAAGATAAATTGAAAAGGATAAGCTGGATTATGATCTTCGAAAAATGAGAATGGAGCAAGAGCTTCAAAAAACGAAAATGGATTATGAACTGGAATTGGCCAGAATCCAAATAAGAGTGAGTCATTTCTGTTTCTGATGTAAGTAGTTGAAAACGAAAGTTTACTTTACCTAGATTAGAATTTAGACAGTTTGGGGATGATATTAAAGATTGGCTTCCTTTCTGGAGTCAGTTTGAGCAGATTCATAAAGATGATGATATTGCCCCTGAGGATAAATTCCAGTATTTAATTCAAGCTACCATGTCAGGTTCTCGCGCTAGAGAAGTTTTCTTTCTTATATTACATGCTCCGCCCTAAGGCGCTACACGGAGAGGGAGGGATCCCCCGTGGAGGTCTATTTAAGGGAAACTGGCTCGTATCCATGTTACACACGGGGAAAACCACGAAAACGCTCATGCAGCCAGCCCGTTCGGCGGGACTCGAACCCTGGACCGAACTGTTCAGCAGTTATACCGCTCGGCCTGGTGGGCCGCGCTAGAGAAGTTGTGGAAAGTTTTTCACCTATCGATGCTAATTATGAAGAGGCTGTGGAAAGTTTAAAATCCCGTTTTGGTAGGGAAGATATTTTAGTCGAAGTATGCGTTAGATAATTATTGAAATTAATCGTAATTGTGCAAACTAAGGAAAATTTTTCATTAACTTTTTTGTACAATAAACTCGAATCTTATTTATGCACTTTGGAAACATTAAATATGACAACTGATAAATGTGCTTCTATATTATAACCAATGGTTGATGGTTGAGTCTTGCTTTCCAGCAGATTTTTTAAAAGCATGGAATCGTAGTAATTCTTCCGATTCTAAAATGCATGTGAAGGATCTATTAAACAATTTAATGCAGTTTTTGAGATCGGAAGTAGAGGGAGAAGAAAGAATATGCTTAGTTATTGCTGATTTTGGTTTAGGAAAGCATCAAGATAACAATAATAAATCAGTAAAAAAGAAGCATCCTATTGCAGAATGTTTATGCAACAAGACACCGACAGCTGCAGTGCTATTGACAGCTTCTTCCGGTTCCAAGGCTGTGAAATCATGCGTTTTTTGATGATAAACAGTTATTAAGTTCTGACTTTTTCCACGCAAAAAATTAGTTTATTGGAGAAGTAAAAAATTTTAAAGGAAAAACTTTGCTGCTATGCTTGTTTGCTTGATCATACAGTTAAGAAATGTAGAGTTTTCTTAAAGTGCTTGATTTATTCTAAAAAACATGTGCCATTAATGTGTGATGTGCTTGATATACAAATCAAAGCTATGCAGCTGAAAAAAGAAGAAAAGCTGATAGAGGGCGAAATTAACTTGTCTAATTTCAAAACACATATCCCTAAAATGTTTTTTCAAACTCTGAAAGCTAACTTTATTTCTGATGGTAAACAGAAGACTGTGAGATTACTTTTAGATTCAGCTTCACATAAATCTTACGTCTTAAAGAATGGAACCAAAGAGATGAATTATTTGCCTGTTCGTCAAGAAAGTATAGTGCATTCTCTTTTTGAAGGTGTTTTTACTGATGAGTTGAAGCATAATTGCTATAAAATAAGATTGAGAAGTTTAAATGAAACGTTTGCCTGCAATTTCAAAGTTCTAGATCAAGCTACAATCTGTGATAATATTGGGGTAAAGGCCTTTGATTAGAGAGCTAGAAAAAAATGGGATAATTTTGACAGATGTTGCAGTTAATTGTGAAACCATTCATATTCTTGTCGGAGCCAACATAATGGGAAGGTTGTTAACCGGAAATAGGAAGATTTTGTCTTCGGATCTCATTGCTGTAGAAACTAGTTTTGGGTGGACACTGATGGGTAAGGTGCCAGTAGAAGAAGTTTCCAATGAAAGCTTAGCAATGTTGGTGACATCAATGTTTATAAATGAAGCTGAAGTTTCAAGGTCTATGGAGATTGGATTTAATAGGTATCAATGATCCTGTAGAAAAGAAATCTAAACATGAGATTGATCTTCAAACCAAAGAACATTTTTTAGAAACTGGTACAATAAATAATGATGGTTGGTATGAAATTTGCTTACCTTGGGCTGATGATAAATCACCTTTACCTGATAATTTTAGTTTAGCTAAAAGGAGGCTTGAATACACCACTTTGAAACTTTTAGCAATGAATCTGTATCAACAATATGAAAATAATTCAGAAGTCAAAACAACAAAAATCAGCGTAAATTCTCAATATTATCACAGGACTAGTTTCGATGGTTTTTACCGAACCATCATCCTCAGCTGCGAAAACCGTAAATGAAGAAGATCGGAAATAATGATTAGATAAGATAAGAAAGCTTGGATAAGAATAAGCATCCAGGCTTTCTTATCTTATCTAATCATTATTTCCGATCTTCTTCATTTACGGTTTTCGCAGCTGAGGATGATGGTTCGGTAAAAACCATCGAAACTAGTCCTGTGATAATATTGAGAATTTACGCTGATTTTTGTTGTTTTGACTTCTGAATTAGTTTCGTTCGGCGTGTTATTGTGTCTTAATATGAAAATGTACTTTTAAGTTGGATTGATGAAGGTATCATAGAAAATGTACCCACTCCTGAAGTGAACTCCTATGGTAATTACCTCATTGCCCTGTCCTAAAGGCAAGCAGCAGTACCACACCTATTCATCCAGTGTTTGATGCTTTAGTGAGATTAACAAACCATCTTTCTCTACTTGCAGTGCGGTCCTAATTTAATCGAACTTATTCCAGACGTCCTACTGCGATTCAGAGAGCGGCGATATGGAGTCATAGTGGACATTAGAAAAGCCTTTCTGAAAATAAGTATTTGAAAAGAAAATAGAGACTTCCTGCGATTTTTATGGAGGGAAAACATGGAAGAGAAAAAGGTCAAGAGTTTTTTGACATGCCAAACTAGTTTTTGGTGCAAAATGTAGCCCTTTCCTTTTGGCCTCAGTTATTGAGCACCACATTGAAAACAGTAAAGATTTTGAAGTTGCTTTCAAAAAGAGACTGTTGCAAAGTTTCTATGTCGACAGTGTCGTTACCAGTGGTGACACTAAACAACAGTTGGAAAAGTTTGTTTCCGATTCTAAGTTATTGATGTCCAAAGGCGGTTTTGACCTAGGGGATGGGAATATTCTGGTGAGTTCGACAGAATGAATGATAAGAAAGAAACACATGTATTAGGTCTGCTTTGGAATAAAGAACTGGACACCCTGAAAATAAATATGGGGTGGGACTAACATAGGTAAAGATAATAAAACGAAGCATGTTATCTGCAGTTCATAAGGTATTCGATCCTTTTGGTTTTTTCTTCCCCGTTACGCTCTGTCCAAAAATAATGTTACAAAAGGCATGGAAGAAAAGTGTCAGCTGGGATAAGGAGTTGAGTGGCAAACTTCGTAAAGATTTTTTACAATGGCTTGAAGAATAAAAAGACTTAAGTAACATTGAAATTCCCAGATTTATTCAAGTCACTTCAGAAAATCTTAGTCATTGTGCTCTTCACACTTTTGTTGATGACAGCAAAGATGCTTATGCAGCGGTTACATTTCTAAGGATTAAAAACAACAATCTAGTTTAAGTGTTTCTTCTTGCTGTGAAATCTAGAGTGTTCCTTTAAGAGGAGTAACTATCCCAAGAATGGAACTTTGGGCAGCCATAATTGGGGCCAGATTGACAGATTCAGTAACCAAACCCCCCGGATGGGAATCCCTCGGATGAGAAAGAGTTAACAAATATTACTGGAGTGTTTCCACAACAGTGCTTGCATGGATTAAAAGAGATGAAAATTTGTCTGTTTCTGTGCAAAACCATGTTAAGGAGGTTAGAAAACTCAGTAAATCTTCAACTTGTAAGCACGTTCCTGGAGAAAAGAATCCTGCCAATCTGCCATCCAGAGGTTTCAAAGCGAAATATCTAATTAAATCAAAATGGTGGGAGGGACCACACTGGAAAAAAGATCCTACAGAATTCCTTAATTATATGGATTCCTGTAACCACCATAGCTATAATGAAAAGAGGTTGAAAAGGAGAAGTTGAAAATGACAAGCACAATGATAAATAATGAAACCGTTTATGATAATAATTGGTACTACAAGCATTTTTCTAATTATGACAGAATCGTATGGATGGTTGCATGGATTCTTCATTTTAAGCATAATTGTGCAAAAACAGAAAGCAGGAGACACCGAGAATTGAATGCAGTAGAATTTCACGAAGCAGAGTTAAAGATATTGCTTATGATTCAAAAAGAATCCCTTGATTTAGAACATGATAGACTCAAAGCACTTCAGGTATTTAAAGATGATCACGGCATCCATCATGTAAAAACTAAGATTATTTACAGAAAGAATAGTGATGATTTTCTCAAACTTGTTGTCCTTTCTTCAAAACATGAAGTTGTGAAACGACTTATTTTCTCTGTTCATGGGAAGAATTGTCACGCAGGTGGCCAAATACTTTTGAATCTACTTAAAGAAAAATATTGGATTCTTAACAGAAGAATGAGTGAAAAATATCGTGGCTAATTGCACGATCTGTAAAAGATATACTGGGTGACCATAATTAAACTGACAGTGCTCACAGTGTTCTGTAACGCGATCTATTTGTGAGAATGACGCCACATTTTGTAGGAAGATTAAACAAGACGGAGAGACGAAGGATTCCGCAAAAAAACAAACTAGTTCCAAAAGTCACTGCTAGGAGAATATTTGGCGTTGTGTAATAGAAAATAGAGTGTTAACAAATGCCAATCAATACGGAAATTACCTTTTGTTTTGCATTCAAATGAGGTTCAATGTGGCTGCCGTTGTTGTGGACCTGTCTCCCCATAAGATTTCTCACGACCAAGCAGCATCCACCTCCATTCTGGCAAGAAAGGTGAGAGCAAAAGTCAATCGCTTATCATGGTCGGAGTACAGTAACTCCTGTAGATGGCTGATCTTGTACGGATAGAAGTTGATAATCTTTCGTAAGATTTCCCATACCATACTGTAAGGCATATCCATATTCCAAGCTACTCCACCAGCGCTAGAGGTGGCAGCAATATTGTCTGGTCCTCTGTCGACAATCGCCGTGGCAACTATTTCGATTGTATCCTGTGGTACAGATTTTCGTCCTCTGCCTGACTGAACCTTCAGAGAACCTGTTTTCTCAAACTTCACAACCACTGCTTTTAGCCCATTAACTGACACAGGACCGTTACCTTTATGCATTTTTTTGTGCGTTCTAAAAGCATGAAGAGCGGCTGATGCGTTGCACTGGTTAAGGTAAAAGAATTTGACTAGTAACGCACGCTCGACTAAAGAAGTAGACATTGCACATAAACTTTCAATCGGATTGATTCGAAACGTAACACATTGCCTTTTAAAACCCAAGCAGCTGGCACTGTGCCAATGGATGTAATGTGAAATTTGAATAAAGAACTTCTTCTGCTCAGCATACGTGATATTGCATATCACAAGACTTTATCGGTGTTCATGTAGATTTTATGCTTTTTTAAAAGTGTTGCCATATTGCACTTGAACTAAATCAGAAAATGTGCATAATAAAAGGTAATTTTATTCCGTATTAATTTGTATTTGTTAACACTCTATTTTCTATTACACAGTGTCAAATATTCCCCTAGCGGTGACTTTTGGAACTAATTTTTTTTTCCGCGGAATCCTTCGTCCCCCGTCTTGTTTAATCTTCCTACAAAATGTGGCATCATTCTCGCAAATAGATTGCGCTACAGAACACTGTGAGCACTGTCAGTTTAATTATGGCCACCCAGTAGTTCAAGGAACATGAAAGTGATAACTGCACCCCTTCCTGAAAGTCATGTAAAAGATGCTGCGGTATTTCAATTACAGGGGTTAACATGGCTGGTCCCCTGTGTCTAAAAGAAAATAAAAAGTATTGGGTGTTAATATTCACTTGTGTAATGTACAGAGCAGTACAGTTTGGGCTAATTACTGCTGCTTCCACACATGCCTTTTTAATTGCATTTAGACAATTTATAGCTCACAGGGGAAGATGTACTATTGTATACTGTGGCAATGGCTCTAATTAACTGTATACTGTGGCAATGGCAGCCAACTCATTAAAACAGCTAAATTGGAAACGTATACAGAAACACAGAGTCATTAATTCAATTGACTGGAAGTTTAACCCGCCGATAGCCGCATGGTGGGGCGGTTGGTGAAAGCGACTGATAAGAATATTGAAAGATCTCTTAAAAAGAATGTTAAGACAGGCTCCTCTAAATTATGAAGAAATGGCAACTTCTCTGGCAGACTGTGAAAGCGTAATCAACTCAAGACCTCTAACTTATATCTCTGAAGGAGATGTCATAAAGCCCTATTGATGCTGTGAAACAAAATTCTTTATCTAAAAGACTGAAGTATAGGCAAATCGTACTTGAAGAAATAAGGAACCATTTTTGGTTGGAATATTTATGTGCTCTCATTCAGCGAAAGAACAGTAAAAAACTCAGACACACAGTGACTGTGGGTGATATCGTTCTAGTGGGAACTGATAACAAAAAGAGAATTAACTGGCCTTTAGGTCGCCTTGCTGGGCTTGTTTCAGGTAAAGACGGTAATGTACGACTCGTAAAGATGCAAACTTTATACCAAGAACTTTTTTGTCCTATTCAGAGAATATATCCTCTTGAGATAGCATCTCTTACTGACTATCCTAAGCCTGTGAAATCCAATAGTTTGACCAAATTCTCAAAGCAGCCTGTCCAGCAGGACAATGGTGTCTTCGACAACAAGCCAAAATTTAGTAGGACTGGTAGAAAAATTAAGATTCCAGAAAAACTGGACTTATAATTTAAATATGTGCTTTAGTGAAATAAATTTTTATTGCCTGTAATTATTATTTCTCATACTTGAGAATATTTCTGTGGCTTATTTGATTAGTAGAGGATACACATATATTTTTTAATACTAACTTAAAATAGCTTAAAGTGGTAATTTTATGTTTTGATTATAATTTATAATAAGAATAACTTACTTATTTTAATGTTTATTATTTTGTATTTTATATTTCCTGGCTCATGAGCAAGCCTCACTTAGATTTTGTAAGTATAGTTTAGAAATTTGTGTATGGCAACAGTAATACATATTCAAGTGCGAGAACAATGTAACAGCACTAGGAGCGTTATTGATTTCTTCTGTGATAATAAAGTTTGTTTTCGTTGCAACTGATTCTATTTTGTGAATAATCACTGCAGTTATAGTGTTTTAATGATAGTGACTATTTTAAACCTATGATGCGAGTCTTTAATTAAAGGCTATGTCTTGCTGAAGTGTGATTTATACCTTTAAGTACTGAAAGCTAGAAAAGTTGGTGATACTTTTTCTTGTAAGCTTTACACCCAGTGCCCCTTATCAGCAGAATAATGCCCAACTACACACTGCTCTCATCAGCCAGTATTCTCTGCAAGGTGTACAAATGCTTCCCTAGCCACCGTTCTCTCCTGATCTCTCACCAATCGAACACATTTGGGATGTGACTGGATGCCATTTGCAGACCCTGCTACTACCACATTCAGAAGACAAACTGTGGCAAATGGTTGACAGAGAATGGAGAGCCATTCCTCAGGATACCATTCATAGTCTCACTGACTATGTATCTAGAAATGTTTCTTCTTATATTGCCGTCCAAGGTGGTCCTACGGTGTTTGGTCTTTCATCCACTACGCTATTGTGGCTGCTTGTTTTTTCCACTGATCAGACACCATTTCCTTTTGGCTTTACCTTAGGTCAGAAGCCTGATCAGTGACTTATAACCACAACCTACTGAGCCGATGCTGTTCTCTGTATTATGCATATCATTTTGAGATAAAGATCAATTATTGTTGGTTGCGGTCTCTGTCTGTTTGCCAAGTTTTATCACTTTCTGACCACTCCTCCTTGGTGTTGAATTTTCAATGTCGGGTAGTGTAATTATGTCTATTTCCCCCATTTACTTATCCGAGTCCCGAATAAACAAATTCCCACATATGCTTGAAGCTAACTTGAACAGATGATCAGTTATTCTCAGTCGTTTGGTCAATGATTATCATTTACAAAATCCATTTTCTGCATATGGCAAGAAATTTCTGTTAAATTCCTCCTCATCAGCACTCTTAGTGCTTCACAGTACAGTTGGCTGAAGTCTGTAATCGTGGCCAAACTTGATGCCAACACAAAGAGTTGCCATTTGGTTTGGTATTAAATTGTTAATCTTTTTTGAATGTTTTAAACATTGCTAAATCATTTCTCAAGCTACCAGATTTGATAGCCACATGGTGATAAAACCAGAAAAATAAAATAACGATTGATAGGTTGGTATCGGGGATATAAGTTATTCAATATGTGTAAAATCAGCAGTGAACTTTGGTAGAATGCTTTGGTTTGAGATATGTGTTAGGCAAAAAGGTGGCTATGGAGCCAACAAATTATGGATCCTATAGATTTAAGCTAATAAATAGTTATGTTTATTCAAAATGGAGGTGTTTTATTTAGTGTCAAAGTATTAAGCATATGCTGGAATGAAAAATGCTACTTTTAAAAGCAAACTTCTTTCTCCTTTTCGCAAAATGATTTTTTTTTTAAAATATTGGTGGTGGTCTGGAGCAGGCAACGGCAACCTATGGCACGCCAAATTTGGCACACAGTACAATTCTCAGTGGCACTCTACACCATTCTAAAAGTTATCACATAAAAGATATGTTGCCCTGTCTCTCTCCACTGCACTGAGCCACTTCACACCTCATGCATTTTCTCATCTTTCATTCATTTTGTCACACTGATGCTGGAGTATGATTTTAACCGATGCACATGTGCGCTATCATATACTTTTAACTTTATGACACATTTTTTAGTTTTATTGTAAAAATTTGTATTTTGTTCGTTTAATTATTGTGACAATTCATACCTACATATTTAATTAAATGTGCACTAAAAAAGAAAGCCTTATGTTTCCTGTATTCAAAACTCTTGGATGAATGAATATATATTCAAATGTATAATGAATCGTGTTGTATGTTGCACATTAAGTATACAAAGACATTTTCAAACTAAACATCAATTCACATTGGAGAATTTCAAAGAGAAATTTGAAGTTATAAAAAAAGCTGTTTCTGGATGTAAGGAACAAGTTACATTTTTTCTCAAACAGTTGGAACCAAACCTAAAGTGATGTAGTTTCACAATTGCTCATTGTGTAGTTTCCAAAGACAAAATTTTCTCAGGTGGTGAATATATTAAAGGACGCATGTTGAAATAGTGTTCAGCGATTTAACAGATCTACAAAAAGCATTATGCCAAATTCAAGAAATATCATCTTCTGCCTGAATTATTGAAAGACAAATAACTGAAGTAGCAGAAAATGTAACAACAAAGCATTATTCTAGATTACAAGAAACTGTTGCATTTAGTGTTGATCTTGATGAGAATACTGAAGTGAATGATGTTGCATGCCTTGTTTTGTTATTATGTTGTAACTGTGTGTTGTTTATTTTTTATTTTAATAAATATGTTTAAAAGATACATAATAGATAATATATGTATGATTTAAATTTTTATTTATATTGATGGAATAGTATATTTTATTTCATTTTTTTATATTAATAAATACCTTTAAATGACACATAATTAATATATAACAAAACTCTAAATCTGTGTTCTTGACCTCTGTTCCCTAGCTCTGCATATATTGCTGTGGGAATCAAATTGTTTCAAATATTTCCTACGATGCGATACTATGAACTATATTGGTAGATTGGTTTGGCACATCGCAGCTACAAGGTTGCCAACTTCTGGTCTTTTTTTTTTAAAAGTCCAAAGGGGCAGTTTGCCCAGAAGCAGTATTAATTTCGTTTTGGCATTTTGCATTGATTCACTGCAAGCATTGTTTCACTTTTCAAATTGTTGCCACCAAATATTATCGCCCTGTATTATATTTAAAGAAATTAAATAATGAAGAATCTGCATAAATGTGTATATGTTTCTCACATTGTGATAAAACAATGGTAATTAGAGCCATCAAATTTTGAATGACATAATCCTCCGAATATGGGCATCTGGAAGCCCAAATTTAGAATTTGTTTTATTATCGATTTCATTGTGGAATTTGTTTTATTATCGATTTATCTAAAACTTTTCAGTTTTTTGTAATGTTGAATCTTATGTCATGTCTTTCATTTTAGTTCTTTGATCGAATTCTTTTGATGTTCATGCCTGAAAAATACCAGCCAGACTATAGTTATCTGCGACATGTCCCAATCCGTCAAGTAAAGTATTATACATTAGTGCAACTTATATTTTTGGGCCTTTTATTTTGCTGCAAACTATTTAAATCTGCAGCATTTTTCTTTCCATTGTTGGTAAGTTTTGCATATTTTTCAGTGATTTGTATCTCATAGTAAGTTCAGTAGTCAGTGTTGTTCTTATATAACACTTTTTTATAAAATTAAATGTATTAATATAGTATTCATTACTGTTTGTTTTTATACAGTAAGTCCTTGTCAAAAATGGTTATTGTACCATACATTGCATGTGCAGCAAAATCGTGTTCTGCAAAGTTAAATGTGAAAAAATGTATTAGGTGTAATTCAGATTAAAAGTATCTATAATTTAAACAAATCTATATATTGCTGTAATTAAAAGGTAAAAATGAAACATGTTAATTAAAAGGATTTTGATCATTGCTAATAAATATATAAGACAATTATTCTTTTAAAAAGCTGTTGCTTTTTGCTTGGAACAATGAGGGATGTAACTCTTTAACAATTTTGCAATTAGAAAAACAGAGTGTTTTAATGCCTTAAAGTATCATCATCTTTCTTCATTTGGATCAATTTCCATTGCAAAATCAGACAATTCCTATGTTTTTTTAACCATTCATTTTATAAGGTATTTTCTCCCTCCTTTCCACATGTCTTCATGGTTAATTGAAAGCACACTTGACTTGTATTCGAAAGGTCTAGAGTTCGAGTCCTGGCGAGGTCATTGCGGATTTCTTCAGTTTCCTGTCTTCAAAAATTCCCAATGACTCTGCAGTGGCACCCAAACTGAAAGTTGGCTGGCAATAATTCGTCACCACCATTATTTGGTGATTTGGGTCCTCTCATACCCAATTGCCCTTTACAAGGGGAGTGTATAAGGTATTTTTGCCCTCCTTTCCACATTCTTTCGTGGTGTAACTGTAAGCACTCTCGATGAATATTCGGGAGTTCCGACATTCGAATCTCAGCGATGGCATTAACAATTTTCATGTTCCAGCATCAATATAGCATAATGACTCTACAGTTTAACTTCTTGGTAGATAAAAGTGCTCTGTCTTCTTCCTTATCACTTCTTTCACTGTTTCCTTATCACTTCTTTCACTGTTTCTCAGTGGTAAGAAAAATATTATTTTAATTCTGGTGAGTGGATCATACTTACAATGCTAATATAGAAACCAATAGTTCAACGATTTACAAAATAATCATTTTTGTTTAAACAAACCTGAAATTCATTGTTTGTTCATTTACACTTCTGTGTTAGCAGAACTAATATTCTTTTCTAAGAAAATAAATGCTCACTAATGATGATACAAAAATCGTTTGTGATGTTTTCAACACTCCCCACTTGATGATTTTGCAAAAATTATCATCCATTCCTCATTTGTTTCGTGATTAATTCGACTTCTCCTTCCTTTTTCTGTATCTGAAAACCTTTCACCGCGAATTGTTTTTGCATTTTACACAATTTCTTATAGGCATCACTTTCAATCAATATAAATCCTTTTAAAGTTGTTAACAGCTTTTGGTCAGAGCTAATGCCATGAAGCATACAGTGTTGATGAATGAATGTGGAACCACATATGAATGAAATTCTAGCATTGGACAAATTAAATGGAAATAACTATGGTAACACATATATGTGAAATTGTGTTCCTCAAATGTATATTCAGCAAGGCTTTATAATTGTTTTAACCAATCATAAATTAGAATCCCTGATGTGAATTTTAATTTTACATATTTTGAAATTTTTAATCTTTTTCATATTTGGTTAGTGTGTATAATAAAAGTTGACACAAAATAAATTGAAGTTCTGTTTACATATGAATTGTTTGCATTTTAGGCTTTCATATATGTGTGTTATTATAATGTATGATGGAACTCCTGTTATCTAGATCACTTGTTTTTCTTTCTGGCAAATGATATTTACTTTTTAATTTATTTATGAATTTTTGATTTTTTATCAGTGAATGTAAAAAAAAATAATTAAGTATGTTATGAGAAGCTATTAAATTAATTTAGATGTTCATGTTTATGTTCATGTTGGTTGATTACAATATTTGGCAGATATACAGCATATAATATTGACAAAGCATTTAATATACTGTATATAGGCATCTTTGATTACTCTATTTTCTGTGTAATCTCTGTTTAAATAAAATATCGTAAACAAAAACAAAAATGAATGAAGTAAAATAAAATTGTCATTCTTAAATACATATCTGGATTGAAGTAAAAAGCTACCACGATCGTCTAGATTTTTTTTTAATGTAAATGTAGCCACAATTAATCGGGTTATTTGGAGTTCAGCTTCTGCGATCATAAAGAAATTCTTTCCTTTATTTGTAATGTATGTTCTCATTTGATGATTATAATAAGAAAATTAAATCTCTTTTTTTTCTCTCTCTTTTATAAATATGTTTTTAACAGTTTGGAAATTCAGATTTTTGTCCAAAAAATTGCTGCAGTATTTGATTGTAATATTTGAAGACTACCTTGTACATTGTAAAAAACTAGATATTTATGTTTCAAATTTAATGCAAGCATATAGTTATCATAATAAGAAAAATGATATCATTAAAATGAAGGTAATCATTATTACATACAAATACTGTCTTTTGCTCCCACAAATTTTATTGAAAAACTACTATATATGAGGGTTAGTTGGAAACTAAGGTTTGAATTTCCGCAGCGAATCGAATTTCACATGAACACTGAAAACATGTGCGCATACTGACTCCTGGCATGCCTTGCTCATCAAACGATGCCATTTGCATGTATATTGTGCTATGTAAAATATCAGTTCAAAATGCTTAAAAAAAATTATAAGCCTGCCGACTGTGAAATGCGGTCAGTGATTTGATTTATGACATTAAGGAACATTTCAGCAGCAGAAATTCCTCGACAGATAAGTGATGTGTGTGAGCCTAGTGCAATGATTGACAGAAGACTGCATAATTGGTGAAAGCTTTCAAAAACGGATGGGAAAAAGTTCATGATGAACCATGATCAGGCCGGTCACAGGTGATTTCATCAATGCTGTGTACAAAAAGATTCTTGAAGACTTTCAGTTCACAATTTCATCTTTAGCACTGTAATTTCCAAATGTGGGTAGAGCAACTCAGCATGAAATTTTCTCTGAAAAATTGCAGTTTCTCAAATTGTGTGCACATTGGGTTTCCAAGCTGGTAAATGAAAAGAGTGGCTTGTGTTTTTGATTTTTTGGATCAATATCATAAGGAAGTGATCAATTTTTAGAGAGCACTGTCACAGGGAACAAGGCTTGGGTTTCTCACATGACCCCAGAATCTAAACATTAGTCAATGGAATGGCATCATGCGGCATCACCAATCAGAGTTAAGGCCAGCCAGACAATTTCAAAAGTGAAGTTATGAGCAACCTTGTTTTGGGATAGACATGGATCTTGTTAGTTGCGTTTATGAAGGAAGGAACGAAATAAATGCTGCCACTTATCGTGATACCTTGACTAAAACATGCAATACAGAATCTTCTGACATCTGGAGTTTTTCGTGGGAACAGACTGACCACCTACCATACAATCCAGACTTGACATCAAGTGTTTTTCGCTTGTTCCACTACCTAAGGGTGTTTCTCAGTGGCAAACGCTTCTATAAGAAAAATATTATTTTAATTCTGGTGAGAGAGCGGATCAAACTTATAATACTAATACGGAAGCCAATACTTAAACAATTAAAAAAAATCGTTTTTATTTAAACAAACCCGGAATTCATCAGAGGTTCTTATGCACTTCTGCATTGTAAACAAAACTAACATTCTTTTCTAAGAAGATAAATGCCCTCTAACGGTGATACAAAAATCATTTGCGATATTTTTCAACACTCCCCATCTGATAATTTTGCAAAAAATTATCGTTATTTTGGCATAACCAAAAAAAAAAAAAAGAATTAAGGTATAAGAAAGCAACTTACATATCAATATCAAGTACATTTACATGATGTAAACATAAACAGCAAAAGGGAAACTCTATAAAATTAACAAACATAATTAACAGCATAACAGTTCAATAAATAAATATCAAATTGAATTACAAACAGTAAATTATTAGTGATAACTAAACTAATTAACTAAGAAGTAATGCTAGTAAACATAAATAAAAATAAAAGTTGCAAAATTAGTTCATTTTTCAATCTGATAGTTCAATTGTACAGGTCTCTTAAGGTCCCCCTTTTTAGTTTTTACCATGTATTATCGTATAAGGAGCATCACATCCTTCAAAAACTGGAATTATTTGATCTAAATCCCAGAGGAACTTAGATTTAGTTGTTCCTTAAGTAAAACTATATCACCAATTTTAAGACTTTTCTTAGTTTCAGATGTACCGTAGAAATGAACATTTCTTAAATCAACAAGATATTGATTTTTCCATTTTTCCGAGTCTGTTTTAGAAGTGTTGTCTAACATTCTTTTCGTTTTATTAGACTCTTTTCTTTTAATGTAAGTTGTTTAAGTTTCTTTTTTCTTGTTGGTGAATTATTTAAGATCTCAGAAAAGTTGTGTGGATATTCAGCTTTGTGTCCAATCAATAGAAAATCAGT
>KK120656.1:424202-492789 GCA_000611955.2 Stegodyphus mimosarum | reverse complement strand
GGGTCATGTAAATCATTATAAACGTAGGTTGAAGGACATCTATTCGTGATATTTTCGACTTCTGTCAGTACAGTCGTAAATTCTCCAAAATTCAGTTAAACTCTGCCTAATATCTTTATTAATGGTTCCTTAATGCTTTTCTTAAGGTGTTTGTAGAAAGTTCCCCACCATGGAGCAAGCTCCACAGTAAATTTCCTAATCAAGCCTACAGATGCTAGAAAATTTAGAAAGTCTGCTCCTTTCATTATGCTATAAAAATACTGTAAATCGTTGTCAGCATTTGAAAGTATTTGCGTTGTCTGAATAAAAGGTGCAACAGTTTTTTTCTTCTCAAGATGAAACATCTGAGAGCCAAAATTAATTTATTTGCAGACATTTTTGGAAATGAGTTCTAGATGTAATGCTCCGGTAACAGTGCGTGTAAACAATACGATGTATGATTTCTGAATGTCATTTCTAAACTTGATGTAAACAGGACCTGTGAAATCCTCATAGTAACATGGAAAGGTGGTGTTTCTGCAACTCGATCTTTAGATAATTGAGCTATCATTTGTTTCACTGTTTTTACTGCATATTTTTGAAATATTAGACAGTTTTCTAAGACTTCCTTCACCAACTGACAGCTTTCAGGAATCCAGAATTTTTGTCATAGTTTGGCTAAAGTTACTGCTACTCCTGCGAGTAGAATATTATTATGTTCTCTCTTCACAATTAATTCAGTAAATTTTCAATCTTTAGGAAGAAGAACTCGATGTTTTTCATCAACTGTATATTTGGTTTCTTCTAATCTTCCCTTTATTCAAAGAATATCGTTTTCATCAAGAAACAGCGCCAAGCTGAATATATTAGAGCTTGGAGAAATTGACTTGTTAGATTGAAGAGCCTTAATTTCAGGTGGGAAGAAATCCATTTGACCTTACAAACACAAAATATTTCAGCATCTTGAATTTCAGAAGCATTTAATGTGCCATTATTAGCAAGCAGTTTTCTTGCCCTAGCAGCAAAACGTTAAATCCATGCCACAATTTTGAGAAATTTGAACACATTACTGAATTTTGTTATATCTAATAGTTGATTGTCTCTTTTCACAATAATTTCATAAACAGATACCGTGCAAAGTCCAAGATCCGGACTCGTCAGGACTTCAGCGATTCCGGATTTGGGATTTTTCCGGATATTAGATCATCAGTTTAAAACTTGAAAGATGGCATGTAGAAATAATAAAATTTTATGAAATAATGAAGCATTTATCATCTAAAGGGTAACAAAATTTACAAAAAAAAGCTTAATATTTATTTGTTTATTTTATTAAACATTTCTTTCAATGTAAGTTGTTTAAGTTTCTTTTTTTGTTCTAATATTTTCTCATTAATTCAGTAGACAGACTAAATTTCTTATTCAGTTATAAAGTCCATTGTTCAAGACCTAATTGCTATGTCGAGAATTCCGACTAACTTGTCATTCAAAATTTTTTCATTTTCGATAACTTCTCTGTCACTTCTTCACTGTCAGTAGTAGTGGTATTTTGTGGACCTAGAACCATAAAGCAGATTTTGCTATCCATTAATTTATTCATAATTGGGGCATTGTCATCGCAATGAAAATCTTCTGTTATGTCATCTTCATTTATTACTGCTTCTCCATATTTCTTTAAAAAATCCATTAATTGGAAAATTTATTCTTTGGTTTGCAATGTCCAAAAACCTTCACATTCGTGGCTATCATCTTCATCATCCTCACCATGAAATATTCTAGCTGGCCATGAATCATGCCTAGCAATTTTTAAAGTATCTGGAGACACATCTCCCACGATCTTGCGATGCTTAGAATAACTTAATTCAATCAAATCCCAATTCACGCTCAATAAAACTTAACTTGAAAAATAAAGAGGAATAAATCTTCACTGGTGCTCAGGTGAAACAGAATACTATTTCACAAACAAACTCCATTACTTAAGTTCACTTAACCTACATATTCAATTTATTTCTCAATTCACAATTAATTCAAGTGCGAAAAATTCCATTTCAATGATTCGAAAACCTCACAAACACCAGAGAAGAAATATTTATAAACAATCAAATCAGTTCCTAAAAAGAAAAATCAATCAAGAGTTTAAATGCAATCCTGGCACCTAAAAATCATTACAATTAATCCAAAAACAAACTTTTAAATTATCATTAATAAGTGGTTGGTTAGTACATAAATTTAATGGGTGTGTTCTGAAATCAGAGTTAAACTCCATGTTTCTTAAAAGCCTTACGGCTCAAACAAATGGAGTGACTGTACAGACGACTAATTAAAGTAACACAGAATAACATGTAAAAACATAAAATATACAAATCAAAGCACATTTATTATTTCTAGATTATTCTAATTCAAATAGATGGATAAACTGATCAGTATCCTACAAAATTATTCTTACGATATCCCAAAATTACATGCATTAATTGAAAGCATACATTTCCTTTTAAACATTCTATAACTCACAAATTTCAATGGTTGAACAAATTTTCTAATCATTCGTTTACAGATACGTTAAAATAACTGATCACTATTTAATTCTTCTATTCAGTTTGTTTACATGTATATCAGTATAACTCATCATTAATTAATTTTTGTATATTAATATAATTTATCATTTCTTAGTCACAGTTAAAATAGAAAAGACAAGAAAAAAATCATCACTCACAGGGTGATGTTCATATTTAAGGAATTCTGCACAGGAACCCAAAATGAGCTAACTGCCGGATACATATCTAGAAAGATTAACGGTTGGGTTCACGGTGAGTTTTTTTGCACCAGTTTCTTCTGTGAAAGGACTGTGAAGAATTATTTCTCACTAAATTGCCGTTTTTGTGAGAACAACAAGATGCCGGATATTGATCAAGAGTATTCAATGGTGAGGTTCACTACGAGTTTTTCAAAGTTTTTCCTTTAGGATTTCTGTCGCTGCTTTGTATTTTTTATTTGTCAGTGTAAATCCTTTAATTGCATTTGAGGCTACTCCATTTAAATAAGTAAGTTATTCAATTTATCTATGTTAGATAAATCTCCATTTCTGTGTATCAGAGATTTAAAACTGATCCCAGAATCTTTGCCAACTGAAAGTTCTTCCAACTCTTCTTCTCTCCTGTTTCATTTTCTAAAATTTTAGTTTCTGTTTTAGAAATTAATCTTGTTGTAAGCGATCTAAGAGTAGTTTGTTTAGCCTTTGCTATTTCCATTTTGAAATTATTCCATTCAAAATTGTAACAATTTTTTCAAATTGACTTGATATCTTTATTAAACTAAATTTCTCTTTCGATTGTAATTACATAAAGAAGGGGACTTAGAAGTAATTTGCAATGTAAAGAGTTCTTCAGTCATCTGTTCAGTCAAAATGGAAGTAATTTGCAATACAAAGATTCATTTCTTAATTAAAAAAAAAGAATATTGAATCTTACATTGAATTATCTCGATGATTATTAATCTTACTTCTTTATTCCAAAGATAGCAAGACTTTTACAGTATCATATTCATTATTCATTGGAAAATAGGTTGATAACACTACATTCTTTATTTGAATCACAAACAGTATATAAAACTTTCAGTATTAAATATTCCCAGCGAGAAACATTTAATGAATTAAATCAAAAAATATTTTTGAAAAAAAATTGTGATGGTTTATGATTTATAAGAAATCGGGCCTTACTTTCTGAAAAAGCTACGCATTTTGATTTTCTACCATCTGAGGGATTAATTACCCTTAACCAGGCATCTTCATTTTGAAACCATATTGTCATTATAAATTTTGACAGCTGCCATTTTCAAAACTTAAAATTATTTAATTCTGTGCTTTTTGGGGGATGGGAGTCATTAAATATGAAAAATTAAAACAGCAATTTTCTCATATTTTGCTTTATTACTAAAAATGTAGGAATACTGTTCAAGCAAGTAAAAAAATTGTGAGATTTGGGAGGAAAAGATGGATTAATGGAACACCAGTGCCAAAAGTGGTTCATAAAATTCCATTCTGGCAATTTCGATATTGAAGATATACTATGTTCTAGAAAGCCAGTTGACAATGAAGATAGTATCTGGTTGTAAGGAAAGATTTCTGCCAGAAAACATTCTTAATGAAGTTAGAAAAAAACATAAAAGCAGTATCTTTAAGTGCGGGTAGTAATCACCACCCGTATCTATGATTTTTTATAAACATTTTGGTAGTTTTTCAGAGCCTTTGGCCTAGAAACTTGGTGGCCGCTATTCCAAAAACAGATCAACCTCATTTTGGACGTCCTGTGCAGAATGGAAGGTAGTGCCAGCAAGATGTAGCTGCAGGTGTGAGAAAGATAGAAGTCCGAAGGAGCGATATCGGGACTATATGGTGAGTGTGGCAAAAGTTCACATTCGAGTCTGCACAGATCCCACCAGATACAAAGCATGATCTTTTTGTTAATGAAATTGAACTTTGCAACATTGCACTGAGTGCAGACCAAACCCCTTTTCAGCCAGCTTTGTTGAAGTAAATCCACTTTTCATCATAAGTGACGATTTGGTCCAGAATTTTGTCCTCGTGTTGATATTCAAGCAGAAACCCATCCAGAGACAGTTTTTAACTCATCTAAATATTTATTTAGTTGGATTTTTTTCATCTAAGATGAATTTCCAAAATATATCAAATCATATTAGAATTTCAACATCCAAATATTTATCTCTGTAGCGTGAGTTCATGTTTGGGCAGTGCAGGCACGAACATGAATGCTGTCCTTATCTGCTAGAGTCAGCTCATGTGGCACCCAGTGATTGAACTTGTACATCAAGTTTATGCAATGCATTGCTTAGCGTGACTAATGGACATGGCACTAACGTCTAACTCTTTAGCAAGGTCTCAAGTAGTTGCATACTGATCTTCCACAAGTTTTCGCAGGCGGGCCTCTTCAACATAGTGGCATGAATAGTGGCATTATCATGAGTAGACTGGCCAGAGCACTCTGCTTCTTGAATGTCATAGTCCTTGTTTTTGAACTTTTAGTACCAAACCTTCACAGTGTCATATGATAAAACATTCATACCTAAAGCTGTACACATGATTTGGTGACATTCTGTAGCTGACCTTTTGCAATACAACTGAAAGTGAATGATGGTTCTATTCTAGTAGCATTATAGTTCCATTTTAGGCACTTTGTACTTAATGATAACAATATTTTTTTTACAAATTTCACTGCACAGTGTTCTAAAGCAAGTCTCTTTCTTTTGAATGGCAAAAACCGTTTGGCAAAATATGATTAAATACGAAGTGAACTCTTTGTGTAGATGATATTTGCGGTGGCGTGAAACTTTCTTTAAAACCTGATATAAAGGTATTGAAACAAACTCCCTAATAATATTGCAAGAAATTGTTAACAGATTGCATCTGCCAAATTCAACTGTTTATTGATCTTGTGAAATGACTTGATTTCATTTCAAAGTTCTACATATGGGTTCCACATATTCTTAAAGAAAGAGATATGCTCCATCACATACCTGCGAGTGACTGGCTTCTCAAACATCAAGGGAATGCTCCATTTTTGAAACAGATTGTAACTGGCAATGGGAAATTAATTGTTTACAGCAATCTCAAATGCAAACAGTTCTGGAGAACAGATAAGCCATCCCAAAGCATGAAAGCTTATATTCATACAAAAAAAGTTATGCTCTTTGTTTAGTGGAATTTTAAGGGCACGTATTTTTTAGCTGCTACCACATAATTTCACTATTGATATGAAAGTGTACTGCCATCAACTGGGCAAACTGAATAATACCATCAAAGTAAAAAGCCAAAATCGACCAACAGAAAAGGTGTAGTGTTTCATCATGATAATGCAAGATCTCACACAAATATAGTAATTCCACAGAAGCTGTTACAGCATGAATATCTGGCACCTAATATTATTACTTTTTCTGGTCTTCATAAAATTATTTAAATAGTAAACATTTACTTCAATTGAGAATGTCAAAAATCATTTGGATCAGTTTTTTGTGAGCGAAAATCAAATCTTTTATGAGCATGAAATTATGCTACTACCAGAAAGATAGCAAAAAGTATTGGATCAAAATGGTCAATATATATAATTCAATAAATTATTTATATGTTATAATTTTTTAAAAACAAAATTGCTTTTCAAACAACCCAATATCCTAAGCAGTTTTCTTTAGTGGCATATTGAAGGGAAATATGTCACATTAAATTGAATTATATATTTTAATTTAATAGATACATTTTGCCAAGTATGTCACATTCCATAAATGTATTTAATTAAGAATCTTGAGAGTAATCTATTAAAAAGTAACCCAGGCAAATGGACTTACTGCATTTTTTTATGGTTTTTCCATGTTTACCATGAGGCAGTTTCCCTTCAAAGGTTTTCACAAAAACATACCTCCTCTTAGCCAGATAGTCCATGTGTACTTTGCCATATGTAAATAACCTTGAACTATTTAAAAATTAAATTAAAATTTTCATAAAAAATTTAGAATTATGTTTTATTGCAAAATGTTCTCCTTAATGATCCAAAATAAATTCTGATTAGAGGACTAGGAGAAAACACATCACCCCTTTTCGCTAACTAAAGTTGGAACACCAGAGTAATAGAACAGGGACATAAAAGGTAACTGACAGAAGTTCCAAAGTGCATATTTTTCATATATTTGACCAATTTTATTTTAGGCTTATTCTTTTCCAGTTTAAGCCCTATATCTAGTGGCTTTATCTTGGTATTGAATCTTTCAGTTGTTAAATCCATGTTAGAATGCCCTTTGAAAGAGGAATATCAGGAAATTAAGCTGTTCATTCAAGTATTATGAACTAAATATGTGCAAATTTTGTTCCTGTTAATTTTTATGACATTAAACGGCAGAAGATTTTTCAATTTTCCTTTGAAGAATCTTTTTACATAATAGTAAGTATTAGTCTGAAACACAGTATATCAACACAGAAAAGAGAGCGCATTTTCAATATCTCTGCATGAGTTTATTAATTTTATTAACAGCATTTCCCTGTCATTTTATTAAATTTGTCCCTTAATAGTCCCTTTTTTAGATAGAACTTTTTCATAATTAAAATTTCTTTTTATGCATTTTATTGCATTCTACTTAACTGTATTATCTGTTTGTTGAAATACTGCAGTATTGTAATCAATGATTAATATTTATATGATGGTAATGCTATTTTAGTTTTCAAGTGTTAGTATCAGTAATTAAATCAGATGTCTAATCTTTTTCATGTATTTTTTAATATTGCTGAACACATTAATGGGCAAATGTATACTTTTTTTGAAAAAAGTTACGCAGGAAACGATTTATCAGTTGCTTATTCCAACTGTCGTTCTACCTCAGCCACATAACTTTTGAGTATTTTTTTTCATTCTATGAATGACTGTTTTAATTTTTGTACAAAAAGTATTAAATTTTTCTAAGTTAAATTTTGTATGTGAAATACACTCTTTTTTTTTTTTTTTTTTTTTCTTTTTTTTTTTTTTTTTTTTTTTGTGTGTGTGTGTGTTCCCTAATTAGCTGTTGGCTGTTATATTTGCACGTAAAGTACTTGGATGCTTTTTCAATAAAACTCATTTAAAGTTATTGGATGATGACATGCCAGAAACTACAAAATTCAAAAAAGAAGATACATCTGCTACTGATCAGGTAAAAGTTTATATTCTGTCTATTCTTCACAAAACTGTGTAAAATTCTTTTATGTCTGCATTAAATCTTATACCTTAAAAATTCATTAGCATCTATGTTGAAAGGGCTATAGTAGATTCCAAAATACTATATCATCTAATTATTTAAACAAGAAGAAACATGAACTTGAAGATATATTCAGCTTGGATTTCTTTCTAACAGAAGCATGTAAAAAAAATTACTGTATATGTTTTTATAATGTCCATGTCTTGATTTTCAGGAAAGAAAGGAAAAATATTGACTTACTACAAGCTTTGCACTAAACTTTTTTTTAAAGCTAAAATTACTATACAAGAGTTATTGTGCGAATGCAAAAGAAACAGTATATGCATTATGATCTTACTGTAAACTAGATAAAATTTCTAGGTTATGGTGTAAGTATCTGGTGCTGTGTTACCAGACTGTGCTGTTCTTTGTAAATTTGCTACTTTTGATGAACTGTGCTACTAAAATCTTAGTGTATGCGATTTTGCAAAATTATGCCATCATTTCCTTGTGCTACTTTTTGCAACTTTAAAGATTTTCTTGAATATATCATAAAACGACTATATGTTAAAATTAATTTATAAAAAAAAAATATTTAGGCTAAAATGGAATCTGGCAATCCTGATATTAAATAGAATCTGGCCTAGAATTGCATCTGGCAATCCTGAGATCATAGAGCAACTGCAAACACTTTCACATGTTTGCTTGATTGATTTGTTTAATCTTTTAGTGAACTCTAGGTAGGTGTAAAAAATGTACATCTGATTGTAGCTGCTGTGTTAACGAAAGTGTTGTGGTGTAGTGGCCGAACCACTACCGAAAGCCTTTGCTGTAACGCAGGGTTAAAAAGAAATGAAATTATAAGAAAAATATATCTAAGCTTATTTTAAAACAGTTTAAAATTATGTGGTAGATTTGATTGCAAATAATTTTAAACAGTAACTGATCCATTTTCCAGGATTATTTAAAAGGATAATTTACCCTGAACATATAAATCTTACAGTTGATTGTGGTTATTCTTTTTTTTTTCATGGGGCAAATAAAGGTAATGAGATTTCAGCAGAATCTCAAAATATTATTTATAAAAGATGTCATAAATTCTTAAATAGTGCATGCAGAGAACTTCTTAAATGCATTCCCCCAAATTACACAGCATCAAAAAAAAAATTGAGAACTTTTCACCCAGTAAGTGTCTCAGTCAAACTCATGCTCTGTTTTCTGATCCTCCCATAGAATTTGCAAATCAATCTCAATTAGTTCTAATTGAAAGTGAGTGAAGACAACTACTGAACGTCATGGAGGTAGGAAGTAAGATGGAGAGGCCCTAACCGGTTTCCTCCATACGCTGCTTTGAAGCACTGGCGATCCCTTCATGGTAACCAAAACATTGGGTGATTTACCGTTAAGATCAGTGTGTCTTGACAGGGTCAGATGTAAATATTTTGTAATTAGATCATAAATATGCATATGTATATATTTTCTTTTTCTACTATACTTCAGAGTCCTAAGTATATGAAAAGAATACATTTTTAAACAACATTTCATTCTGAATGGAATAAAATGCTGTACTTTTCAAAGGAGAGTTTGCTCAGAACGGTTTAATTTGAATGAAATATTTTCACAAGTTTTCGTTAATTACATTAGAAAAAATTTTTAAGTAACTCGATTTTATTTGGTTAAGCATTAAAAAAAATATGATCAGAGTTTATTTTATTAATAATATTAAAATTATGCATTATTTCTTTTGTATTTATAAAGCTTCTTCATAAGATACTTTCTCAAATATGACATGATTTTTTAGTCTCTGAGGCATCTTTGAAATGGAAAAATCTAAGTCAGTTTACAATTAATGCTCTATTAAGTCCATTTGAAATTAGCGTACCTTTTATTTTAATAGTGAAATACGTTAGATAGTACTATCTTTCTCTGAATATTTCTGAAAGGAAATAAAAAAAGGATTTTTTTTTAAATATTATTTAAAACTTGTAACTTAGTTATTATAAAATGTAAGGGAATAATTCTTTTAATTATATTTGTCAGATTTTTTTTACCCTCAATTTCATTAATTCATATCCTAAAACTCTTCTTTATTACTTCCTTAAGTACGCATCTCATAGAATTTGCTTTACAATAACAGATTGCTTTCCAGTACAAACAATTCTTGCTTAAATAGTTTTATAACATATTTGTCAACAGGATTTCAGTTTATGTTTGCAATTCAATGTTAAGGTTAATATATATTTAGATAATATTTATAATCATTGTAAATTTAGATACATTTAATAATTAGATTTCTTCACAGTGACTTTCACAGGAGTTCATGAATGAATAAATCCTTCATTTCAAATACATTTATAAATAATTTATTAAATATTTACGTATTTTGCTAAAGGCAGATACATGCTTTTTGCAAGCATATGCATAAATACCCCGTACATATTTCATATTTTTCATTTTCGGTATGTTCAAATCTTTAATTTTTGTGCATTCACAATCTTTTTTGAGTAAAGTAATTTACAATAATTTAGCATATACCCGAAAGTTTTACGTAAGAAATATGCATAAATGTAATTTGAAGGAAAATTACATGCATTATTTTTAATACTCATACTCACTCAAAGGTCAGTTTTTCTTCGAAATTCCTCCACAATGGCACCCTTTAGGCAGATCGCCCTTGCATGCCTTACTGTATTTAATAAAAACTTAACCTGACCTATGTGCATAATTACAAATATTTTAACATGCATAATTTTATATTTACATTCAGCCATCAAGTTTCAAACTTTTGAATTAAAACACTGTTTAACAAATTCAAATCTTCTAGAAAATATATCTTGGCAGAGCACTCAATACCTTTGCTGTTAATAGTTCTTAATTTCGCAGAGAAATCTTTAATACAGTAGATAATTAATTGAGAATCGAAAATGTTGCCACTTTTTAATTATGATACTGAGAACAAATATTGTAATATTCTGCCATTCTTTGTGTATAAATGATACCTGCATATGTTAAGAAGTTAGCATGAATGTTGAATTTCCAACAAAAAAAGACTTGCATGAGAAAAATTCAACAATCTGGAATCAGTAAGAGGATTATTCATGATCAGACCTCCTTTGGCAGCATACACAAATATTTTCACCTCTGTCGATTACCCCATTTTCAAATTCTTAATAAGCTGATAATTGATAATGATGATGTGGCACGTTCACATCATCTTCACCGCACATTGTACTTCCCCCAAATTCGCAAATGAATCCATCTTCTGTTCCACACATTTATGTAAAACTGTACATAATTTTATGCAAATGTGTGGTTACAAATCAAGGAAAAGTTAACTTATTGTCATAGCTGTGTGTATGTTTATTAATTTTGATGAGGCAATTTTGCATTTGGCAATTTTATTTTTAATTAATTCAAATAGGTAATTAACCCAAATGAGTAAAAAGTGTAAATCCAAAGTGATTATTTTTCAGTTATGTAAAAATAAAATGATGCGTTTAAAATGAGCAACTATAAAGCCTCTCCTTTAAAAATTTTTAAAAAGTACATATTACAATAATATGTAGATGAACAAAAAATGATTTTATTTAAAACATTTTGGCTTTCGGAGTATTAAATAAAAGTAACGAATACCCTATCAATGGTATCAAAAGACGTATACAATTTTAAAGGTACCGTAAGGTATTTTTCATTCTTTAAGCATAACATTTTTGCTAAAATCTATTTTTCTAGTTCAACAGCTTAGAATTTTATAAAACAAATTCATGATCAAAATCGCCGTTTTTATTAATCGAAAAATAATTAAGATAATGTAATAAAGTTATATTACCATCAATAATAAAAGATGTGATTTTTTCGTAAATGTCACTAAATAATACAAATTACTATTATCCATCACACAATGAATGTTTCTTTTATGTGGAAGTGTCCCGTTTTTCAATTTGTATGGAACTGTTGTGTGTCAAAATACTATCAAAGCGCTGTCAAGGGAGCTTCTGAATGTAAACAAAAAGCACCCCATCTGGAGACCGAAGCCTCGAAGCAGTGCTTCACTTGTAGGGCAGGTTTAGCCCCTCCTTCCTTTCTTACCTCCATGCTCAACATTGACTGGAATGATATTTTTCCTTCTGGGGTTTGAAATGATGATTCATTATTTTGGAGCCATGCTTTTAAAATTAAAGGTGCTCTTTGCAATCTTGTTTTAAAAGATAAAAGCTGTATTGCTTTAGAACTTTGTTTTTGCCAATAAGTAAATAATAATAATGCAATAATGCAATAATAATGCAACTGTAAAAAAGGTCTTTTCAAGAATTACTTCGACCAAAACCAGTCTTTGAAATACAATGTGTTTGGAACTCCAAAATTCCATACTTTGAATAAAGATGTCATTGGAAGAAGAAAAAAAAAAATCTGCTGTGTTGACTTTGTGTCCTTGTTACCCATGCTTACCTTTACCTCAGATATTTATTAAAAGAAAGAAATCAGGATAACAGATCAAGAAATTGAACAGGATGGTGAAGCATAATTAATTGAATTAATTTTCCAGTATTACTGTAAAAGAACAAGTGCACATTTTTATATGCCATCAGTAGTAGAGTAATCAGTATGTTATGATAATTTGTTCTGTAGTGCTGTTTTATGTTCTGCAATTCTAAAGTGCAATTGAATTAGGAATAGCAAGTCAATAATGAGTTGGGCCTCCTCTAGCCTAACAGCTGCCACATGATGAGGCATAGATTCAAAAAATTTCTGGAAGTGTTCCATGGAAATGATTTGCCAAATATCAGCTAGAGCCTGTATAATTCAGGAAGGGTTCTTAGTGTAGTGTTGTGTGATGTGCTTTCTCGCCTTTCTCCAACACATCACAAAGGTGCTCAATAGGATTTAAGTTAGGGCTTTTAGGTGGCTGGCTTTAGACACAGAAGTTGGAGGAATGATCATCCAACCAGGCAGTAGCGAACTGGAACCTATGAGAGGTGCATTTATCTTGCTGAGATACTCCATTTTTGTGTGAATGACAGGACAACATAAGTGAATGGAGGTGATTGCCCAGCAACTCTACGTACAGAATTGCATTAAGGGAGATTGTAACAAGTACCAAAGATCCCAGACACTATGAAAAGAAAACATCCCAGGCTATGATTGAGCCGCCATGGCTTTGTACAGTTCCAGCCTGGCATGCAGGCCTCCTGTTCATATTAAGTAATCGGAATAAAGACTCCTCACTCCATGCTACTCGCTTCCAGTCCTGTAGAGTCCATTCTCTGTGTTCTCTTGCTTAGACAAGATGTGCAGCCCTATAATGTGCATTGGGCAGTAGTATAGTTGTGGGTCTACAGCTCCTGAAGCTCATATGGTGAAGCGAGCATTTCATGGTCCATTTACTGACTGCACAGTTGTCTTCCTGATTCAGCTGAGTTGTAATATGAGCTAATGTTTGGCTTTGCTGGCTGCATGTGATATGACTGATACGTCTCACACCACACTCGTTCAAAGCTAATTGTCCTTTGCAGTTTGCTCAAATGCTAGTTTTTTCCCCACCATTTGTGTATTCTCGGTATACTCTGACATTGTCAACCTTGAAAATACTAGCTATCTGAGGATTTTGGAAATTGAATGACCTATGCATCGAGCGCCTACTATTTGTCTGCGATCGAAGGTGTCTAAATTAGAAGTTTTACCCATACTGGCTATTGAAATAACTGATTCACAACAGTCACAATACTAGCTATATATGAAGTTACCACAGTGCCCTTACGTGAGCATAAGTGCAGGGCTGCACAATTTGCATAGCTGTATCTATTCCTAAATTCAGTGACAGTTCAGTGTATGTATTTATATTTCAGTTCAAGCTATAGTAAATTTATTTTAAAATGAAGAAAATTTTTTTCAGAATAAATTATACAGATCAAACAAAGTGGAATAATTTAGTGTGAAAATTTTATTTTCTATGACACTAGATAAGATAGCTTTACGCTACAGCAGAATATAATTACAGCAATCCTTTCAAGGCAATCACTTCTGAAACTTGCCGCCTGTATTTATAAGATCATAATTAACATTATAAAATGGATTACCTTCCCATAAAGTCAAATTTTTTTCTGGAAACATGAGTGGTTGGTTTAGAGAGTATTTACTGTGTTTGTTCAGTAATATATGTTATTTCAAATGCTATTTTATTAGTTTTAAAATGAAATATTTTTGTAGCTGATACATACTGTCTAAGTAAAACATAGTTCAAACTTCAGAAGTTAAGGCATGAATATCTGTTTATAATTAGAATAACTATCCTGTTGTATCTATAAAATTCTAGTACAACATTATTTACATTCTCCCCACCTTTTTTTGTTGTTGTTAAAAATACTCTTAAAAAGTTCCAACTTTGCGGCACTTTTTTTTTTCTTTTCATTCATGAAACAAAAGTTGTATTGTATCATCAATAGATAAAACAGTTTCATATAAGCAATAGCAATAAAAGAAAAAATATTGCAAAAGAGTGTAAAACAGTTATGCATCTTAATACTAATATTGATGATTTTAGTGTCCTACAAATTTTGTGTTTAAGACCCTTCTCCAATTCTGTGGTGGTAATGAATCGAAAGGAAGTATTTATTGCCTGAGTGCCATGTATTAGTTACTCAAA
The DNA here is from genome assembly GCA_000611955.2 of Stegodyphus mimosarum. Classification (NCBI taxonomy): domain Eukaryota; kingdom Metazoa; phylum Arthropoda; class Arachnida; order Araneae; family Eresidae; genus Stegodyphus; species Stegodyphus mimosarum. The sequence continues at coordinate 478,460 of KK120656.1, read as the reverse complement.
CAGAGAAAGATGCAGGAATGATTCTCCTGTTTATAATATTGGTAAGAACTAAACAGCTGAAATGACTTAAAAATCAAACCAATGGCATTTTTCTAAATAACAACACGAAATATAAGTGAAAGAACAAGGCTTTCATAAGTGATCAGAATCTAATAAAATTAAAGAAATCCACCAAGCAGAAAGCAAAATTCTTTGAAAAGCATTCGCAATTAAATAAAAGGCAATGGATTAAAAAAATTAACTGCCAACTCAAAAAAATTAGTACAAAAGCACTAACAGTCTACACATAAGGAATCGCTTAAGATTGGATATATACAAATTATTTTAAAAATAAAAATCTAAATTAAATTAGAATTAATTAAAAGAGAAATGGATATTTAAATAATGGAATATGAGCAATAAAATTTTAAAATTTTTGTTAAAATATGCAATTAAAATGACTAAGAATTGAATTAGAGTCCATAATTTAGGCAACCAGTAGAGAGTGAATTTGTGATGATGTCAGAGGTAATGTGAACCTACATCACTATGGCATTATAAAATGGCATGATCTCTGATGTGATATCATTTGTGACTTTTTACAGCTTTTTGACTCTTCTCTTGCTACTTTAATTTAAAAATTTCTAGCAACACTGGTGCACAATTGGCATGTGTTGTAGCCATATGCAAGGACCTGTAGGATCACTACCCAACATCTAATGGTATCAGAACACCATTCTGAACAATTTTAAAATAACAAGCAACTGAAATGCAGTGAATAGAATTGAAGATGATATGCTATGGGTGGAAGATGTTCCTGATCACAATCATGAAAAATATTTTAGAAACACAAAATATCTGTTAGAAAATGAATGGTCAAAAAATAAGAACATCTGTTATATGTATAGGAAACAGTCTGCATATCTTTGCTTGTAGAATAATATAAACCATGGAATCTGTTTTGATAATGCATGCAATAATCATTTAATTTGTGCTTAATGCAATGTTCTGACTGCTATTTTATTTGGAGATGAATGAAATTTTAAAGAAATTTGTTTTTTAAAACTTTTAAATATTTCCTCTCATTTTAACCATTTTTATAATTATTGTGCGGAGTAACAAAATATAGTACTTTATAAAAAAATAACATAAGTCATGTGATTAAAAATATAGTTAATAGCTTTAAAACTCTGATGAACTCATTATGGAGTTGTTACCTGAAATTTTAAAAAATCCAGGGTAAATGTAAATTGGAAGCCCACCAAATGAAATTGCTTGTTTGTTAAACTTGTTGGAAAGAGACTTCAGAGGGAAATAAAGGCAAAATTGCTTATTTTACGAAATGTGGTCATAAAATCAATATATGGGGGAAAATAGCCATCTCTCTTCAAAGAAGTCTGATTTTGTGTTAGAATACACATGTTAGAATAATGTTACATGTTGGTCTGATATACATCCCTAGTGGGGCATGAAAAATGCAATATGAAATTTTTGGTTATCTAACTGGAATGATGGATATAGAATGACAATCTGCCATTTTTTTTATTACTCTACATATTAATACATTCCATATTACAAAAGAGTTTGGTATCAGTTATTGCTTTCAGCATTATTCTTTCTACTTACACAGTATGTTTTGATATTCATTCCCTACCTTATATGTTGCTATTATTGATCAGAAATTTTTATACCATATGCTGAAAAACCAAGAGGGTTTGTTAGTGAGAGAAATACACCAGTAAGTGTATTTTGTGTACAGTAAGTGTAATTTTTTAAGTACAGTGAAAGGCTGAGTACCCAAGAAGCTCGGAAAATTACAGAGAAATATAAATTCTGTATAGTTGAACGTATAAAAACTGCAGTTCCTGGTTGAAAGGCCAAGTGAATGGAAGGAGAAATTCTCAGTCTAAAATTATAAAAACAAGCATGTTAGTTATTATTAATTTGAATATCAAAGCCTAATCTTAACTTATGGGTGATTTCAGAGGGGATGCCTTTGAGGCATAAAAGCCAACATATTCATGTGAAAGTAAAATAGCTTATCCAATTATGAAACCCCGTTGAACTTTTGCTAGTTATTCCAGCAGAAGTTTAAAGAAATAGATTGCATGTAGTCAACAGATACAAATTACTTATGTAAGAACATAAAAAACTTAAATTTTTTATATAAGTTTTCATACTCTATTACAGTGGTTGTGCCAGTAAGGTACTAAAAGAATGAATGAACGATTTGTCTACACTGCACTTTTAAAACATTTTTTTTTGGAAGCAAAAAAGAAATTTATATATATATATATATATATATTTCAGGTATACTAACTGTTAAATATCAAATTCTTAGACTGGCATTTCTTTCAAATAATTCTGACAGGTTTATTTAATCATTAAATAAATTACTTTAATTTAAATTAAAATAAAAAATAGAAAACTTTCTATGTGAGACAGAACCTGAGAATAAATAATGGCAATCTATTATCTTTCTGTTATTAATTTTTCTTTGAAGCATAAATAAAAAATGTATGTTGCTATGTAAATACTTATAAACTTCTTTTTTTTCTTACTACAGCTTGATACTTAATGCCATTTCAATTTTGATAAAGTCTGTAGGCTTCGAGAGAAATTACTAGAAATTATTTTCTTCACAGATTGTTGATGCTCATCAGTCAGCCTGGCTCTTTTCTCATTATTTTTCAACTCTGGAAAAAAAAGAAGTTTTTCACATATAAATATTGTCCCAAACAAGCAGTTATTCATAGTGCAAAATTTTGTAACTAAGCATATTTAATTTTTAGTAAATATAAATAAAAGTTAATAAAATCTGCGGCTTAAAATCTTTGAATAAAATTTATATGTGAATTCATTAGCTCATTTATAGAATTTCTGGTGTTTTATTCATGTCATTTTAATGAAAATGAAACTAGCATAAAGTCTGAGTCCAATAACTGAAATCTTCAACATTGTAACTCAAACGTCTTCATAGGCTGCATAAAATTGCTTCCGAGGCCACCAGTTTGAGAACACTGCTGTATTGTATGCTGTTTTATTAAAGACATCTTGCAATAGAGTATTTTTAATTTCCAAATTTTAATCTTTTTTTTTTTCTCCTCCAAAATGTTACAGAAAAGCAGATAAATAGTAGTTAATATATATTTTGTTTTACAAAAATTAGGCCAGTTTATCAAGAATTAAAGAGATTTCCATAAAACCAAGATGAAGATCTTATGATTGTGTTGTAATATCATGTTCATCCATTATTGGAGTCAAATCAGACTGTTTAGTCATAGTTTTTATTTGGGAGAAATGGTCATTGTTCAGTGTAAGAGGAAAATCAGCAACATAATTTATTTACATCATACATGTTACAAGCAGGGTTTCGATAGCAGACCTATACATGCCCCATGATGATTTTAAAATTCTTTTCATTTGTTTAATGAAAAGAATTTTTTTTAATATTCCAGTTAATTGAATGCTAGCTGATTGAGCTTTTACTGTATTAATAAAGCTTAAATCAGATTTAAGAAGTCTAGTATGGGCACCTTTTCTTCAAGAAACAAAGATGTGTGGATTTAATTAAAGAATAGGATTAAAAAAAGAAAATAGAAAAATCAAAGGTAAAAAGAAACAAAGAAAAAAAATCATGAAAAGTCTCTTGAATTCTTCAAGCAGCAAAACATTTTTGTACTTTTAAGATAAAGGGACCTATATCTATCTGCAGTTTAGATATTCCATCAATATTACCTGGAGTATCTTAACTGCAGATAATTTCTAAAATAAATATCTGGTTTTTAGATTTTTCTTATTATCATCCTTGTAGATATCAAACAGCTTATCTGAAGTCATTTGTGTCCGAAATGCAGATAGTAAATCAACATTTAAGAGTCAGAATAGCCATGCGAACATCAACATATCTGAAGTGCTCATGCAAAGTGGTATCTGGAAGAGCATAGACCAGCAGTCAAACAAAACAACTAAAAAGTTTTTAGTTGCTAAAAGGTTTGTACACCATCTAATTCTGCACTTAAACTGAAGGATATATATTAGAGTTATTTTATGTAAGCAAATTTTAAAAATTTAAATATATTAAACATTAGATATGATTATATATAACACTTTTTCTCTGTGAACGCTTAAAAACAAGGGGCTAAGTTACTGAGTTTATTGTATTGTATTGATTTATGAGTATTTCCTATGCATTTATAAAATATACTGTAATATGCTCAGAATGCTTGTAAGTAGCAGTAGCAGTAATATTTTTTGTTATTCATATAGATATGCAATAGTTCTATGCATAGTTGATCATTCTCAATTTGTTTTAAGTTCATCAGAGCCTATTATTATAAAATGATGAGAAATAGCAGGGTATGTGAGAAAGTGATTAAGCTGGAATACTATTTTACACTATAAATAAATAACATGCTATATGACATTTATTACTTTCAGTCTGATTATGCTATATTAAAATATATGTACCGTAAACCTTTCATAAATTATATATGAATAAATAACTTCTGATAAAACAGAGCTTCCAGGAGGATAAAAAATGGGAGAGGATGCATGTAGGAAAAGGATAGTTGGGAAAACAATTGATCAAAGTTCTAAGCTATAAGAAAAAAAATGTTTTTAATATTTTAAAAGTGTTTAGCTTTTTTCAATAAAAAGTTAAAATTAATGATGCACTGCTTCAGTTCAGAATGTAAATAGGAAGTCACAGTTTTGCATTCCTACTATAATATAAATGCTAAAAAAACTACTCTTATATATATTGTAAACCTTTCTTTGCTGAATGTGAGGGTTATGTCATTAACATATTGTATGTACGAAGAAACTGTGTTTTGCAACGTTAACATTCTGTGGAAAAAATGGGTTAGGTATAGTTCATATTAAGAAAGTATATATAACTTATACAAACCTGAATATTATTATACTTTAGAGAAAAATGCAGCAAATGTTAATTGAAAACACTTCTATTACTGCTTCATAAGTAGGTATATGATAGAATTATTTTTTTAAATAGGTGGTGATTTTTACTTGGGACAGTGTCTGACCCAACTCATTAACTCTTTCATGAAAAGGAGAGAAAAGTTTTTCAATATTTCTGATAAAATGTCCTCTTTTTTCTTAATTTGGTCAATTTCCATTACAAAATCAGACAGTTCCTGTGCCTCTTTTCACAATTCATATAAATTCTGGTATGTTAAAGGTTATTAACTCTTCACTGTTTCTGCTTTCAGTGTTGGCTGGTGTTATAAGATCATCCAGTTCTTCATTTCTCATTTCATGATCTTTATTCCTTATCTAATTATTTCATTTTTCCTTCTTCCATATCCAAAAATCCTTGGCCTGTATTGCTTCTATAATTTGTATGATTCCCTTAGCTTCATTTTGAATCGATGAAAATCCTTTAAAATTGTCGTCCACTTCTGGCCAGTGCTGATGCCAGCAAGCATTCCTTTTTGATGAACTTGCTTGTTTCCATGCAAGTTTAATCATTTCTATCCAGTGTCTTATTTTCAATTGCCTCCAAAATGCCATTAGCATGTTGTTCTTTCTTTCATCTAGTGCTTTATTTGCAGCAATGTAAACATACCTGACATAAAAGGCTTTGAATGTTTTTATGATTCCTTTATTCATTGGTTGGTTTAAAGAATTGATGTTCAGTGAAAGGCATTAAAACTCCGCATTTTGGTGCAGTATTGTTGTTTGGGCTTCTGTTCTGTGTCTTTGAGAATTAAGAGAACTTTAAAACTCATGCTTTTCTAAGTAATATTTGTCTTCTTTAATGATTGAATTTTCAAACCACTCATTAAAAAGGACTATCGCATTGTGGCTTATGTTCTGCAGCATACTACATACAACTGAAATTCTCATGTTAAACAAATTAAATGCAGACAATTAAGAAAATGCATATACACAAAATTACATTCAGCAAGGGTTTATTGTATAAAGTAGACTTTAAATTAAAAGTTACTAATACATTTCGTCAGTTATAGTGCTGCTTATCTTATTGTTTTAGTTCTTGATTTATTAAAAAAATTAAACTTTTTATTTCTTTAATGTTATTGATCTATATGTATACAGGGTAGTCTTAAAAAAACTTCCCTGATATTTGAATCGATAGCAGCCGATCCGCACAATCAATCAAAATGAAGTTTAAAATATTTTTATTTGAAGGTATGTGCTCAAGATTGGGATTGTTAAAACAACAAGAGCTCTCATAGTTATGGTTATAGTAAAGAAATTTCAAAATTTTTTAATGGCATCACTCCTATTTTTCTGCATAAGTACTAAAAAACCATAAATGGCATTAGAATGATAAATGTATGATGAAAATTTCCTGCATAAAACATTAGCAAAAAAAAGCATTGTAAAGAACCGGTGACAACAAAGAGAGGAGGTACATTGACACACCTTGCATAATTCCCAGGGATAGATGGTAGAAGCACTAGTCAGAGAACACCATGTGCAAAGCATTGCTTATGGAAAACCTTTAGTAAACAGTGTGGGAGGATTGTTTCTTCATTTAGGTGTTCAAATATACTAACAAGGGGACACTTGCAGAGAACCAATAAAAGGAGTCGATAAAGCTGTTTTATCTGAATGGGGAAAATGCTGCCAAAGTAGTGTGAATTTATCAGCAAAATCATAAGATACAGCCCATGCTCCATAAAATCTACATGAGTTGGTTAAAAAAAAAATGGAAAAATCGATTGCACTGTTATAAAGTGCGATCTGGACAACCATATGATCTTATTGAAGTTACTGCAGAAGTGCATAATATGATTACTAACACACTGCAAGAAGCGTTGGATGCAGTATAAACCACAGACCTCAAATTTCTGCATTCTGTTCTATGGATGTTTCTGTATCAGTGCCATCATGTTCAGATAGCTACCAAACCGGTATAGTGGTTAGCGTGGCTGACTGCCATGCCAAAGGGCTCAGGTCGATCCCGAAGAAGGCATGGATGTTTTTAAATGTATAGTGTCGATATGGCATGGCAGCACTCTAAATATGCGGCAAGCTGAAAGTCCTCTCGTGTGGTTTGGTGGAAAGGGAGAGGGGTGGGAGACCCTTGAACCCGTCCCCCTGGTGTGCTGTCCATCAAAATTGGGGGCGGAACTGAGCTAAATCGCACTGTCACCTGAATGGTGCTCAAGGCTATTGCCAACAGCAGGCGTAATTTAACGTTCCTTGCCACAAAGAATTTCGTGGGCTTGGGCTGACTATATATCAGACAAGTGAGTATAAGAAACAACAACAGCAGATATCCAGATTGCCACCTGGACTGTGTTAAAAATATTTTTTTCTCATCAGATATGATGAAGATAGCATGTGATCCCTGTGGATATTATGGACAGATGAGGTGCATTCTTCTTAACTAGGAATGTAAACTCCGAGAACTGCACTCACTGGACTGATGAAAATCTGCACGGTGTAGTGTGTAGTACCAGTGCCTTTACACGACACTAAAGTATCTGTGTGGTGTGGCATTACAAGTACATTCATTCTGGGGCCATTATTTCACAGATATGAAAATATGCTTCATCACAAGTGCTCAGTATACAACAATGTTGAAAAAATAAGCAATTTTAGACTTGCAGCAGAGAAATGTTGTTAATGTCATTGCATGCTAGAAGATGGTGCTTCTCCTCATGTCACCACATCTCTTGTAACTTCACAGTTTCATGATCAATGTGATCCCCTGATCTCAATCCAATGGATTCTAGTTCTAGGATTATCTGGAATCTAAGGTATACATATCAAATCTTTGAGATTTGTCAGAAGCTATAAACTTGAAGTTTTACAGATTCTTCCTGTGATGTTATGTTCATCATTTTGTTAACAATCTTCCGCATGCAATGCGTTATCATCTACAAAGGTGAGCGCATTGATAATTTTTAATTCCAATAATTTTTTCCCCTTTCTTGTGTTGTCATTGATCTTTTACAATGCTTTTCTGTGCAAATGTTTTATGTGGGCAATTTTTGTCATATGTGTTTTGTTCCAGCAGCGTTTATGATTTTTCAATGCACTGATTGATTTGCATAGGAAAAAAAGGGGGGTTCTACCATTCAAAAATTTAGGGGTTCATATATTGAGGAAATTTCTTAATGACTGCCTTTGTATGTGTTAGTGTGTGCATTTGCATGCTAGAAAATGTTTTGTGGTAGAACTAAGCGTACAGAATGGTTGTATATTACAGAAAATTAGTTATTAAACACTTAATTTTTTGTAGTAAAAAGAAAAAGCGTGGAAAAAGAGACTCGTCAAAATCAGAAGAACGCAGAAGACTATCTGTGATGGAAGAAGAAGATGAAGAACAAGTAAACTCTACTTCGTATACCTCACCTTTGCCTTCTACACCATGTGATCCTAGCAGTGAAACTAATAATGGAACAGTTGTTTAACTTGGAAACCAAGAAATTGCCTTTTTATCCTGAAGTGTTCAGCTGTTCATCCTGAATAGCTTTTTCCTTGAATTAAATATTCATTATTGCTCAAATGTTTATCATCTCAACTTTTTAAAGTAGGAGGAAATACTCATTTTTTTAGTCTGTTATTTATTTTTATATGCAAAGATCGAATATACTTGCAAAGGTGGATCTTTGCATTACGTCATGGTTGCAGCTAAATCTAAGTCTTAGATTATTTTTACTCTCTATTTATTTCATTCTTTTTTATAATTTTTAATTATTTTGTATTTTAAAGTTCCATTGTGGTATCAGGAAATATTGCATGAAGTTTTGAAATGGAAGTTCTTTCATATTTGGGTTTTGGGTATTCTTTTGAATGACTGCAAATATGCTATCATGTTCTTTCTAAGCTGACTTTTTTAAGATTTATAATTTTCTACATTTCTTTCAAAATACAAACATCCAGTTTAACTCACAATGTTACAATGGATAGTGAGAATGATATATTTAAATTACTGCCTTCTTGAAACTCAATAAATATTTTTTTATTCATAAAAATGAAAAGAATATTTATATTGTTATTTAGCAGGAACATAAAAGTATAATAAGTTCTATTATTTGCATATATACCAAAGCATTTTCTAAATTTTTGGGCCAATTTCATGAACATGTCAATTGTATTTGTTTGAATTCTATAGATATTATCAGATAATTTAATTATGTAAGTTTTATTGGCACCCCCCCCAGTTTGATTGGCCTTATGTAATTATATCAACATAATTTTTGTTCTATAAAATTCACCATTTTCTGGTGAATACCTATTTATTCTGAATGTCAGATTTAAAATGCAAGTAATTCTGGATCAAAATTGTTTCTGTTCATGAAAATATCATTGACCAGTTCATTTTGAATTAAATAAAACAAATTTCTTAAAAGATTTAATCTAAATTATAATTATAAAACCTGTTTTAACAAAATTTTTAAAGTGAATTGTAAAGCAGAATTTTCTAATCTGTGTAAGTGAATAACTTTTGGATTAAACTTTTTGTGTGATATAAAGTTTTCTTTGTATCTATTGTTGAGTAAAACAAATTGCCATCATGACTAGAAATGAGTTTATATATAGATATAGATATATATTTAGTTTGCTGGCAAGTTTCACTAGGTTTGAAAGTCAAATAATTAGTTCAGTACTTGAAAAAAATTGTCAAGATGTTAAAGCTTACCAATATTTCTTATGTTGTCTTCAACTGAAATAAATGATTCCATGTTAGTAGAAGTAAAAGTAACAACTGAATTGTGTTGCAATTTTGTTTTCACGTGTGACATTAAAAAACTGGTAATATTGATGAACAAATATGTTAATTTTACAATTCATGAAGAATATAATATAAATCATCTTATTTAAATATATGTTCTAATATGATGTTAGAACAAGTTTTTGTGTCATTTACCTTATTAATTTTAATGTGAATTAAATTTTAATGTATAATTTTAATTGCAATAAAGCATAATCTCTTCAGGAAGTTTTGATAGTATTGAATTTGGGCGAATAATGAAAGTGTTCAATAAAGATGTGATTCTTTGCTGCTAACCATGCAGATGTACTTAATAAAGGCTCTGTTTTATACTTTTGCATAGTGCTTATAACAAAGCCTTAATTAAGGAGAATAAAAAGATTCAAATACATTTTTTCTGAATGAAAGAAATGAAGCAGTATCGTTGTGTGTACTGTATTATAAAATATAAATGTATGTATTATAAAATATGTTAATTACTCAGTTATACTCAATCAATTTATAATCATATTTTTGTAAGTATCCTGATTTCTGTATGAAGAATGTATGCAAATCAGTTTAATATGAAGCTTAATTAAAAGAAAAATAGTGAGTCATGCATTTACTTTATTAAGACTTAACATTACTGAAGTATTGTATTTATCTTAATTTTTTTTTGGTGGCCTTTCTTTTTTCAGTAATACGTTTTTTAATAATTATCATTGTGTATATTTGCTAACACTTCTGTATAATTTTTTAATTGGTGAATGAAGTTATAATATATATATATATATATTGTTGTGATGGTGTTTTACTTTTTCATAGATGATAACTTAAATTTTCAAAGATATTTCTATAAAATGTCTAATTAAGCATAACATTTATAGAACTATAATGCAAATGTTGTGAATTTTTAATGCATAGATTAGAAAAGTGCATTTTTCTCATATTTATATGATAAACAATCTTAAAAGTATTGTAGCCACTAAATTTACTAGCTGGTATAATATAAACTTTCTTAAATCCAGCTTTCTCAGCTATGAATGATTTAATATCTTAAAATAATATACAGGAAAATTCTGCCCCTTGTATTTCTAACAGGGTATTTTGTATTACTGAATATTTTATTATAATGGATTATAAAATTCCTTTAAATTTTACCATTGTTACAATATTGCCCCTGTGTCTTCAAGTAGTTATGTTCCAAGGATTGTCTGGATAACAGCAAATACTAAATTATACAATACCGGTGTAAGATGTGTGAGTAGTTTAGCCTTCAATTCATAAATTACACATAGTGATACTTCATAGTTAATATTCAATAAACTGGAGATAAAATGTACTGTGTACTGCATTATACACTGTGAAACTGTTTTCTGCATTATATACAGTGAAACTTCCTGAAGGTTGCAGATAATTTTTGTCTTCTGTAAAATGGTCATTTTAAAAAGCAGACTGTTGATGATGTTCAGTACCATAACTTAATTATGTTTTCAGAAATGTTAATTATATTCAGAGGTTGTCAACATGGAAGTTATACTGTTTCTACACTGCTCTGTCTCCTTCCTTCTTAAATATGTTGTTGTTCCAAATGGCCAGAAACTTGCAACTTAATATAGTCATTGCAAATGCCTAAAACCCATTGGTCATTTAGCCATCTCATCACTGAGAAGGTTGCCCAGGGGAGCAATTGAGTTACATCCATGGGAAAGAGAAAGTTCCATCCCAATTTTGAAGAATTCCTGGGATATGAAGTCAAGGGTCTTTCACCCCTCTTCCTCTATGGCTGACCTCTCAAGTGGACTTTCAGCTTAACAGTATTCTAAATGCCCAGTGTCACAAAGACACTATGCACTTTAAACATCCTTGCCGTCTCTGGGGCCCAAGGCTATTACAGCCAGCTTTCATACCACCATGCCAACCAAGTTGTTTCTTCTTATATATAAATGTAAAAGATTGCCCCAATTTTTAAGAGAGATCAAAATAGTGGAAAAAGTACTTTCCTATAGTAGCATTGCATAGCCACTGAAACAATAATCCAAATTGTCCACATATATTTGTGCAGAGTCAACATTTCCATGGCAAGATAATATGGGCACTGCATTTCACTTATATCACAACCATTCTGGTTTGCCACTAATTTTGAACTTATAAACTGTTTTATTTTGTTAATTTTCAAACACTTTTTAGAATAGGGTAAACTAATGGTAACTATTTGCTGATACCAAATCATCAGACACAGGGGCATGACTGTATGCAAGTTTAGAAGGTGCATAAATTAAGCAGAATGTCTGTTGAGATAGATTCTTTATTTGTTGATCTTGAACATAGTATTTTAATTTTATGTTCTAATATGTTCTTCTGTATATGTATGTATACATTACTTTAATAAATATGTTCTGTATATGTGAATGATTCCCAAGATTATTTGCTTAGCTTAGGTTTATTTAAATATTTCAGCATATTAATGAGGGATAATCAAAAGGCTTTTTTAAAGAATTGGGTATAAAAATCGGTGCTAAATAAACTTAATATTTTCTTAATATAATATTCCTTTAGCAAATTCTTTTTCTCAGCAATTTTAGACATGCTACGTGCCTAATAATGGTCTAGTTGGCATTATAATTTTGTTCTATTTGACAGTTGCTTCCTCTGATTGATGTTAATGGATTGAGCCATGGATTAATATTCATGAGAAATTTTTATAGAGCAGAATTCGGTTGTGTATTTGTCAGTTGTGGAATAAGCTGGGACAATGTACCCTAATATCCTGTAGAAATCTTGCATCAAGAATGTGTTGGGTTGATACATGCTCCAGATATATACATGAATTTGAGCAACATGATTGAAGTTTTGGCTGTTTTAAAAGAGACAAACTAAATTACAGCTAAGAAATTTGTCATTAAGTTTTATAAAAAGTTATATTGTGTAAAAATTCCATTTTAATCTGGATTTTTTTTATTGCTGTTTATAAGAGCGTACTTTTTATCATCCCTCATTAAATGATTATAGTGCATAAATCCATTTGTTATCTGCTGTTCTTTTATTTTGTAATAATTAAGCTTTTGTAAGAACTGTTTTAGTGATTCATTTTTCAACCTTAAATTTTAAAGCTTTTATATCTTTGCAATTTCAGTATAATTTCCCTTTAAGGAAATTTTTAGCAATGTCATGAAATTTTGCTTCTATAGTATTTACACAATAGAAATTTATAGCTGTTTCTTTAATTTTTTAATAACTGTTGTTATATTTCATTTCTTCAGTATACTTAATAATACAGTTTGTTAACTTTGTGTTTAAAGAACTTCTTTATTTAATGTTAAACTAAATAGGTACATAAGATTCCTTATCTGAAGAGGATGACATTCATCAAAATGTATATTGAAATATTTACATTATGTGTGTATAAAATATTTGACAACATTACTTGTCTAGTCATGCTAAGCAATATAAATGGATTATGCTGTTTTAATGAATAGGTTTTTCAGTCTAATCAGAGAATCATTAGATAAGAAAATTAAATTCATTATGAATAGCTTACAAAAGAATGCAGATTTTAAAAGTTCTTAAATGTTAATTATTTTACATTTTTATATGAGTATATAGTGTTAATAATTTCATTTGTATTCGTCAGGTTATATAATTGCTTATTTTAAAAAACCATCTCCTTTTCCTGACAATCAATTGTTCCATTTGTATTGCTTATTACAAATATTTACAAAATTTCACATGTTCTAAGTCATGCCTATTTGCATTTTGCTGAATGCTTAACCCAGTTCCAAAGTATTTTTTAAATTTTTAAATCAAAGTCTGCTGATCAAGTACCATTTTGGGGAAATAAATTTCTTCACTTTCCAGCTGCTATATTTTCTTCATTACCATACAGTGATATTTAAAATGTGCTGTGTCTTAAATGTATTTTTTATAATATACTCCAAATATTTATTATATTTTAACAAATTGTTAAATGCAGTGCAATCATCAATATGAATAATTTTATCTAGAATATTACATTATATTTCTTGCACACGTAAGAAATGATTATCTGTAAGACACTGTTTTGTAGTTTGGATGTATAAAATATTGAATAAATGTTACAAAATTAAAATGTCTGTACATAAAAAATATGCAAACATTTGCTTTAAAGAGAATTGTATTACTATATTTCAATAAATGTGCTTCAGTAATTTGTTATGTATATTATTATTAATCAATAAGGGCTAGTAAAAGCACAGTATATACTCCTAATTCTTCCATTGAACTAGGATGAATGTTTTTCCCCCTTTCTTTTTTTGGGGGGATACATTTGGTTCTTGAAGTAGACAGGCTTGAGTAGCATTGTATTATTTATATGTAGATTAATATTTGTAATGTTGTTGGAGATTCAGAGAAATTGGAACAAGTTACCAAGTAATTTAAGCTTATAAATAACAAGAAAGTTGAGTCATATGAAAATATACATCTTTTTTTATCATTTATTGCTATTAAATAAACTAAATCTGTTATAAAAAGTTAAAATTTCCCAATATGTTAGCACATAAATTCTTGCAGACTTCACATGGAGCCACTGGCATAGATAGCATAAATAGAAATTAGTATAGAGATAAACCAAAAAGTTAGCTGTAGTACATATTGGGCTTTTGAACTGGATGTAGTTATGCTAGCATTGCTCCTAAAAAGCAGAAAAGTCATGCCATTTGAAGGAAAAGTTAAATTCTGGGATTGCATTTATTCAGACTTCAAACATTTTGTTGCCTTTTTTTCTTAACTTGTTCCCCATTTTTTATGTCTAGTGTTAGTATGTGAAATCAAAAATATATTTTATAAATGTATATGGCGGCCGTGATTTATTCCCCTTGCTGTTCAACGCTTTTATGTTTTAGTGGAGGCTTGCTCATGATGACATCTATGGGCGATTCAGAAGTGCGATGCGAAAGACCGCTTTGGCCTTGCAGGACAGAACCAAGGTCCAACTCATGAGAGTGAAATATTTTGCCACGTTATAGAAGAGCTCTTCGGAAAGAATTCAAGTAATTTAACTTTTTCGAATGTGCGAGGGTTGGCTGGTTCCGCGAGCCGCCATATGTATATCTATGAAGGCATATAGTGAGGAGGCCACTTGGACATTCCTCACACACACACACCTCGCTAAGTAAAGTCCAAAAAGTAGTTCTGAGAACTTATATATATATATATTAATATATTTATGGTAATGTATTTAATATAAAATAGACTGACTAGCAAGGATTTAATATAAAACTCATTGGCTGTCTACTTAGTAATAAAAAGCTGAATGCCTGAGATGGGAACTAAAAGAAGCAAGAAAGGATCAGTTCCTGCATACCAAAAATCTGATCTTGGTAAAAGATTACTTTTGTTTCTGAGAGTCATAAAAGCCACTAACATTCCATAGGGTCACAGCTTTGCCCAGTTTATTGTATTAGTGTTAAACTTACGCATTATTTCTTTTCTATTCATAGGGCTTCTTTTCGAAATTTCTCAAATATGACATGAGTGTTAGCTTCTGAGGCATCTTTTAAATAAAAAATGAGTCACTTTATAATTAATGCTTTGTCCGTTTCATTTCAAATCAGAGCCCCCTCCCTTTTTTTTAAAGTGAAATACGTTAAATGTTGTTGTTGATTTCCATGTACTTAACTTTCTGTGAGTATTTCTGAAAGGGATTTAAAAAAATGATGGGTTTCCTTTTTTTTAATGTTATTTAAAAAATTTAACTGTTTTATTATAAAACGTAAGGAAATAATTCTTTTAATACTTATAATTTTTTTACCCTTAATTTCAACAATACACATTCAAAAACTTTTACTTCCTTAAGTACGCATCTCATAGAATGCTTTACAACACCTTTTAATATAAGGCGTGTTCAGATGAAAGTGATTCGAAGCGCCGCATGCGAAAAGTTTGCACTGGATTTTCGTGAAACAAACGCGATAGTAAAGCTGTACATACCACGCATGGATGTGCGGAAGGAGATGTGTGCTAACTTCAGTCGCAAGGATGTGGCATTCATTCAGAAATGGCTGATGTGGATGCAACTGTTTCATAACGGATCATCGAGCTGTAATTAAGTTTTTAACACTGGAAGGGTGTAAGCCGGTGGACATTCATCGAAGAATGACGGCTGTGTACAGAGACACGTGTGTGTCGAAGCCCATGGTGACGAGGTGGGCGATAATATTTAGCAAAAGTCGCCAGGAGACAACGGATTTGCCGCGGCCCGGTCAGGCGCACCAGGTTGTGACAGATAAGCTGATTACAGACATTGACACGGCAATCAAGGTAAATCGATTTCGAAACATTCGTGACGTTGCCTCCTGTTGACACCACGTTTCTTGATAATTAGTTGAACGCTTCTATCGATACTGTTCACAATATTGTCAGCAACATTCTGAAATACTGAAAAGTTTGTTGTCAATGGGTACTCCGCATACTGTCTGACCACCACACAAGAAACAGCGAATGGGCCTCAGTTTACACCATTTGATATACGGCTGACGGTGATGACTTTCAGAAACACATAGTGGCAGGGGATGAAACTTGGTTTCACCACTTCCAACGGAAGGGAGGTCCTTAAGCATGCAAAGGAAACATCTCGACTCGCCTAGGCCCAAAAGTCTTGCAAACTCAGCACTCAGCCGGAAAGTTGATGTTGATGGCATTTTTCGACATTCAGGGTCCCCTATTACTGGAGTTTAAGGAGCCACACGTCTGCATTAATAACCAGCGGTACACCGAAACCCTTGATAAGCTGCCTAAGGCTATCAAAAAAGAGCGTCCAGGTGTGCTGTCGTTAGGTGTCATCCTTCTGCACGACAATGCAAGGCCGCATGTCGCCCGGGCGGGGGGGGGTCGAGGCCCGTAAAAAGTGGGAAGTCTTGGAACGTCCAGCTTACAGTCTAGACCTGTCGCCTTGCGACTATCACATCTTTGGACCTCTGAAGAAAATTCTAAAGGGTCAACGCTTTCAGTCCGACGAGGACGTAAAGGCTGCAGTTAAGAACTGGTTCCATGATCAACCGACATCGTTCTTCACGGACGGAATTCGTAACCTTCCCAAGCAATGGAGCGCCTGCCTTAACGTAATGGATGATTTTTTTTAACAAACATTTGTTAACAGCCGATAGATGGCATTGTAAAACAAAAGCCGCCGATAGGGGGCGTACGATAGCAATCGAGAATCGGGAAGCGAGAGAATGTAACTGAGATTAAGAATGTTCCGTAATGATATGTATATATGTATATATTTACTGCAATAAAAAAGAAATTATAAAATGCAAGAGGTATCCCGATTGAATGAAAAGTGAAAGCTCAACTTACCCTAGCCATCCTGGGATTAATAACGGAGATTAAAGTTAACATTTCAGAAGTGGGATTATTAATGCAAGCACGCATTGAATAATGACCTCGCGTACCATGAGCGTGGAAGAAGGGGTAAGTTTCGTTTCTTTAAAAAAATTTGAATGCATGTGAACTTGTAGAATAATTCTAACAGAGTATAGAATTTAGAAGTATAGAATTATATTATTAGTTAATATTATGGATGAGAATACAAAGAAAGCTTTAGATAAAGCAAAAACGAAACGTAAAACTCTAAGAAGGTTAACAACACAAGTAATTAAGAGAATATCGGAATTATTGGAACAGGACATTGTCGATACAAAATCATTAGAAGAATGTGAGATGAATCTACAAGAAAAAGCAGATCAGATATTTAAGTTAGATCTAGAAATTGAAAATTTAATTCCTGAAGTATCTGATCTCGAAACAGAAGTCGAGAATAATCAGGAATACAGAGAACGTATCATCTACGCGAAATCGAAAGTCAAGAATTATCTCCAGAATTCAGATAGAAATAAGGCAGATTTGTCGTTGAAGAATAATTCTTCACTTATTTCGAGTAGTGAACCAGACAAACCGAGAATAAATTTGCCGAAACTTCATATAGAACCGTTTGAGGGTAATTTAGAGAAGTTTCAGGAATTTTGGTCACAGTTTGATAATGCGATTCACAGTAACGAACGCTTATCTAAAGTAGATAAATATAATTATCTTAAAGCTTTCTTGAAAGGACCAGCCTTAACCAGTATTCAAGGACTATTAATATCGGAAAATAATTATGATTTAGCAGTTGAGTTGCTTAAAGAAAGGTACGGAAAAAAAGAAATTATTGTAAGAGCTCATATTAACAATTTGTTAAATTTAAGTGCAGTAAAATCGGCATCGTATTTGAAACAGTTAAGGGAATTATACGATACGATAGAAATCCAAGTACGGGGTTTACAAACTCTTGGTGTCGAACTGAATTCATATGGAAGTTTGTTGTTTCCATTACTAACCAAACTTATTCCAGATTCCATTGTGCTAGAGTTTTATAGACAGCATGAAAACGATGATTCTTGGAATGTAACAGAATTATTAAAGTTTCTTAGAAGAGAAATAGAAACGCGAGAACGAACATTTTTGTTTCGTCAAACAAGGGAAAATAATGAATCAGTTAAAAGCATAGACTATAAACTGTCAACTAATAAATTTTCGGAAAAGGGGAATAGATTCCAGAAGTTTAAAGGAAAGCAACAGGATTCGTTTCCTAACGCAACCGCACTGAGCACATTCCAGAAAGTTTGCATTTTTTGCGATAATTCTGAACACAGTTCTGAAAATTGTGATAAGGAACGCGAACAGAAATTAGAAAGTCTAAAACGAAATGCAAGATGTTTTTTATGCCTGCGAAAAAACCACATGGCCCGTTTATGTAAATTAAAAGAGCGCTGCTTGACATGTAATCGTAAACATTCTAGCTTGATTTGTGACGCCAAATGCCTCCCGCGTCAGACAGAGAGTCGCGAAGGAATGACGTATGACAAAATGAAAGATCAAAATAGTGTTGCAATGAATCATGATGGATTATCTGACGTTTCAACATATTTGAAGAAAGCAATAATTAACGACAGTGAACCGATTGAATGTTTGGTGGATACTGGAAGCGCTGTTAGTCTATTAAGATTTTCGGTATTTTCGAAATTACGATTGCCATTGCAACCGGAAACAAAAAAATTGTTTGGAATCGGGAGTGTAAATCACGCATGTACAACAACGTTGGGAAAAGTTCATGTTTCAATTCGAATCGACGAAATCCAAACAACCGCGAATTTGTTTATCGTACATGATGAAGTTCAGCCGTATGACCTAATTATTGGGAGAGATATTTTAAACGATCAAATGTTGGCTTATGGGAAAATAGGGGATTCGTTTAACATATGGTATGCTAGTAAAATTCCATTCGCACAATTGATGAACGAAACGGAGCGTAAGCACATTAAGTTATATTCTGAGGAACCAATAGAAATAAAAAGTAACACGATAAACTTTGTACGTTCTGTAACCCCAGATATAAATAATGGATTAATCTTATTTCAAAACAAGCATGGAAGTCCGGATTCAGTAATGGAGGTTACAAATGGTAGGGTAACAGTCCCAGTTATGAACATAGGACACAATAACATCAGATTAAAAGGAAATCAGTGTATCAGCAGGGTAATAGATATAACAGAAGATTTTGAATTAAAGAAAACAGACAATCCTAACATAAACAAAGATGAAGTACAAAACCATGTATTTTCCATTTCTCAAAATATTCGCCGAATAAAAATAGATGATATAAAATTTGACGAGGCAACTACAGATAGTGAAAGAACTGATATCTTAAAATTAGTAAATGAATTTAGGGATTGCTTTGCTCTTAATCTAAATGAATTAGGTTGCACGGACGTAATAAAAATGGACATCAAAGAAATTGACGGGAGTAAGCCTGTGTCTTCTCGCCCGTACAAAACGAATGCAGCTGAACGTAACGCAATAAAAGAAATTGTTAAGGAATGGAAAGACAATGGGATAGTTTCTGAAACTAGATCGCCTTACGCTAGTCCAGTGTTACTAGTAAAGAAGAAAACAGGGGAATATAGACTAGTAATTGATTACCGCAGACTTAATAATCAGACGATAAAGGATAAGTTCCCTTTGCCTCGAATAGATGATCTTTTAGAATGTTTAGGAGGATGTAAAATTTTCACTACTCTGGATTTAGCCCATGGCTATTTGCAAATACCGTTAAGTGAAGAAGCCAAATTAAAGACGGCGTTCATTACTCCAGATGAAACAGGACAGTTCGAAAGGATGACATTTGGGTTAGTAAATGCTCCTGCTGAGTTTCAGCGACTAATGTCGTATGTCCTAGGCCCCTTGTTGAATACTAAGGTGTTGTGTTATATGGATGATATACTTATTCCTGCAAAATCTTGGGAAGAGATGATTTTCAAATTAAAGGAGGTATTAGATTGCCTAAGAAAAGCAAATTTAACCCTGAAATTATCTAAATGTGAATTTGGGAAGAGAGAAGTAGATTTCTTGGGTTTTATTATAAACGAAGATGGTATCAGACCGGGCTCTAGAAAAATAAAAGCCATAACAGAATTTCCAGAACCAAAGAATGTACACGAAGTGAGAAGATTTTTGGGCCTGACTGGATTTTTCAGACGATTTGTGCCGAAGTACGCATTAAAAAGCGAACCATTGACCAGATTGACAAAGAAGAATCGATACTTTGAGTGGAAGCAAGAACAAAAGAAGTCGTTCGAACTATTGAAGAAACAACTGACTGATAAGCCCATATTAGCTCACTATCAACCGCATGCCGATACTGAAGTCCATTGTGATGCGAGTGCAGAAGGTTTGAGTGGAATCCTAATCCAACGTGATGAAGATGGAAAATGGCATCTTGTTTATTGCGTCAGTAAGAAAACAACAGAAGCAGAGAGAAAGTATCATTCCAGCAAATTGGAGTTAATGGCCATCGTGTGGACGTTGGACAGGTTAAGACAATTCTTAATCGGTATAAGATTTACAATTATTACTGATTGCCAAGCTCTTATATATATGAATGCGAAGAAGACTACAAATCCACAGATAGCCCGTTGGTGTAGTTTGATTCAAGAATACGATTTTGAGATAAAGCATAGGCCAGGAAAAAGACTGTCCCATATTGATGCTTTGAGCAGAGGTCCGGTAGCGGAAGCTGATGACACGATGACGAGGATAGCTGAAAATTTTGAAGTTTGCCAGTCCCTAACCGAAGAAGAGCAAATACTAATGATACAACATGCTGACAAAGACCTGAAAAGAATTATCGAAATTATCAAGAAGAAACAAGAAGAACGAACTGCTGAGGAGAAGCAAGTAATTAGAAATTACGTGTTCAAAAAGAATAGACTGTTTTGGAAAACCATAGTGGATGGAAAGGAAAGACTGCTGTATGTGATTCCTAAAAGCATGAGGAAGAGTGTAGTGGTGAAATTCCATGATTTATTTGGTCACTTTTCTGTGGATAGAACAGTTAGCAAAATTAAGGAATTATATTGGTTCCCAAGCATGAAACGATACGTACGAAGACACATATCAGCATGTATTGAGTGCCTTATGAATAAAGCGACAGGTGGCAAGCAACAAGGACTGTTACATCCCATAAAACCTGGTAAAAGACCGTTTGCTATTGTCCACATGGATCACTTGGGTCCTTTCGTAAAAAGTTCGAGAGGTAATCAAGAAGTATTAGTGATAATTGATAACATGACTAGGTTCGTGAGAATTTTTGCAGTTAAGAGTACTAGTGCTAAAAATGTTTTACAGTCTTTGAAGAATTTTGTTAATGATTTTGGACTACCGGAAAGAATAATAAGTGATAGAGGATCTTGTTTTACTTCTCACCATTTTAAGCAGTATTGTACAGATAACGGAATACATCATACTTTGAATTCTACCAAACACCCCCAAGCCAATGGTATGGTAGAGCGCGTCAACAGAACAATTTTAGGAACGATAATGACAAGTTTGGCTGACAAACAGCATAGAGATTGGGATTCGAAAATAAAAGAGACGGAAAGAAATCTTAACAACATGGTAAACAAAACTACAAATAAGACTCCATTTGAAATGCTATACGGGTATTCGCCCAGATTTAATGATGGAATACTTAGGATGTTAGCAGACGAAGATTCAGATACATGGAAAGACCCGCGAGAAATCCAAGAGCAAGCGCGAGGAAGAATTGAGGAACAACAAGCGAAAATGAAAGAGAGATTCGATGGGAAAAGGTGTCGTACACTAATCTTTGAGCAAGGAGAAATCGTTGTGATGAGATGTGCCCCTAAGGCTACGGGTCAACCTACCAAAACACAGCCAAAATATCGAGGTCCATTCATAATAACGGAAATATTACCTAGCGATACTTACAGAATAACTCAACTAGAAACGAAGAATCGAGGTCGCTACTTCACTACCACTGCTCATGTGAGCCAGCTGAAGCCATGGAGGTGCGATCCCAGCTCTGATGATGATGATGAAGATGATGACGGCGACGATCAAGATACTGACCAGTTATCAAGCTTGATTCCTCGACGGAATCCAATCAGATCTGTCCGTAAGGACTGATGGAAGTGTTCTCCGCTGTGATTAAGGTGAGATCTTTCCTTTTTTTTTTTTATGTTTATCTACGTATATTTGCTGATAGAAAAACCTCCAGAAACTTTGGAACATTAATTGACTTTGAACTCTTGAACATTAGCTAAAAGACTTTAGTGCATTCTTTGAACTGATCATTTTAGAACTGATAACAAATGAGTTATTTCATATATATATATATAACACGTGGTTAGTTATAATTTACAGAAAATTTTGACTATTATGCTAATGTATCAAAAAATATGTGAATTTATGTATGTGAAAACATTTTAGTAAGTTTATTATCATATCAAATTTTAGTATAATGTGTATTCTTCTTAGTGTATTAGTAATGTGTATTCAAGTTGAAATACAAAAATGTGTTAATTATAAAACTGATTTGTATTCAGAACAATCGAGGACGATTGCTAGGTCAGAATGACCGAGTGTTAACAGCCGATAGATGGCATTGTAAAACAAAAGCCGCCGATAGGGGGCGTACGATAGCAATCGAGAATCGGGAAGCGAGAGAATGTAACTGAGATTAAGAATGTTCCGTAATGATATGTATATATGTATATATTTACTGCAATAAAAAAGAAATTATAAAATGCAAGAGGTATCCCGATTGAATGAAAAGTGAAAGCTCAACTTACCCTAGCCATCCTGGGATTAATAACGGAGATTAAAGCTAACACATTGTATGCATTTCAATCATTAAATGTTGCTGTTCCTGTCTATGCATATGTCTCATTTCTGTCGCTACAATCTCATGGATAGACACCTCGATTTACTTTCATTTGAACGCCCCTCATACATTGTTTTGCAGTACGAACGATTCTTGCTTAAATAGTTTTATAAATATATTTTTCAACAGAATTTCAGTTTATGTTTACAATTAAATGTTAAGGTTATTTAAGTAATATTTACAATTTATTATATATTTAGATAATATTTATAATCATTATAAATTCATATATATTTAATAACTAGATTTCTTCACAATAACATGCGCAGGGTTTAGGAATGAATAATTCCTTCATTTATAAATAATTAAATAAATACTTACGTATTTTGTTAAATGCATGCTGTTTACAAGGATGTGCATAAATACCAATCTAAAATTAATATTTTTCATGTGCAAATCTTTAGTGTCTGTGAATTTGTTGTATTTTTCGAGTAAAATTTACAATAATTTAACATATATGAGAATTATTTATATATGAAATATGTATAAATATAAATTAAATGAAAATTACATGCATTATTTTTCATACGCACTCAAAGGTCAGTTTTCCTTCGAAATTCCTCCACGAAAACATCTTTCCCATTAGGCAGATAGCCCTTGCAAGTGTTACCCTATTTAAAAAACTTAACCTGACCTTTGTGCCTAAATACAAATATTTTAACATACGTAATTTTATATTTACATTTAGCCATCAACTTTCAAACGTTTGACATGTTTTTAGATGCATTCAGAGCCTAAATTGCCCCAGATTCTGGCTCCGGTACTTCTCAGTTTCTGAGGTAATCATAATTGCAGCTGGAGCCTTAAATAAAATGGCTTCTTTTATGTAAGTGAAACGCA
This sequence comes from Stegodyphus mimosarum, assembly GCA_000611955.2. NCBI lineage: Eukaryota > Metazoa > Arthropoda > Arachnida > Araneae > Eresidae > Stegodyphus > Stegodyphus mimosarum. The sequence continues at coordinate 454,689 of KK120656.1, read as the reverse complement.
GACAGATGTTTTAAAAATAAATATACCTCTAAAATCGAATATAACTCCAAATTCGTGCCTATCTTTCTCTTCGGAAGAAGCATTTTGATGGAGATTAAGACTTTTAAAGAAAGAAAAGCCGCCATCCACATGTCAAAGGCTTAATCTCCAGGTAATGCAGTAAATTTATAAAAGCGGGTAAAATATTTTGTTTTCCGCAAGTATTAACAGTGATTACCTTGGTCATTCACTTTCAGTGCTAGCGATCTCTCACTGCAGACTTGAATTATGTAACTAAATACGGAGACAGAAACTATCACTTATGCAAACCTTGCATTTGTTCGCATGTTGTCATCGGACCGGATTCGGGGGAGAAATTTTTTTCTCCAGTCGCATTCTGCTCGACAGGTGAAATTATTTTGGCAGACCCTCACGGTCAGAAAGCGTTGTACTCTTCTGTCTTTGTTTCCGAAGCTACAATTCTCCATTAAAATTTCTTTCCATACTCTTATATTGTTTCAAGCAAAAGTATGTCCATTTTCATTAGTGACGCATTAATCGTTTTGCTTTTTTCCACTGATGTGCTGGAAAAATATGAAATCTTGTGTTGTACTGTACATTAGGATCTAAATTCAGCCGGAGGTCAGCTGAGCTATTTCTTAGTTTTTGTTTGAAATTTAAATCAAATCGGAGCCCCGAATAAGCCAAGGTCCTGTATTTTATTTCTTTTATTTAACTATTAATAACTAATAATTTATTAAATTTTTATTTATAACTTTATTGAATTTAAATCTAATTATTTTAATTATTAGTTATTTGATTTGTTTATTTGTTCTCCTTCTTCCTGACGGCCTTACAGAGGGCTTCGGAAATTTTAGAAATTGAGCCCTGGATACATTCATTATAAAATTCAAATTTTCTAGTAAATGTATTTTAGCAGAGCATTCAATACCTCTCTTAGCAATTTTATCCAGTTTAGTAGTTCGCTGATAATATAATAAATAACAACTATCCATTTCACATTTAAACATTAACCGCATTGTCATCAGATCGCAGTCTTGATTGCTTTACTCTTGGTACCAACATTGCTTCAATTTTTGACAGTTAAAATAAGTGATTGATCGAAATTCGCAAATACCTGAAATTTACAGATTGCAAGATAGTGCAAAATGTAACAATATGCAGATTGCATTGATATACCGGTTAATAATATTAACATCATCCTTTTTAATTTCTAATAAGCTGTCATGATGATGTGGCATGTTCAGACGGTCACATCACCTTGACCGTACATGGCATTTCCGTCAAATTTCTGTAATGTTCCTGTATACAGTGTTACACAAATATATGTTTACAAGTGAAGGAAAAGTTGACTTACTAACATATCTGTCTATATATTTGTTAATTTTAACAAAGATTATATGATTTAAAAGTAATTTCTATTTTTTCAGTTAAAATGAATTAACGCTGAGTAAATAGTATATATAATTTTAATAATATATGTATTTTATATAATTTTTCAATAATATAAAAATCAAATAATGAGGTTAAAATGAGCACTATTATTCCTGCCCCCTAAAAAATTTTAAAAAGTGCGTATTATTACAGTATTATGAGGGTGATGAAAGATGTATTTTATTCAAAACAATTTGATATTTGGAATATAAAGGTAACACTATCAGGGGCATCGAAAAAAGTGCACAAATTTTTATCCTTATACCAACTAGTTATAAGGAAATTGAGTTTTAAAGTGTGCTATACTTTTGCGATTTGACATTTTAATGGTATCTTTAAAGTATTTCTCATTCTTTACGCATAACATAAACATTTTATTAAAAAATATATTTTTGTCGTCGAGAAGCTTAAAATTTTATAAAACAAAGTCATGATCAAAATCGCTGTTGCAAGTTGTCGAAAAATAACCAAGATGTGATTTTTGCATAAATGCCATTAAACTTTACAAATTGCTATTACCCGTCCTACAATGAATGTTTCATGCGGAAGTGTCCCCGCTTTTCGATTTGTGTGGAACAGTCGTGGATGGAAGTACCACCAAACCACTGCCAACATGCTGTGGATGTAAACAAAACACACCCACCTTGGAGACCAAAGCTCGGCAGCACTGCGTTAGGCGTAGTGCGGGGATGGAGTCTAATTTTATTCCTACCTCCACGGAACATTTATTATGGGAAAAAATCTAAACCATTTAATATGTCCTGAAAACAACAAAGCGTAATTTGTTTTTAAAAATGCAAATAATTGTAAAAGACTTGAGAACTTCTTTCCAAAAAGTTTTACTTCTTCTAACGAAGGGAACACTACTGGAAGCATTTCTCTTTTAGAAACAAGTAAATAATTTTTATCCTCATTTGAAAATTATGGCTATTATATAATAAGTGCAACATTTTATGTGATTAAAATTTCTTGCAATATATGCAATTGTATTTTTAAATGTATTTGTCTAAACTGAAAATTTCGATTAGGGGTAAATTTCTTCAATTATTAATTACCTGAGGTTGTGAATTGTACTCTAAATGTTTGTTTCATTTGCAGCAACCTTTAACCTTAAGTACTTAATGTTGTGAGAATTCATTTAATTTATCTAAGAGTTAATTTTCATGTTAAAGCAAGTTTCCTTTGATTCTTGTTTCCAACCCACGCTTTCTTGCCAGAATATTAATAAACTAGCGCTTGTGTATTCAAATAAGGTAGAAAGAAGTGGTATTTAAGGAAGATTTGGGAAGGTAAGTTTAGAGCGTATTATACCTGCTTGAAAGCCACGTTGCTATTCTGAATTACCAGCAATTAGATTTTTGTGGCGTTGAGCTCTTCTAGCCAGGCTTGTTTACGCTGACTCATAGGAGTCAGAGCCTCCCTGCGCTTTAAAGTATCCTGTGAGCCGTTAGACTAAACTTACTACTTTTAATTTTAAGTTCATCGTTACCTGTTTGTGTTAAGCGAGAAGTGTTAGCTTTTATATACGTCCAAGTAGAGCCATCTGTGATTTTATATCGAGCTAATAAAGGGTTGTTTACACCCTTTTTTCGACTGTGTCGTACTTAAGACCTGAGGATAATTCCTCACACAGTCTTTCAATGTCTTGTTAGTTTATGTTACCAAGGAACATGAGACTCTATAATGTATGATATTAATGAGAGAGCAGTTATTTTAATTCTTATTTAAAAATTTTTCTTCAAAGAGCAGCTGATCACAAATGAATGATTGAATTAAAATTTGTTACTAATGTACCAACTTTACAGATTTTATAAAGCTATAAAGGGATAATGTCGTGCACTTATCTATATGCTGAGACATTTTCATTACTTCTATAGCCATGAGTTGAATTTTTTAATCTCTTATGCTTTGTCAAAGAAATGTGAGAACTATTGTGTTAATGACATGAGAAAAAGTACAAAGCTCCCTTTCTAACTTTTAACATTGAAGAATTAATTGCAAACAAATTATTATCTGTGCTGCTTCTGTCAATTAAAAATACCGTGTCGATATGTAATTTGACTTATTACTTTTGGAAAAGTTGAAATGAGATCAAGCATATCTAAAGTGTTATAGTTAGAAGTTATCACAAATTCTAATTCATAACTTAATAAACTCAGACTTAAGAGAAAAGTTTAAAAATAATTTTAAATTAAACGATAATCCCAGTGACTTAAAAATAAATTAATAAAAACAATGTGATTTTTGAATTTTTTCGTGTTTAATAAAAACTAATATAAGACAATAATTATAAGATACTGTTTGCCGCTACATATCCATGTATTCGAATACTATTTATCAAGGGGAAAATATATGTTTCATTTTTTGATTAAAAAGCAAACTAAATAGAATGAACATTCTCATGAGGACCACCCCACTTCGAAGACCATCTGTAAAAGTGATTGATACAGGGTGACCCAAAAAACGGGAACTTTTTAACAATCTAATAAAACCAAGAGTGATGAAGAAAAACATTTTATTCATAGTAAATTGAAACCTTAAAACTTGCCATTTAAGAAACATTAATGGAAGTTATCATGTTTTAAAAATTACAATTAAATGGCAGCCTCCTGTACGAAGGCATTCTTGAAATCTGCTACTGAGATTCCTCATTGACCGCTGCAAAATCTCAGTTGAGATTTCATTCTGAATTCTCTGGTTTAACTCAACCAAAGTTCTTGGTTGAGTCGTGTACACTTTAAGCTTGAGATAGCCCCAAAAGACGAAATCACAAACGGGCAAATCTGGCGATCTAGGGGACCAGGGAACGTTACCGAATCTTGAGATGATGCCACTTACCGAACAATTCTCGCATAGCTTCCATTGATTGCCATGCAGTGTGTGATGTCGCTCCATCCTGTTGACACCACGTTTCTTGAACCGGTGGAAAGTTGTTCAGTTCAGGTACAACGAAAGATTGTAACATCTCCACGTAACGATCCGCATTGACAGTTACTCTGATCCCCTGTTCATTTTCAATAAAATAAGGTCCGATGATCCCATGTAATCAAACAGCACACCATACTGTCACCTTAGTAGCGTGTAAATGGCGCTCATGAACTTCATTAGGATTTGTGTGATTTGTGAATAATTACGATTTGTGTCTGTCGTCCGTTTCGCTGATCCACGGTTACTAAAATGGCGAAGTGTTAACTTGCTCAAGGTCACTGTCTCGCAGTACTGCCACTATGCATTTCGAAAACTCCCGTTATTCTGTGTCACAGTGTATTTCTGAGAACGGCGGCCATTTCCTCCGCAGATCAAAACTGGCTCAAATAAAATATTGTCTTTTTAAAGAGGATTCACAGTATTCATTAGATTCAAATTTCACAAAGCTAAAATAGTTAAACAATATAGATAAAGTAATTAAATTTTAAATTTAAATTAATAAATCGTTTAAATGAAGATTATAAATGAAAACTGTAAATCCCCCAGAGTATTGACTAGAACATAAAGAGCACAAAATTGTGTTCTATAGCTTAGTAGTCGTTAACTCTGTCTTTGCAGATAAAACATTATCTAAAACTCATTTTTATTTGAGTTCAAATCATTGCTTGAAATTAAAAACATTATCATTTATATTGAGATAAAATATGTGAAGTGAATACGATAAGTTTGAAATAGTGTTTTCAGTATACTCTTCTTATTCTTTTATGAATATATTTGTTCTTCTGTATAATAAAAATATTATTATTAAATGGCTTAATTTTGAGGGTAAAGTGCATAGCTAGGTTCAAATATAAGTCTATTTGTACTTTCTTGTGTTTTACATTTTGGGTGGCTAACAAAGTTTTGCATTTTTACCTACATTTAGCCCATATGTTAGAGTCTCCCTCCAAAGCAAGATATTCTATTTCTAGTTTAGTCATTTCCAACTGTAAACTGCAAAAAACATTGCATCTATTGCTCTGTTATGCACTTATTTCATTATGCATCATGCTTTGTAAATAATTACTTGCAATCATTTCAAAAATCGCGACTAATACTAATACAAGCCTGAAAAATTTGTTAGTGACATGTTTTATAACTTTTGTTAATTAATTCATATGTATTTTTAGCGCTGAATGCGAAAACAGCGTTCATGTTTTCTCATCACGTTAGAGTTTTTCGGAAATCGTAGCTTTCAAAATTTGTGAAAAGTCGAAAAATAACGAAAATGTGAAACTTTAAAGTAGACTTAACAAGTTGTTTCTTGAATTTGTTCTTCTTTTAGCTTATACTATAAAACAATATACACAAAATTACGGTTTTATTTCATGTGTCGAAATTTCCGTGGACCGCCTATCCTCTGCTTTTCGCTTTTCCTTTTATGTTCTTGATAGGGTTCATCCCGTCTTAACATCCAGCGATACTCAAACATTATCGAAGTAATCCAGTTTCCTTGATACCATTTCCATTTCTCTGATGTGTTAATGAAATCCTCACTCATTTCTTCGTTAGCGGTATCCATATCTTCAGGAAAATAGCCCAAATGTGAATTTAAGAAGTTAAGCTTTAAGCTTATGGAAGAACCTAAATTTGTGTACTTCTGCAGCATGTTCTCAACGATTGGTTTGAATCAAAGTTTGGATCTTTCTTGTTGCCCATAAATTTGGTTATTACGTCTTTAAAAGCTTCCCAGGGTTCTTTTTCCAGAACTTCCATTTGTTTCTCAAAGTTATCACCTTTCAAAAGTTTTCTAATGTAAGAACCTGTAAAGACAACCTCTCTTAATTTGGTGGTTTATAAGGCTTGAAATTTGTCACAGGTATATTTAAAGCATCGACCTAGAAGGCTTTAACAGATCGTTTTACCAAGCCTTATTTCATATGCAGAGATGGAGGGAGACCTTTCCTCTAATTAGGACTTTAGAGAGCACATTTTTGGTTCTAATGAAGCCTTTTTGGCCAGTCTTTCTGTATTCAATAATTTTCTGCTTGTATTATCCCATTCACACACAAAAAATCAAGGAAACTGTGAGTGTCATCCTTGCTGTCTTAGGAGCATCCATTATTTTAGATCGTCGCTCGTAATCTACTTATGGTCGTCGTACTTAATTTTATCTAGAATAAATTCCAAATCTTCTTAACACTCTTTTAAATGGACAAAATATCCGACGGGTGTTAATGCATATAAATTTCCTACATCTGTGAACATTCTCCAATCGGTGCTTTCATCAATTAAATTGATTCAAAAGCCTACGTACATCAAAGCAAGATGCAAGTTTCGAAACAAATCGTATAGTTCAGATTGTGAAAAACGCTTTGGTGAACAAATAGCGCTAGGTTCGTATTCACGGACGTTTTATTTGAATCACTTGCAGAACCATCTATTTCAGGTAAATTTTCGAAGAGAATTGGCATCGGTACGTCTAGACCATGAACAACTAGGCTTAAAGCGGACACATTTAGATAGATGGATTTTGTTTTTTATTCTTCGTAATGAAAGAATGAACACCACTCCAACAAAAGTAACAATCATTGCTGTATTTCGTGGCTGTCACCACACCACTAGAACTCGAAATATGAACACTTCTTTTTCACCCTTCGAGCACCGTCTAGGTCTTTCAACACATGAGTAGAAAACGTAGTACGATGTCCAAGCTTCATCTTGATCTCTTATTTTCACGCCAGAATATGCTAGGTACACTTGTCGAACGAAACGTTAGATTTCTTTTTTACCTTTCCACCATATTCACCACAAATACAACATAAATAATCTTCAGACTTTTATAACCTCTTGAAGCCATTTAGAAAACTTAAAATTTGCTTTATAGCATGAAAATAAATTTCCACCAACAAAAACGCTTTAGATCAGGCAGGGGTGGGGGGAGAAAACTCGATTTAGGAGCCAAATCAGTTAACGGTTGAAACAGAGCTGAGAGTTGCGCGATGGCGTAATTCACAAGTGCACATCAGTATCGCCACTGAGAGAGAGGTTTCAAAAAGGGACCAATGACTTCTATTGCTTGTGACGCTGAATCTTTGTGCATATGAGCGCATGTTTTTTACGTTTTACTTGGCATTTTTTTCGTAGTTATAAATGTATGGCATATAAATGCTGCTATCATTTTAGTAAAGAATCTCGAATTGCTTTTATTTTAGAAGTTTATTTAATTGTCAACATTTCAGATTCGCAAAACTTATCACGCACTGATATTCGGGGCATATCATCACTCTTTGTATCAAGAAAATGGCTCAATCTATAATCAGTCTGGAATGTTATGCATTTACTAACGTCTGTGGTTTAAGAAAATTCAAGTGTATATTTCTTTTACCGAGATGAGAATAGCTGGAAGTGTTGCAATGAATCTAGTGTTTTCTTATCTTAATGCTTGCATTCCTTTGAATTTGAAAGTGTAAAATTAAAAGTATGTATTGTGAATGTTCTGATTATACCTATTGTTAATATTAAAAGTTATATATGAATAAATTAACCCCGGCGAATGTCATGTGAAATCAGAGAAATATTACTGGAAGACCATTGGTCCATTCTAGAAGCCACTTCTTCAGTTGCGATGCAGATGTGCACTTAAGAAATATGCTGCGTGGTGCATGAGGGACGCGCACACTGGCAGCAAACATGTTAAGACTTGTCACAACCAATCAAATCTCAGTTATCTCTGCTTTCGTCCAAGCTGTCGATTCTACGCATGCATTCAGCAATGGAGAGCCAATTCTGTCTCCGTCTTTTAATCTTCGACAAAAAAAATGTGGGTATTCCCTAAAAAACATTTATAGAAAGTGAGGGAAGGGTAGTGTTTTAAACGCCCAGTGTACGTCTTAAAATTAAAAAAAATATATGGAAATTAATGAAAAAGCCAATGAAATAGAAAATTAGGCTCATTTAAAACAATCTTTATTAGAAAACTGAAGGAGTTAATCGACTCACTGCCTTATCAAGCCTCTCAATTGTTTTGCTACAAGAATGCTTAGTCAAAAAAGAAAAATTAGGAAAACAAAAGTTTAATGTCTATTTTAAAGTCATGTTTTCGGAAATTTTAAGTTTGTTAATAATTCTGAAATTTACGGTTTTCGAAAATTGCTGACGTGATGGTAAAAAAGGAAAGACATATCAGATTTAAATACATAAGAATCAATTATGAAATGTTAAAAAGCACAGTCTCGAAGGTTTGTGTAATTTAAACAATCTGGTTTCAAATGTATTACGTGAAATATTTTTAAAAGTATTTGCTTTCTTACCTTAAAAGAGACTTACTTTCTGAAAATTGTACAGAAAGCTTTGTAGCTAAAAAAATTCAAAATGCTGAAAAATCCGAAATTTTGGAATACTCATAAATTTTCCATACTGGATAGGCTTCTTAATAATTACTAGGTCGTGAGCAGTAGATAAAGTATTTAAAGAAAGGCAATAGAAACGGCAAATAGTGCTGAATCCGAGAGAATTCTATTTGTCTTTCCATCGAAAGAAATTCTGTAGAATCGTTTTGCTCCAGTTGAAGAAAGACTTTACCTGTTTGCTGTCGAAATGTATAGAGTCTTGGTTAAAATCTGCTCCCAAGGTAGTTGCTTCGCCTAATTGTATGCTTTACTTTACTGTCTTGTCTTTTCATTTGCTGTAAATGAAGTGAAGTTGACATACAAAGACGATTTAAAATTTTTCGGAATTGAAACGATGAAACGCTGGCGACTGAATTTCATGTTTATTTTCACAGATACTTTCACTTTAAAAGCTTCGAATGAAAACCTTCCCCCTAACATTCATGTACTTTTACACAGCCAGCTACACTGCCAAGTGATAGAATCATTTGAGAACGTGAACGTTCTGCAAGTGATTCGAGAAGAGCGAGAAGTTCTCTGACATTTAATGCATATTCATTATGCCAAATAACTGTCATTTTCTAAAGATACAGATCTATTTGCCTGTTTACAGCCACGAAAATAGAATTTGGGAATATTTTAATTGCCGAATCAAAATGAAATCATAGACAAATGTTTGCCCTTTTTTTATTCTTATTTGCAGTTTAATTTTATGATTAACATAAATAGTGCATATACAGCTTTTGTATGTTTAATTCAATATCTTTATTTACATAGTTACATTTAATAAAAGTATGGATTTTATTGGTATATTATTATGAAGCCAAAGTAAGATGAATTTCAAAATTATTATTAATATTCCTTTATATATCTGTGGGCGGAAGTTAAAGATGATATCCTTCAGTAAATAACACTTTCACACCTTTTCCACGCCACAGAAACAGTTAACGATATATAAAAAACTACGGATTTAATTGCGTAACCGTGCCTTAGCGCCTTCTCGCGCTTATTGGATACAAAGATAGTTCTCCATCACGTTTTGTATATTAAATAGCTGCTCGACGCCTACTCGCTGTCATTGTCACCTTCGCGTCATCTCTGACATCTTCTCTCTACAGGCGCACAGGTGATGCCCTCTGGTGGCTGTGGAACTTAGCTGTCCCACAGCTTGGCTATCCTGACTTTGTTTTTGGCCTCGAAAGTACGGATCAACGACACTGGTACATCAAGACAGAACCTGAAATTAAATTTAAAATTAAAAAGAAAAGAAAAGGTAAAAAAAATACAAGTGCGGAGGAGCCGCACTGTCCTAAGTAGGAACAGTCCAGAGTTTCATGCGATCAGCTGCTGTAGTTGTACAGCTAGGACCTTCATGATGTCCTACTTTTTCCGCCTGACACCGGTCTTTGCCTTTTCTCGCTGTTACGCGATATGGACCGAAGAACTTTGACTTAACTTTAGATCACCTCCATACTGCTTTCTTTGTATAGCCACTGGATCATCTACGTTGTACACCTGCGCCTTTTTTCCTTCCTGTTGCACGTTTTTCTATTCTCTTCCTGAATTTTTAGGATGTTTTTTCCTGCCTCCTCTCTCAGATCTTCTCGATCTTTCATCATAAGATTTGTTTCTTCTTCTTCCAGAATTTCAATAATCTTTAAGTCCTCTCGATTTCTCATTTTAACACCAGTGAGGAGCTCAAAAGGGTAGCTGTTTGTCCTTCTGCTCTTAGTGCTGTTCAAGATCCGTTGTACATCTCCAACGTATTTGTACCACTTGGTAGGATCATCTATGGATAATTTGGATAGGACGGGAATCAGAGTCAGATGAATTCTTTCCACCTGCCCATTCCCTCTAGCAATGCCTGTAGTTGTAAATATGTGCTGTATCTTTTCTTGACTACAGTACTCTTCAAAGTCTTTGGGCCTAAAAGCAGTACCTTTATCGCTTCTTGAGGGATTACCGAAAGTTACTTGTTGCAGTTTCAGCTTCTGCAGTGCCTCTTGAGCTGATGTAGACTTTACTGGATAGAGCCACACGAACTTTGTCAATACGTTAACCACGGTCAAGATATGATTGTAGTTGTTATTTGCCGAAGGTCCTATAAAATCGATGTGAGAAAGTGCTCAAAGGCATACTCCCTTTTGTTATGGGATTCAGCAAGCCTTCGCCTTTACCTCGTTTTTTGTCGCACAAAATACACTACACAATTTTAAATAACTTGTTCAATTCGTCTTCTAAGGTTAGGACATTTTTAGCAGATCTGTTTTAGATACGGCGAAATGTCCCTTGTTGTGGATGCTACGTATCATTTCTAACTCCAATGCTTCGGGTACCACAAGTAACTCGCGACCCCTGCCGAACTTGTATAATACACCATTCTTCACTAGAAAATCTTTCTTTTGTCCTTGATCGACTAAAGATTTCAGCAACTGGAGACGCTCATCACTTCTTTGCGCAGCTGCAATTTTGGCAGTAACTTCTCTCTGGGATTAGATAACCATCATGACAGCGTTTCTACTCAACGCGTCCACGTGCTTCATTTGCTGCCCAGATCTGTGAACAATTTCACAGTCAAATTCTTCTAGAAGTTAACTGCCATCTCACCACTTTGGGAGTTAAATCCTTCTTGGACATAGTCTTTTGAAAAGCACCGCAATCAGTAATTATTCTGACCTTATATCCCAAAAGGTAATTTCTGAATTTCTTTAGAGCTTCCACTGCAGCTAAAACTTCGAGCTCATAACTCGACAGCTTCTCTTGTTGCATGCTAGTTTTTTTTACTCATGAAGTAAACGGGGTGTAACGGCCCATCATCAGACATTTGTAGCAAAACAGCGCCGAAACCACGACTGCTTGCGTCTGTATGCAATTCTACCGGTGCTCCTTGTTTGAAAATATGCAGAACAGGACTTGTCGACAAAAGTTCTTTCAATTTGTTAAATGCCTCTTTTTACTCGGGCCCAAATTTAAATTCTACCCCGTTACGAAGATCACTTAGTGGTTTCGCTATTTTCGAATAGTTGGCAATAAATTTCCTAAAATATCCCGTCAGACCCAAGAAGCTCTGAATCTGCTTAAGGTTTTTGGGCTACGGGAAATTTTGAACAGCCCTGGTTTTTTCAGAAGAGGAGCGAATTGCACCATCCTCAATAATATACCCGAGAAATCCTATTTTTCTTTTTAAAAACTGTCATTTCTTAAAATTAATCTGCGAACCATAATCTTTGCCTACTTTTAAAACGCGTTTTAACTTTTCTAAGCCTTCTTTCTCGTTTCGCGCTGGAATAATAAAACCGTCCATGTAAGTAACAATATCATCCCGAATTAAATCTCTAAACACAATATAAATAAATCTTTGGAACACACCCGGTGACGTGCGGAAACCAAAAGGTGTTTTTAGAAATTCGTACAAACCTGCATGTATAATGAATGCCAAATATTTAGTGCAGTTTTCCTCCACAGGAACATGAAAAAAACCATTTTTTAGGTGTAATGTTGAAAAACCCTTTGCTTCACCCAAATGATCTAAAACCTTTTCTAATTATGCCATGGGAAAAGAATCATTTACAATTTTTTTATTTAATTCCCGGAAGTCACAACAAAGACATGTCTTGCGCGATTTTTTTCTACATAAAAGAGTTGGTAAAGCATATTCTGAACCAAATGGCTTTATAATCCCATCCCTTAACCATTCTTTTATTTGGTCATCGACAATTTTTTGGTTTGCAAAAGCGATTCTCCTCGAAAACTGGAATTTCATCTTAGAAACTGGAATTTCATCTTTTAATATTGCTTTCATTTTTAAATCTTTTGATCAGGAACAGGATACGCGGCTTTTCCTGTGGTTTTTACTCTTCGATAAGAGTGAAAACAGTATTGCGTAATCCTTTGTCCGTAAGTGCGTTAAATCTATTTCACTATCTCCCTCAATGGCTGCAGAAACAAAAACTTCCTTTCCGAAGAGACGGAATCATTTTCACATTGCGTACTCATCACCCGATCAGAGCAAGTGCCGCCGAACTTTTTCAGATATGACGGTGGGAAGAAGCAATTCGTTATCATCTCATAAACCATTGCTGCCTCCAGTTCAAATTGTTTATTGCTTTCGCATAAAGAAAAAATAAACTTCGCCGTTTCCTCTTTAACCACGTGACCAAAAGAACTTTTGATTTCCATGCGATATACCATTTTGAGAGGATGTCCGCGGCAGCTTGAAGTTTATCTTTTGCTTGATTTAGGTGGATGGAACTACACATAATGGCGATGTCCTCCGCATAACAGGCAAAAATCCTGTCAGGGATGCCTGGGATATGATTTATGTAGATGTGCCTGTTATGCGGATGACACCGCCATTATGTGCTGTTCCATCCACCAAAATCGAACAAAAGATAATCTTCAAGCTGCCGCTAACATCCTCTCACAGTGGTATATCACGCGGAAAATCAAGATTACCGCAGCAAAATCACAAGTAATATTTTTTAGAACAAACCGAAAGGAATCAGCAACTCACACTTGATGGCGCCACAGTACCCCAAGTTAAATGCAGCAAATACCTCGGAGTGATATTAGATGAAAGGGTCACATTCAGACCTCACACCCTTTATATCCGAGAGAAAACACATAAAACTTTCATGTCCATCTACGCTTTATTTGGTAAAAGCTCCAAGCTTGAATTCAGCACTAAGAGAATACTGTACCTACAAGCAATAAGACCTATCCTACTATACGCAGCGCCTGCTTGAGCCGCTACGGCCAGATCAAACCGAAAATTACTGCAACAACTTCAAAATAAAATCCTACGAATAACTGCAAACTCCCATAGTTCGTGAGAAACACTGTGATACATTACGGAATTAAAATTAAGCCAATTGATAGCGAAATACTAAAACTCTCCCATAATCTCTACACCTTTCAGTTACGATAACCATGCTAATAAAATTGTGCGCAGTATACGAACAAGACTACGACTATACGGTGATTCAACGATTTAAAAGACCACGAACAATGAATTGGGGTGATCGATGTATATATTTTATATTTTTTTTCTTCATCTTACTAGTATTTTATTTAATTATTATTATCCTGGCACAGCTGAATATGGACTTTGCGCCCTCGGAGGGCAGAGATTTTGCTAATGTGTATAATGTGTTTCACTTCGTTGAATCTCCGATTGGTCGGAGCTACAAGCTCCGCCCATTTTTGCTAATAGAGCACTACGGCACTCCTGCAATACTACGAGATGAGACACCAAGGGTGAAGGATGCTACAACCCGTATGCTTCGACATGCCAAAGATATGCCATATTGTAAAGATATGCTTACTGATATGAATTGCTACCACTACTATGCCTTTATGGAAGTCAACAGCACAAACAATGCATAGGGATGCTAAAAAATTTTGGATTCTTTACTTTCGATTCGGAACATCCCAGCGGAGATGAATATAGAGAGGTAAAGACTAGGGTCGTATGCCTCTTATAACAAGCGATGACCTATGGCCTGTCTATTAACCCCGACGATATCCCGACTCCTCGGGCGATGAAGGCGACCAAACCAGAGATCACAAGGCAGACGAAGGACACGAACGAAGAGCATCTGAGATGGAGTATTGCCAAGTAGTCTTTTGGACAGCACTGCGATAGACTAGTAAGAACAGAGTTAACTTCTGGTCCCAATCCTGTTGGTTTCTGGAAACCATCAGCGAAAGGTTGTTAAGGATGGTTCCATTAAATCTTTCTACCATGCAATCTGACTACGGATGTAAAGCCATCGTTTCGATTTTGCCTATGCCGAGTGTCTACACAGTTCTTAATTATAGACGAGATAAAATTCCTTCCTTAATCGAAAAGTAGCTGAAGAGGTACTCTGAACCTGGAAATCCAGTTTTGTATTTATTATCTGTGTTACCGTGACAGCTTCTTGATCAGGAATAGGATATGCTTCAGCCACATTGTGAAGTAATCAGTGACAATGAGGATATATTTGTTGCCATCAGCAGTTCGGGGAAGAGGTAACAAGATGCCAAAGGCTATGCGTTCAAAAGGCGCTTCTACACTGTAGCCTTGCGTTCCTTGGCTGAGTTTCTTCAGTTCTTTCTGGCCCGCAGAAGCATTGCAAAATTGGTATCACTTTGCACATCAGCCTTGCATTACTCCAGTATGCAAGGGTCTTACTGTCGTAAGTTGTCGATTAGAATAATTATATGATTTCGAAATTTATCTTCTTTTTTATATTTGTTTTGTTTGAACTCTTGAGCTTTCTGCAAAGTCTTTATTATTCCATTCTTTAAAGAGGTTCGAGATCCGGAATCTTAAAAGTATCAGGTGCCATCGGAATGCCTTTCCATCGTCTGATTCGAACCTCCGATATAAGACGACGTTTTGAATTTGGTTTGAGTCCCGGAGAGCCAGCAATCTAGTTTACGTAACTTCTTGTGTCAGAAGATCACGTTGGTATAATACCCTCTGTTGCAGTAAGGAATGAATCACTGCCTAATTGTCGATTAGAATAATTATATGATTTCTTAGGTTTGATTTCGGTATTTATCTTCTTCTTTTATATATTTGTTTTGAATTTAATGAAATAGGTAGTATATCAAATTCGTTGAAACAACCTTGTATTTGGCGTACATTTACTAAAAACACTCAATCGATTTCGAGGGCAGCTACAGGTCCCTCCTCATCAGGAGAACAAAATATCTAGAAAGAGAAAGAAACCTAAGTAACGGCTTTTTATACCCTCGGGTAGAACCACGCGCGAGGAGGCAACGCCATCTATCGGCAAAAATAAGAATCAAGAATTATGTTAATAGAATTTTAAAAGCGCTAGGAATTACGGTAAGGTAGACGTCTTGGATGTTGCTCGATTAGTGGATGATCTCTGTACTCTGGATTCTGTGCTGTGCCAAACTAGTTTGACCCACGTCAAAAGACGAAAGGGAGAAGACATCTCGAAATTCTTGAAAGACACGTTCTGCAGTATTTCTCTCTTCATCGCTTAGTTGTGCTGTGTACTCCAATGTTATGCTCTCCGAAGACAGAGATTCGTTACTGTTTCTTTTAATGCAGTTCACTAGGAGTATATAGTGCAACCACATCATTTTTCCTAATAAATTTCGCATTATCAGTTACATTGACAACTCTCAGCTAGATAACGGTCCTCGATAGGTCGACGAGAGCCGAGGCTACTAGTACTATTTAGGCCTGTTACAGTTCTAGGGACACTCCATACCATGATACAGTACCAGAAATTTCTATTTTCAGCTATGGATCCCGGAAGTAAAAATTCTGTTCTTGCTAGTACTGTGATATCGTGATTGAGCTATGATTTAGAGGGCGGATTTAATTCCTACATCTTTAATTCTAAACAGTGTTATGTCCCCAGAGGCAGAATGCAGTTCGTTATTTTTAAAATCTAGGGAAAAATTATATTTCCTTAAGATGTCTAAAGCGGAGTATGTAAAGACCTGAAATTGCTGTTACTCAGCCGTATGATGGTAGGCGGCACTTCCAAACGAGATATTAACTTTCCATCGATGTCGAATTTGTCACCACACACAGTCTGTAAGGTAACGCAGCGTGGTGTCCAGATGAGTTTACTATCCATTTGTTGAGCCAAATCTTTTCGGATAATGGTAATTTTGGCTCCTGTGTCGATGGTCATATTGCAAGGAACTCCACTGGTATGTTTCATGATGAAGAGTGTATTATTACCGCCACTCATTTCAGAAATCAGAAGCGCTTTAAAATGTGGCTTCTCATTGTCTGGCAATCTTTGCCTCGCGATCTGGTCACTAATTAGTTTCCCTCTTTTTTACCGGTAGCGTTCTTAGCTTCCATGCTTTGGGTGTTCTATAGTTCTTTCGTAAATGGCGTTCAGCATCGCAGTTCCAGCACTTTAAGGTCGTGTTATTGCCACTGCTCTACCGCATCAAGCATAGAGCTGCTAGTTAAATCTTCTAGACGAGCAGTCAGTTGACCTACTGGCTGCTGGACATGAGGAGCCCTGATTGAGGAACAGATTGTACGAGTTGATTGCTGGGCTGCCTCGAATTTCATGTCGTACACTAGAATGCTTCTAGATCCTTGACATCCGCCATTCGCAGGGCTTTCTGGATATCGGGATCCTGGATGCCATCGATAAAGTATTGCGGGGACAGAATTTCCTTTGTTTCTGTTGGGCAGTCTGAAAAGATGAGACAGCCTTTCAGTATCTGTTTCTTGCTCCTAGAGTGTTTAGGTGGGCTTCTGTTGGCAAGAGTTTAACTGAAGCCTGCTATAGTGTTTTAAACACTTCTCGACAAAGCACAGCTTCAACGCGCCGGACAGAGCTTCGAAATCTAGCCGCTTATTTTTCGACCAAAATTTGATGGATATCCTGTGCATTTGTTCTCAGAGAAGCAGCAAAATGGCAGACCTTAGCTTGGGAATCCCATCCATTTGCGTCTTCAATGAAAGTAAGCGTAGAGAACCATGTCGTATACACTTGCCAGGAAGTATTTCCATCATAAGTAGACAGCTTTAGAGAGGGCCGAGAAGGCATGGGTAAAAATATTAAATCGCCAGAATTGTTTTCACTATGAATTTCTTTAAGCTGTCAACTTCTTTGGCAACAGCAGAAAATCTGTAATCTATTGAGAAATAATTTTAGTGAAATTATGTGTGAAATTGCAGTATTTTTTTCGTATAACATAGCATGAGAAGAATCTTTGCCGCAAAAGTAAGACTTTAGAGGCAAGAAATCTATTTAACATTCAGTAAACGGCTTGGCGAGATATCGCCACAGTGATGGTTTTAGTGACTAATTTTCGGCGCCAAATCTGGATTTTCTTTCGGTCCCTGTATAACTGGCAAGGGAAGAGGGTTGGAAGAACATCAAATCTGTCCCCCAGGAATTCTCCGAAAATCGGGTTGCAACTACGCAAAGTTGTACTGTCACCTTATGAAGTGCTTAGCCCGACAGATAATAGGCAGATTCTTGTAGGGTCTAGGACTTTTCGCCGTGGCCATCGATATATTTTTCTTTATATGATATTTTATTGTATTATACTCGTATTAAATTTATTTAGTTCATAATTCTGTTTTCCTTTTGTATACGTAATAAAGGTTGCTTATAATATAGATGTATGTATATAATACGCATCTTATTATATATGCTATATAGATATGTTTAATTGCAAAAGATTTTTCTTTTAAAATTTTAAGGCAGCCAGTGGTATACAATAGGTAAACAAAATTATTAAAATAAATAAACTTAATAATATAATACAGGCATATAAAGAAAAATAGCTCTTAAATATACAACAGGTAAGCATAATTATTATTAAACTAAGTCAACTCAATATAATACGGCAAGATATAATACAATCATGCAAAGAAAAATATGTCTTGACAGCGAAACGTCCATGGAACAGTCCCATTCTGTTCCTATACTCCTAGCCACGATAAAAATTCGTGAACTTGATCTGACATAACTGTCAGATACTTGAAATATCTCACAACAACAATAATTCTTGGCAGTGAATTATGTTATTTATGTAATTTAAACAATTATGTTATATTTAAACAATTTATGTTATTTATGTTATTTGTAACAAGAAAGCAGTTATTACTCATTTTAAATAACAGCCTAGTTAAAAAAAGATAAGCAAAAAAGTCAGTGTGCTAAACTATTATTACTTTATACATATAAACAGAATCTTAGGCACACATGATAAAAAGCTGAAAGTCTATTTTTGTATTAATAAAGAAGTTTATGGAATATAAACTGTAACTTTGTTATTTATAATCATCTGCTATGTATCAATTAAAAAGGTGGAAAAAGTAAACTGATTTTAGCTAATCCAAAGACATTTGTTGAAACAAGATGCTTATAAATTAAATATTGTAAATCATACAAATACTAATTCATGCTTTCAGTATGGAATGGTATATAACATTCAATACAGCAGAATAGAAGTTGGGTTTTTTTCAAAGATCCACCTTTTGCTTGATGTCAGTTTTACAGCCAATATGTAAAACATCATTAAAATGAATAAATTGTTAGGTTTCAGATCTTATTTGAGAGATAAAAATTCATACAATAATTCAGCCCTGCAACTAATGGTTTAGAAAACATGTAAGACATATTTCGCTGCTAAATTTTTGCTTAGTTTAATTATTTTATTAAAAACATTATGTATCATGATGTCTATATTCGCCATTAGTTGAAGTGAAATATTCTTAATTTTGTCAAATTAATGAATATCTTTACTAAAAACACAATTTGGTGTCTTTATACTTTGTTATGTGCTTAACTGCTTAATTAAGCTGGAATAAAACAATACAAAATTTTTACAAAAGGTAATTTAATAACTAACAGTAACTTATATTACAAAACTGCATGTGAATGAGATTTTAAATGAAAATAAAAATTATCATGCGCTTATGAGATATTCACAGTTTGTGAAATGAAAATAAATGGTAATAATTTAATTCATTTAGAGCTACAGTTAGATTAAATTAACAGTATATATTCTTTAAGTATTTATGATGTGATGTTATTGACTTAATGGTTCTAATTTAAATTCTATAATAATTTCATACGCAACAGGTAGTAAGCAATAAAAAAGAAGCACATAATTTATGTATTATAACAAAATATCTATGAATGATTGCTGAACTGTAAACTGAGCAAATATGTGTCATCAAAGACAAAACATTAGAAAACTGAAGTTTAAAAAAAATTGTAACTACTAATTTGTGCATATATAATTTATTTAAAAATGTATTTTAAAATTACGAATATAAAATACATACAAGACTTAATAACAACTTTTCAAATAAAAGTAATAACCATAAAACATGAATGTGAGGATAAAGTTAAATTTGAAATAAATAGTAAAATATTTTTCACATTGTCGTCAACAAAGCTGTGAAACCGGAAGTTACACACAAACTAATAAACCGTAATTAATAAGCCGAATGCCAGTATTTATAACAAATGCATAAAACTGCATTTAAATTTTTATATTTAATAATCACATTACTTTTCACAACATTTAAACTATTATATATGTGTCTATGTAGCAACTTTCTACTTATTTATAATACCATTTGAAAACTATTATATGGTTAAAAGCCTGCATTCAAATAAACTCAGATATTTTAAAACTGAAATGGTTTTTTACATCAATACAAGATTTTAAGCTGTTGATATAATAAACATATTTAATATTTTTGTAAGCTAGCTACCAAATGTGAAAAACTTCTCTTACTTGTGTAAATGATATGTTTTATAAACATTAGTTTCAAGACAGCACCATATAAGTGCTGATAGAAATAACTTTATTGAATAGAGAATAAAATGTATAATATTAGCATGATATAGTGCTTTTTAACACATAATGATAATTGAAATAAGATTATTACATGCATTCTGCAGACCACATTTTAGGTCACTGAATGCTATCAAATATAAACTGAAAATATGATAATCATGAACCGTATTTACTTTAATTCTCTCATATATTTATTGCTTTTATAAATCATTCTTCCATTACCATTAACCGGCAGATAGCTCTCCTGTGCTTTGCCATATTCAAATAACCAAACCATCCATTATCATTAAAAGAAAAAGTTTGAAAATGTGTGTATTTAAAAACACATAAACATGATGAGTGTATTAAAAAACAATCTTCTGTATTTTACAAAACTGCCGATAACTGCATGTGGTTTATAACACAGTTTATTCAACTATTTAAAAAATATTGTTTATTAAACAACATCCCTTGCAATAGCTTTGAAACTTATTACGTTTATATAATATTCTGAAATTCCAGATGTTATCTCTTGAATATGCTTGAAAAAAGGCTGCACATGTGTTAGAAACTACCATTTACCATCATTACATGGACTGCTAAGTGATGCCCTGTTTGAATAACTTAAAAAAAAAAAAAAAGAAAGAAAGAAACAGTATGGTGAAAGACTATCTTAAACAACAAATCTTACATTTAAATCAGTTCTGAAAATAAATGAATATGCATAAATGGATATGCGTAGAGCAAATGCATAATATGGCAAATGGGCAATCCAGACTAATGCCTCACATAATATACAGTTCAAAAGCAAGCCAGGATGATCTGCAAAAACAATAGCCATACTATACCTCCTTTGGGACATGTTAATGGCAATATAACAATTACTCAATATGTCTACTAAATTTTAGAATCTACACTACTCCTTTCATAACTGACAGAAAGCACCATATTTTTGCAAGACATTTAACTCCACATTCAGGAAACATATCACTAATATCTGTGATGAACCGCCATATTACAATGGCCAGTAGACCTTCACATCTATTGTGAATTGAAGATATTTTGGAAAATCATCAATAGTAAGATGTAGGCTCAACCAGAATTTTCTTTAATATCAAACAAGATAATTTTTCACAATGGCTTTGGTAAACATAGTAAAAGCATGATAAATAGGTTGATAAGCATAGGTTTGGTTTCATTTATTTAATTACGGCAAAGCACACAAGGCTATCTTCTAAGGGAAAGGATGCCTTTGTAGACTTTCTAAAGGAAACTTCGCACACAAGTTAAACATCAGAAAAAACACGAAAACGCTATTGCAGACAGCCCGTTCACCTGGAATTGAACTCAGGAAAGAACTATCAATGTTCCGTGACTTTACTGCTCAGCCTCATAATCATAGGACATTTATCCTTAAACATTGCATGCCATTTATATGTTTCAGTGCAGAGACAGATAGCGAAATGCATCGCAAACAAATGTGCAGTCACTTGATATTAGTACGAAAATATTTGTCTTTTTTCAGATAATAAATTTATTCTTTTAACTAAGAATATTTCATTATGCTGTATTTATTATCTAAGTACTCATATTTATAAATTTCATGAAAATTGCACTGCATCTTCACAGTACCATAATTTAATTTTATTTTGTACATGATTTAGACAGACTTGCATGGAATACAGATGTATGTGAAAAATTTACAGTGTTAAAACTTTCTACATTTTAGTTAGTGATTTTAGTTTTTCACTACTGCATTATTTATTGAACAAACTCAGCAAACGATGTTAAGTGTAATTTGTAATATTATTTAGTACTGAATCAGTGCAGAATACTTTTTTATTACTGAAAACTTATGGCCATAAATTATTTTCAAAATAATTTTACCCATCTTTGTATGATGAAACTACCATGAATTATTTTATTTTATCCAAACTGGCTCGCTTCACCTAAGTTTATTAAAATAACTTGTGCAGAAAAAAGTATGAAAGATAACCAGTTTTATTTAAAACATTACTGAAATAATTATCAGGAAATATATTTCCACAAATGAAATTTTTTAATATACCTCCCTGAAATTCCTTTCACATTCATAACAACAAAATTTTATTAAAGGTTTAAATATGTATCTGATATTTTGCTTCAATAACAAACAGCTTCATGTGAAATTCTATTACCAAGTTTTATCTTTAAACTTCAGAATACTGCAAACGAATATTACAGATTTTAATATCTATTAGGTACTGCTCATCATTTGATTTCCTACAATTCAGTTCACGTTTTTGATTGCACACAAATTTTTATTAAATTGAATTGTATTTTAAACAATCTAAACCAGTATTCCAAAATTTCCTTCTGATTTAACTATTTTGAAGATTGGTTAATCTTCAAGATGGCAATACTCTGTTAATTTAATAAAAACAAATAGTACATATTCTCATATCTAGAATGACCAAAGCCTCAAACAAAAAATTTCATAATTTACATGTTTCATAATGACTTTGACCATCTCTACATGTATACAATACACAAAACATTTCATAATTTACATGTTTCATAATGACTTTGACCATCTCTACATGTATGACAACCTTTATTACTCTCTGTGCATGAACAAATTTCCAGTCATTCAATAAGCATGTGCGCATTCCTGATTCATAGTACTTTTCTTTGGTGCTTATATCTTCCTAGCTCAAAAAAATATTATAGTTTGCTTATGCTAAAATGTTGATAAAAAGAAAATGTGTAGTAATCTGCTTTGAAGAAAATATTAACTAAACCATGAGAATTAAAAAAGGTGACTTAATGACGAATGTAGCTGAGGAGTTTAACATTAGAATGGTGAATGACAGAATTACACCAATGTAAAAGCTTTCCAAAAAATCTGAACAAGTTTTACGGATTGATTTGACAGATTCACATGAAAAGCTTCAGAGCGTGAAAGCATTACTAAAACAGAAGACACACAGTGATAAATGATGATGCAAGTTATGAAATCATGGATATGCAAATCTTGTAAATAAAGAGCAGCAGAATAAAAGATGTGATAATGAATAAGAACCTGCTCAAGTAAAACACATTTTAAGCATTTTAAGCATTAGAAATACGCATTTAATTAATTTTTTTTTCAAAGTTGTTAGTACAATATTCATTTTATTTATTTATTATTTTGTTAAGGCTGTCTTAAAATTTCATGAACAGCACAATTTACTGACATGATAATGATGAGACACTTGCGTGATGTAGCAGCTTGTTTATGGATCGAGAGAAAAAACAGATCTGCCACAATATTTTAAAAAATTGCTTGTATTTATCAAAAATAAGTGCCAAAATCAGATAAAACTTTTCTTATATATATATATACACATAGTAGGTACACATGTTACACTTTTGTTTTTAAAATATTACTGTCTTGTATTTGGACCTTTCTCATATCCAAATCACTTGTGCCGACATTAGTCTGAATACGGAAATCTACTGTAATCTG
This sequence comes from Stegodyphus mimosarum, assembly GCA_000611955.2. NCBI lineage: Eukaryota > Metazoa > Arthropoda > Arachnida > Araneae > Eresidae > Stegodyphus > Stegodyphus mimosarum. The sequence goes on along the minus strand of KK120656.1, from coordinate 431,172 downwards.
TACTAACATATAGCTTATAAAAAATTAATTGTTGTTAGATAATGTATGTTCCTATTTATGATATCATACTCTGATATGTTTATAATGAAACATCTTTTTTGCAGAACATAAAATGGGCATAGAAGTTACATAACACTGCAAAATATCACCTCACATACACAACCACAATTCGTTAAAAGAAATTAGACCCAATACAATTAAATTTGAAGACCTCAGGTGGCAAAAACAGAAAGTTACACATAACCTTGTAAGTTTTTCAAATTTCATTAAAAAATTGTATGTTATCATTACAGGGAGCTTTAGCAATGAACACAAAGAATCAAAATTTTTAGAAGGTAATTTATTTCTTTGTAATTTCATTTTTAAAAGATTTAAATGTATAATTAAACAATCTGAATTTACTTAATTGCATCTGAAAGACTCTCACAAGCCATCATAATATTGGCTTAAATTTATTTCTGTGTATAAATGTCATCAGAAATAAATTCACGCCAACAAAGAAATACTATTTTCATGCATTACTTCTATTTTGCATAATTTTTATATATCAACCTTGTTACACTTAAAATTTAAAGAAGATTTTCTTACGGCTAAGAACTGTATATTTCATATAACTAAGACGTATATTTGAAAAATCACACCAAGTTTGAAATTGTAAAAAGACAGTGTAAAACAAGAAGCTGAAACAGCTTCATTAAAAAATCAGCAGCACATTGGTGACAACTGCATTTAAAAAGGCAACAATACAATAGATCTATCTATCTATACAGAATACATTTAATTTCAATTGCTGACATCAATTATCTTCTGAGCTTAAAGAATAGAATTATACTTGATGCTCTAAGACAGTGATTGCCAAACAGTTGATCAGAAGCAAAGGACAGCCCATGCCAAAATGTTTAATATTTTCTTCCCTTTATGCAATAAAGTATATAATTACGCCAATTTTTAAAGTTCCAGAGTTGGTAACTTGATATTGATATAACTGAGAAGCACTTGCTAATTAAAATTGTAAATATTTACAAAGTACTTCTAATTGTGGGTTTTGCCCTTGCCCCCCCCCCAAAATGAATACAAACAATATACTACAAATACTATATGTTAAAATCACTGACATTCCTTACAGAAATTAAAAGGAAAATGGTTATCTTACAATGCTCTGACAGTAGTAAAGAAGAAAAAGGTAAAGTTTAAAAGTATTATATACCAATTCATTCAGGAATAACTTACAAAAATTATGGCTTTAAGGGAATGCAAAAAATCTTTTAAGTTATCAACAATCTTCCTTCCTAAAATATACAAATAAAAATTGAGCTGTTCCAATCAGGTTTTAATTGTGTCTTATAGCGATCATAGTTAAAAAAGAAAAACTATACAAAGAATCCCTTTTAAAAAATAATAAAAAATATAAATACAATTATGGTTGTAAGAGTTGGAGTTCATTTTACCAACATCTGGTCGATGATGAGAAGCAACTAAATATATTACTGATCACCATTCCAGCTGGATGAATCAATTGATGTAATTCTCATTTATCAGTTAATGAATTCACAGTGACTTTATTCAGACAGAGATGCATCTAAAATTATTCAGCTGAAAGGCTGCACTATAAGAGCAGCCATTTATCCAAAACCAAAATATTTATTTTTGGTGAAAAGATACCTATTCAAAAACAAGTGAGTATCACAACCCATAATGATCCAAGTTCTCTTCATTGCCCTTTATGCCGGAATTTGGAAGTATTTTCATGTTTTTGTTAATATTATAATTCATTTCTAGCTTATTTTTTATTAGTCATAGTTTCATTCAATCATTTTTTATCATTCACAGCTTCATAATTCATTCACAGCATTTTTTTATCAGCAGGTAGTACGCACAAAATATTAAAGATTTGATGAATTAAAGAACTGCATTGTTAAACCAATTTACAAATAAAACTCCTGTTCTTCATAGATGCTAGTTTAATGTCCTGACAGATGATATTTGTTGCCAATGAGGAAAGTTTTTGAATTCAAAAATGCATCGGTTAATGAAAGGCTACTAAAGAACATTAAAAAAAAAAAAAAACTCTCCACAATATGAAAACATGAACTGACAGCAAAATTGCGCTTTCTGTGTGGATACCATAGAAAAAATCATCAAACTTGAAAAGCAACTTCAAGGACAAAAATTGTCTCAAACATACACGCAATTTCCAGGCAAAATAGCCTACACCAAGCACAAGTCAAATACTTTCTCTGTTTGACAGATGAACTGAAAAAAAAAAAAAATGCGTTGTGAAACTTAAAAGAGAAGAAGTTATATTCAAATATCTTCAAGCTTGCAAGAACAGTTTAGCTGCTAACAACAGCTAACACAGTAGTTTTTATCAGCTTCCTTTATATAAACTATTGCTGAAGAATTGTGTACTGTCACCATACAATATTTTCAAAAGCACAACTGCTTCATCAGAAATACAGCTGACAGAATTGCAAATGTAATTAATTCATCACTACAGAATGTCATTTCATCTGCAGAACCTGTACGGCCTTCCATTTCTGGTTCAAACAACTTAGTTCACAAATCTTTGTTTTAAATGTAACATCAATTTAAAACAAATGTTGAGTACAGATTACAGATAAACATCTTGATGGTTGGATTCAAGCAAAGGTAAATGCTGAAATAAATAAGGAAAATTAAGTTTAAATCCCTAAAATAAGAAAGGGGGAAAAAGTGAATTTTTAAGTTTCTGCAATTTCAAATTAATTTACTTAAGTTTTATTTTTTTTTAAATTACTGTGTACATTTTTTAAGTTATTTATACTAATTCATTTATGCAAATTAGTATTATTTTATTTTATTTTAAAATAGCTCACAAAACAACTAAAGTTTTACAGTAGCTCACATGCTTTTTAAGTTCGGTGATCACTGTCATAGAACATAATTATAGCCATGAAATCTCCTTAATAACCTAAAAAGCATATGTAAAAATAACAATAAAATTATTCAAAAGCCTACATAAGAAACAAAATTTCAAAATTAACACACTTCAGAATTTAATTAAAATTGCATAAATGATAGGAATTTGAATATAATTTCAAGCAAAACAGGAACAAAGTTTCTACAATTTAAGTAAGATTACTTAAAATGTATTTTATTTTGACATGATATACCAGCAGAAAAAGAATTATTAAACAAATTCTTAAAATTCATCAGCTGATATTTGCCACTTCATTACCTGTATTAGCAAATCTTTTTTAGTTTACATGGAATATGCATAATTTGTCAAGCAAATTACAAAATCTCTACACATATTCATTTAACATGGGACTGTCCAACCTCATCAGCAGCACAAACTACTTTCCATCTTTCATGCAATTTCATTATTTACCAGTACATAGGAAAAATATTTAATTGATAAATAGCCCACAAATGATAAGCTGGTCAGTCCAATAATGTTTCAGTACGTACAATACCGGTGTTCTAAGAATTTCAAAAACTTAAACATGCCTTAGTTTTTTTAACAATAACTTTGCTTACTCTTTTTTAGCCAAAGAAATATCTATTTTTGCATCTTAAACTCAACAGTGAAACATATGCAGCATTTTAACATATAACTGGTATAGTAGTTTTTTTTTTCTATTTAAGTGGAGAATATCACATGTATCTCAGTACTACTATAATTTCCAGAGAAATTTTTTAAATATTTCATTTTAAGATAAAATCATTAATTATTTCTAGGAGTAAGTAATTATGAATTTGACCAGCGTTTGTGAAATTATTATTTTATGAGTCCAGTCCATGGGGTTCACATGTACTAGTTTTTTGCACAAATATTTCTCCATTCCACTTAAAGATTCACATATCTTAAAGTATTTAAAAGCATGCTTTAAAAAATATTACACCTAACAACAAAAAGTACTAATTTAGAAAGTGAAATTTATGAAAAGATTATATTATGGAAAACAAATTCAAACTGCTTGCTTAATGCTTTTAAACTCTTGAACAGAATGACTACTTTTATCCTGCAATAAAATTTTTATGAGTATACATTACCTTGCTATCCAAAAATGTTTTTTTTTAAATTTTTATTTTCTTTAATATATCTAGATACCATTCTAATGAATGGAAGGTTATGAAAAGAAAGAGTAAAATTGGTAATTATATAAATCTAGCTAATAAATGTTCAGTAAAAACAGCTCTTCATAAATAACTCTAAACAGTGATGTTAACCAGAAGATTAAACTACAGTTCATTAATGTTTAACATCCACTTATTTTGAAATGATCGGTACTTATGTATTAGTGCAATCACCTTGAAGCAGTTTCACAAATTTTAAAGAAAAATAATGACTTATAATTGCAAAAAAAATTTATTTATTACATATATTATTAGAGACATATCTTACGTTGTACTAAGTATTTATACCAAAATTACAATCAATAAACCTACCTGCAAGAAGGCTTTTGTTTCTTATGTTCTAGTAAAAATTTTATTGCAATCATTTTATGAAAAGATTCAAAGCTATTGTTCCCTTTAGCATTTTTGCACCAAAATACCATATACCTGTAGAAATTTTAGTGCAGTTTCTTTCAGTTCAGGCAAATCCCCAAACACATATTTTTCAATTGAGTTTAAGATAAAAATAATAATAATAATAAATAAATAAAAAGAATGACTATAAAATATTGTGATGCTGGATGTTAAAACTGCATAACTGCATGATTGGCACATTCTGAAACTTCAGTGATTTCTACTAAGGTTCTTGCTATAAATACTAAGTACCAAATTATCTTCCATAATATGTAATAAAACCACTTTAAACCAACACTGCTTATATTTTGTTCTCTCAATACAAGAAGGCTAGAAAATAAATGAATTGATATTTACTGCAAAAATATGATTGTACAGAAGTCAATATCAGTAATCACAATGGCAAAACAAATTCATAAATTTAAATTGACAGGAGTCTGAGGGGAAAGAATTCTACAATAACTGGATTCAGAAAATTATGTTACTTTTCATATATAATGAATCCTAAATAAAGTTGATAACACATTTTTCAGAAATTGAGCAAATCTCCATTAAAATATTTGACTAATTCTTAAGGTAAGTTATGAAGACAACATACATAATAAAAACATTCTAACTTTACAGGAAGGCTTTCCATATGTATTTTAATAGAATTTTAAACTTTTCTAGCATATATAATTTACATAATTTCCTATTTAAAATAAATCTAAATGATTAATATTATAAAATTCGTTTTCAAGCACAAATGCAATAATTTTTTAATCAATAGTTTGTGGATAATTTTCATTAATTAATTTTAATAGTTTTATTACATCTAAACTATAATATACAACTAACAAAGCACAAAATTCCAATGCACTTATATTATATCTAATCTGCATTTTAAATATTCTAAAACTGAAATTATACAGCAATATATTACAATAAACTTTAAATATAAAAGCCTGAAAAAATATGTACATGAATTACTTTTAAAAAATGTACATAATCTCAAAAGTAGCATTCTAAAATAGTAACAAAATCAGAGTATGTTATAAATCATGGTAGTCATGCCTTGTGAAATCGTCTTTCTTCAATTCCAAGCCATCGAGTCGAGCTTCATGGTTAGACTTGACTCCCATGTCAGCAGAATATGCTCTAGGACGGCTAGTAATTAATTCTGATGTAGAACGAGTATCTTCACTTTTTCGTCTACTTTTAAGGATTGGTCGAGGCTGTTCTTCTAAAGCAAGTGGAGTTTTCTTTTTTAAAATTGGTTTTAATTCACCACTTGGAAAACTAGCATATGAACACTCATCACTGAAACTAGTTCGCTTTTTAAGGATCGGACGGGGTCTTACAGATCCTACAGGAGATTCTTCATCAGTACTTACTTTCAGAATGGGACGGATGTCAGGGCCACTGTTGCAACTTTCATCTTCACTGGTTGACTTTTTCAAAATAGAATGAAGATCAGTCTGTGGCCATACATCTTTTTCTTCTGAACTCTCCCTGTGTTTAAGAATAGAAGGAGGAGTTTTTGACATCTTATCATCTGTTGGCGGCTTAAGAATTCCATGGAGTTCCTTTTTCTCTTCAGAGATTTTCTTTCGTAAAATAGAACTTGGACGTTTCTCTCCATCAGAACCACTATCATCTGAAGGACTATGAGGTTCATAACTTACAAAACTCTTTTCTGTTGAAATTTCAAGATTTTCCATTTTAATTGTGTTCTTTGTTAATTCTGAGTCATCATTTCCACAGCTTCCATTTTCTTTATCTTTGAATTCAACATTTTCATTTGTATCAGAATTTTGAAAAGTAGAATTTATTTCATTAGACATTTGCTGAATTTTAGAATTAATGCTTAAGTTTTCCTTTTCCTGAGATGTGCTGTCAAAATTAATTTCATTTTCAACTACCATAGGAGAAATTCTTTCATGTGGTAAAACATGAATAACGTACTCACTCACTGTTTGTTTCCCAGAGCTGCTTTGACTAGTATCTGCATTACAATCATTATTCTTTGAAATTTTGTTGGATAAGAGTTTTTGTGAACTTTTCAAAATGTGTTCCTTATTATTCAAACTCAAAGATTCAGGAACATCAAGTTCTTGAGCAGAAAGAGAAATGGTGTTGACAGGTGCTTTTGGAAAATCTGCCAATGTTTCTAGCTCATCAGCTGAATACGAAATCTTCTTTAAATGAAGAGATGCTGAATGATTCCATCTATGCCGCCAAAATTTAGCGCGACTGTCCTGAAGTGTTTCGGGCAATAAATTCATCTTGCTGTTAGTCATCATACTGTTTGGGAGAGCACCCTGCAAAACACATAATAACAAATTTATATAATTATATGATGAAAATAAAAACTGTCCAACATTTCAAAATTGTCATATATGTTCTATATGCTATACTTATACAGTATATATATTAACCATGCTAAAAAAGACTAGCCTATTTTTGCGTTAACAATTAC
>KK120656.1:405552-420860 GCA_000611955.2 Stegodyphus mimosarum | reverse complement strand
GAATTTCCCACAATCGCTGATATGGCGTTAAATGTACTTCTGCCATTCAACACCACATATTTATGTGAAGTTACTTTCTCAGCTTTAACACATATTAAATCCCAATATCGTTCAGCGTTAAAAAATGTTGAAGAGGTCTTACGTCCAGCAGTTTCAAACATTCCACCAAGATTTGATTTGTTATGCAATAAAAAACAGGCACATCCATCTCATTAAATTTTTTATTTAATACTTACCACGCAACTACTTGAATATATTCAAGAGAATTAAGACGGTCAGAATCCACTTTTATTTTTGAAACTATAATAAATACAATTTTATAATTTTTTGTGCAATTTTTAATTTTAGATTTTTGTATGTTTCAAAACGAATTCTAAACTTATATATTTTCATATGTATATGTATATTGTTACCTAATAAATAAATCATCAAAAAATATTAATTTATTTTTCTTTTATATTTGTATGGGGTCGTCAAGAGACTCGCAATCATAAATGGGGTCATGAATGACAAAAGTTTAAGAAGCCCTGCTTTAAACCATAAATGAAAATAAGTTTCCTTTTCATATTTATTTTAAGTTCATTAAAAATGCATATAAGAGTACAGTAAATATATAAATGATTTTACTAAATGTCCTCATAATAATTTAAAATGAATTTCATCTTCATTTTAAATACACTTGTGCTTTAATAATTAAAATAACCATAAATAATTTTTTATGCATTAAAAAACAATTCTTATATTCAACAGAACAAAAATGAGGTCAAATATATAAAAAAATTTAAACAGATTAGGAATATAAAACTGAAAAGGTATACAGTACACACACACACACATATATATATATACACACACGAACAATGGTCATCAAAATTAAAGGATAATGAGAAAAATATATACTAAGTTAATGTTGAAATCATTGCCCAATGGTGTAATCATTTATGTTAATTAAATACAATTGAACACAAAACTGCACTTCTGCACATACGTTAGTGCCAGAAATATGCAAATTCAGTAACTGACAATATGGTGCGCAATGTAAGCATGTTGAAATTCTGGTCTGCAGTGCTGTTTTAAGTGAGTGTGTTTCTAAGAGTGATCAGTATTCAGTAGTTATGGGTCAAAGGCATCATTTAAGAGAAGGTCAAAAGTGACGAATAATTGGTAGAATCCAGGGAGGTCAAACACAAATGGAGGTCGCTCAAGGTTTGAATATCCCTCAAATTGTCATATCAAGAATTTGAAGCTGCTTTTTAAGCACTAGATCACTTAACAGACAGCCCAATCAAGGGCGATCAAGAGCAACAACTGCACCAAGTAACCACTGCATGCAAGAAAGCCAATGGTTTGTATCCTACTCACTCCTGCTTCCACAGCGGCCCATTTAAACTGGTGCCATTGTCATGCTCAATGAAGCAAAGACAACTGGGCTCGAGTATTGTTTACTGGGGAGTCCAGATATAGTCTGAACAGTAATTCTAGACATGTTTTGATCTAGAGGGAGAGAGGAAAGAACATGCAACTTGAATTCCCTTGTCAGTGAAATATACCTTTTCTGCATCTGCAAGTTTAATGATTTGGAGAAGAACCATGATAAATGGCTGCACCAAGTTGTATATTTTTCAGGGAGATTCTGTAACCATTGGTTACATGAAGATACATGGTGATCATGAATATATGTACACGAGGTATTGGAACCCTAAAGTTAGACTGTTTAGAGGCACTGTTAGCCCAGAGTTTTTGCCAATGGATGATAATGCTCAGCCTTGTCGAGCATCCATGGTGTCAGAATACTTGCAAAAGATATCACTCGAATGCATTGGCCACCTTAGTCAACCGACATGAATCCGATTCGGCACTCCAGGAACTGAAAAGTGCACTTTTAGAAGAGCAGTGGCATGCAGTTTCACAAGACCTTGATCAAAACTTAGTAAAGTCTATGAAAACAAGATGCGAGGCATTGCATATCTGTCCGAGATGACCATACACCATATTTTTTTCCACAAGAGGTGACTCAAATTTTCCATCATTTTCCAGTTTTCATAAATTTGATTTTAATTTCAATATTTTGCAAATAATCAACTGCCAAACATTGTAATTTATGTTAACTAATCTTCTGTACATATTTCTATTAATTATTTTTCATTAAGTATCAGTTACGTTTTATATCTGTTATTATCCTTTAATTTTGATGACTTTTGATGACCAGTGTATGTGTGTGAATATATTAAACAATCTCATAAATATTTAAATATATAAGGAAAAAAGAGTCATGTTTCTGTTTTAAAACAAGTTAAGCTTAAAATAGTTGTCAAAAAATAATTTCCAACATTTCCTTAAAACCTAAAGAAAGCACACAGAGAAAAGATCACATAGAAACATATCACCTAATATAGAGAAAGATAAAATTCTCAAATTCTACTGCAAAATCTGTATAAAGAAAAATTACCTCACTGACTTTCCTCTCCATTGCTTTTGCTGCTGTACATGAAGAATTATGTTTTCTTTTACTTGCACTAGATAGGAACTCTGCATTTGGCCGAAGTGACTTCGTCTCACTCTGCTCATCAGAAGAACTTCTTTTATTTTGAATATTTTCTTGCCGGTAATGAGCATTTTCTGGAATAAAAAGATATAAATTCATAATTACTTTTAAGTAATTATTATATCATTATAATATAAGTAAAAATTGATATTATAGCTTTCAAATGCTAACAGCAGGAAACAATTTATTAGACTATTCAGATATAAAGTTTTAGAAATATTCACACATTAGCAAATTTCTACCAAACTCGGAAGAGAAAATATGAAAAATATGAAGCATTTAAAACACAAGAGATTAAATGTCAGAGAAATAAGTTACAACAGAACTTTAATTTTCTGAACTAAGAGGGATTAAAAACAATGCAAATTACTGCAGTGCAAGTTGGTGAATTGATCTGAAATTGCAGTGATAGCAAAAAAATAATATATTGTTATTTACTGAATTGTTTTCAAAATTAGTGAAAAGATTCTCATCGAAAAACAAAATATATATATATCCTTGATGTAGAAACGATTGCAATTACATACAATAGAATTCAAAACTGTTCCCCTTTAATTACTTAATGGTATTTTAAAGATCATATTAAAAAAATAACTTGTGGCCATAATACATATTGCCATCACTGACAACATTTATTTTTCCTCTTCATTTGAGACTGCAGTTCAAGTAAATCTTTATTCATGTGCTTTCATGAAACAAAACATGTTACATGGAAATACAGTAGGAAAGAAACATGAGATTTGAGCATCTGCCACAGCTTTTGTTACCATGGTTACAAGGCAAGATGGGCAAGGAATATTACCCTTAATTTCCTATTTTAATGTAAGGGACTATATTTCTGACATTCTCAATGACAGGATGCCAAACAATGCAGAATACATTTTCCTTCATAACAGTTATATTTTCTTCTAATTAGCTGGTAATGGAATAGAAAGCATAAATTATTTAATGAAATTCTAACAGTGAATAAACTGACAGGCAACTAGCTAAAACAAAATAAATAGCAATTTTAATTAATAAGAACACATAGAAACGTTACAAATAAATCTTATGACTGGATAAAGTAAGACATGTCATTTATTCAGAGACAATTCAGATAACAAATTTAACATTCTTATCAGATTCAATATTCTGTTAAGAAATCTATCACAATAAAATTATGAGAAAAGTCAAAGTTTGATAAATTTTAAATTTTATTATGAACTGACTAATGAAATTATTTGTATTTAATTAATTATATTACTTTATAAAACAATCCTATCGTTTTATTTAAAAAGTAGCATTACTTTTCATTTACTTATAACGCATGTGGACACTACTTTAAAAAAAAAAAAAAAATCACGGCTTTAGCGTAGAATTGGGTGCCCCTTCGATTAGAGACAAATTCTGTTCAGTTTTGGCGCTGAAACCTCATTTCTGGTTACCATAACAGTTTTAACTTTGTTTTAGCTTCCTGATTTTCTTCCAAGTGAAAATAAATCGATGTGTATATGGACAAAGTTAAGGCAGTGTGTAATGCCTAGATTGTGCAATTCTGTGATTTTTTTTTAGATAGATAGATTGGTCGATGTGTACATGGATACCACGTTTGCGCAATTCTTTGCCTTCTTATTTTGGTTTTGTGTAATGGCCATCTTGAAATTGTGTCTTCCAGCACCAATCTTGGCATTAAAAAAAAAAAAAAAATTAAGGGAAAAAAAAAGGCACCCATTTGTAAACTTTTACAAATACCACTACTAGATTTTCACCCAAATAAAAAAATATCTGAACTACAACCTTTAATGACTTAACAAGTGCAAAAGATAAACAAAACCAACCTCCAGAAGATGGAGAAAAATTGATAAAATCTATTCTATTAAGACTAGATTTCCTTTTGGAGCTTTTATCTTTGTACGGCTTAGCATTTCTCTGATGTAAAGGATCATTTTCATTTTCTGAATGTGCCAGCTGTAAAAAGAAAATAACATACACAAGTCAAAATTTATTTATAAACTAAATTATTGAACTAACATAAAGCATTACAAACGCTCATCTATAATGATACACACATTAAAATAATAATTCTTATATAATTTCAGATATTTGCAGTATTACACATTGTTTTAAATTATCCTATATCAATGTAAATAAATACTTAACAATTCTAACAAAAATTTTCAATTTTATCTGCCACTTGGCAAACCATTTTTGGTACTTTCCTATTCCTTGGTTTTTGGAAGCCTTTGAAAGTATACCACAGATTACTGCTAAATATGATTCTTAATCACTGCAATTTTGAAGAATTTCCATATTAAATAATGGTTACTATACGGACTACTGGAAAAATAATTTAGCATTTTTCTGGTTTGGTACTGCTATAGAAAAAAAAAAAAAAAAATTTGTGTTTCCCCCTACATTAAAAAGTATCCATTCTTTTTCTACAATCTTAAAAATAAATAGAAGTTAAAACTTCAGAAATTAAATAATAATATATATATATAGCAAATAATACTTTAAAAAAAAGGGGGGAAGAGAAATATACAGAAACTTTAAATACATGCTTTAAGACATGTATTTTACAGTTTCTGTACGTATTATTGTAGCCATTATTGAATAAATGACATAAATAAAAGGTACTTATGTATTATTTCAATCACCTCAGTAAAAACTCCCAATTTTTCAAAATGCACTAAACTCTGGCAACTACACGCATAACAATTCTTTTGGCAACCATGTACATGACAATTCTCCATTTTTAACAGCTAATGTTGCCAAATTCATTCATGTTGGCCTTATCGTATTCCAAATTCAATGTTTTTATAGACAAATCTCGATTTTTTTGGGGGAGGGGGGCGGTCTTAAATATAGTTTTAAAACACGTGCTTGAGAGATTTGCCTACCCTAGAAGGAACTGAGGTGAAATTTCTGCAGGGATATAGCATTTTGCTACAAAATTATTAAAGGGATAAATTGCTTTATGTGTCTTCTTAATGACTGCCACAAAATGACTGATTCAAAGTAACTGCCACAAATTTTTTACTCCAACAAAAGAAATAAAAGTCTGTGTATACATACGTTCATTGATTGTTTTTTGAATAAATATTTAGCTAAAATACAAAAATGTCTATGTTCGTATTTAATAAATAAGTTACAATTATTTTTCTCTGTAAAACCTGCCAAACTGCACCAAGGTGGTTGCGTTAATATGTAAGTACCAAATAAAATTTGAAGTATATTAACGAATAAATTTCCTGATACGTTCAAACAATTTCATTGCCATTTGTCTGTTTTAACTCTTTGAAACTGCAATTCCAGCATTCTTTCTATCATCCTTGAAACTGTAGATTCAGATTCATTGAATAATTTTAACATTAGAAGTTAAAATATAATGGACAAGATTGTAGCAATTTTCTATTTTAAATTTCTGAAATTAGGTTATACCATCTATTGATGAGAACTTGAAGCATCACAGTTTTGCTAGCTAGCTAGCTAGATCAAATGTGAATTTTTTTATTCATGGCCAAGTAAAGCAAAAGTCAAGCATTGGCAATAAATATGTCATGCCTTTTCTGTAAGTGAAATAACACACAATCCTCGCTTAGTGTACAGCATGGTATTTTTTAAATTGCAGCTGTAATGTGAGTCAGTCTGATGCATTAAGAGGCATGTTTATGAGTCCTAACTATTTGGAGAACAAGCGTATTGTTGTGTGTGTATGTGTTCGTAATGGATTGAATGCACACAGAACTGATGATAGCTTGATAAAATTTATTTTCCCATAAGAAATATACTTTGCAGTTCTGAAACATTCCACAAAAATACTCATACAACTCTTCTAAGTATAGGTCACAATTAGTAGTTACCACTTCAAACTACTAAGAATGTTAAACACAGTGCAATGCAAAGTGCATCTAAAAAAGCAAAGCTTGCAATACTCAAAAGTCCACTCTAAACTAAAAAACTGATGCTTTCTCTGATCTTATACAGTTTTCCCTTGGCCACCAAGGAATCTCTAATACCTTCCTTTTTTTTTAAATTACTGGAAGGCATATGATGGCCAGATACAGTTACAGTTTCATACAATTCAATTACAACACCAATTACAGTTATAAAGGGACATGACCAAAACATCACCAAGACTGGCCACTTTTGCAATTTCTTGCTGAATTTGGAGACAAAAATTAGTCCCCCAAACAATCACCATCTTAGAGATATCTCTCCAGTTTAGCGACATAGCCATTTACCTCAATGTTAACTAGGCTTACCCCTGTAATCTTATTTTTCCAGCAGAGCTTCATCTCTTGAGGCATTTCATTTTACATTATACAAAATTCATAACAATATAGTGGAGTTCTAATGAATTTATGGACATATGAATAAACCCTGGTGAGTTGAGGCAAGTAAGGAAAGAAAGAGCTTGAAACAAGTTTGTATCACTTGTTGCTACTAATCTGCAATGTTCCACAATGCAGGTTTTCATTAGTAAGTTACAGCATATAGTGAAAACTTTGTACTGATTATCCCATTTACTGAAAACTTAGTAATTTTAGTTGGCTAGTATCAAACCACAGATCTTTCATTTTGTTGGCAGGAGCATATCCTGAATTTTCATAAAGGGCACACTACTGAACACAAAATACATTAATAAATGAAAATTAAAATTACATGTATTTGAAAGTTGAATATAGTATTTATGTAACAATATGCTGTAAAATATCACATAATATGAAAAATAATTAAATGCATATGATACAAATTTTAAATTCCTCAGATTTAAAGTCTGAAATGGAAATTTTTCAGTAAGGTTTGAAGACAGTTTACATCATAATTCAGATCTGCTTCATTTATGCAGATTGCACTACTTCCAAGTGTAATCTGCAAATGAATTACATCAGTTATTGATAACATTTGAATGGTGATATTAACAAAATCAGCTACTGAATAAATTTCACTGATCATGTTACAAATACTCTTGTATTTATACATGGTGTAGATTTATATACAAGTTTATTATTATGTACACTATAAGTATGCCTCATGTTTTGACCTTCATATGGACAGTCTCTTTACATTTATATTCTTTAAGTAATTTTTATTTCTTAGAGTATGATCAAAATCTAACTATTGGTAGAATTAAGCCTTTTAAAAGGCCATCTGTTTTATTTCCTGTCTGTTCAGTTTTTAATTTAAAAAAAAAAGTTTCACTTGATAATTCAGGTTTATTACATAATCACAGTGGTCTAAAGTTCAAATCGTATATGGGCCAAACACACAATCTGAAAGTAGTAGATGCTCCACAATAAAATAAATAAATAAAATTTTTTAAAAAATGTTTTGTTTTGTTAACAAAATAAAATGTGTTCACTAAATTAAAAATTCTTACTACATATTTTTCAGAATATACATATAAAAATAAAGCCCCTCCCCCCCAAAAATTCAAATTTATACTTATTTTTTGCCTGAAATCTTAAAAGTTGGTACTGGTAAGAAATTTCTCTTGGTCACAGTTTGTAATTTAAACTTATTGATAGCAAAACATTAAGACTTTCAACATTTACTCAAATAATTGTAATATACTGAAGTTACTAAATAACTTACACTCATGTCCATAAATTAAGGATAATGCAAAATCAGGCAAAGGAAAAGTTAGAAGCAAAACAAATTTGACTTATATATAAAGCTTATTTATTAAACAAAAGGAAAAGAGCAAAAAAGATGCTATATGTTTGATATTATTAAAAACATTAGCGTTTTTTTATTCCTGGAGCAAATTACGAAAAAAACCTATTTACAAAAAACCAATATTACATGGTTGGTATGATTGTTAATACATTGTATGTCTCCCAGACGATGCAATACAGTCCGTACAACGTCTAGGCATGCTGAGTATCAAATTATCGATCTGATCTTGGGGGATATTACACCACTCAAAAAGCAATGCTGTCCGAAGTTCCGGTAGACATGTAGGTGGAGGTTGACGGGCTGCAACTCGTCGGCCAAGCATGTTCCACACGTGCTTTGCTGGAACCAAGTCCGGTGAGAATGCTGGCCAGTCCACACGGGTGATATCCTCCAATTGAAGGCATTCGCTTACAATGTTTGTGTGGTGAGGACAGGCGTTGTCATCCATAAACACAAATTGTGCGCCCATGCCGCCCCGAAAGAAACGTACATGTTGTTCCAGAATGACGTCCCGATAGATTTGGCTTGTCATGGTTCCAATTTGAACATGCAGGTCAGTTCTGGAACCCAGAATAATTCCACCCCAAACGAGCACTCCTGCACCACCGTAACGGTGTCGTTCAATGATGCTTTCTTGGTGGTAACGGGTATCTGGAGCTCTCCATATGAAAGTCCGGCGAGCTAATCAGACTGCAAGCTAAACCTGGACTCGTCGGAAAACATCACACAAGCCCACTGTTGCGGTGTCCACAATGCATGCTCTCTACTCCAGGCTAACCGCAGGCGACAGTGAGTTGCAGTAAGTGGAACGCATCTGACAGGTCTACGAGCATATAGACCAATCTGCCCTAAGCGTCTGTACAAGGTCTGCCTTGAAATTGTTGTACCAGTGGCTGAAGAGAGCTGACGAGACAGGTCTGAGGCTGTGCTCCGCCTGTTTCTTTTGGCAGTAACTGCCAAATACCGGTCCTCATTTGGCGTTGTAACTCTGGGGCGACCTGTGCTGTAACGTCTACTCACATTACCATCATCTTGGAATTGTTGCCAAAGCCTGGAGATGACACTCTGGGCAATTCCAAGTTCGTCTGATACTTCCAGTTGGGTACGCCCACATTCCAGACGGCCGATAATTCTACCACATAAAAAATCATCCAAATGCGTCCTTTGTGTTATAATTATTCGGTTATTGCACTGAAATACTTATAAAACGCCTGCGAACAATTTTACTTCTTTGCCTGTATTCCTTATCTATCACTCTCTTACACTCTCGTCATTGTGACGTACCATCGGTGTCATCTGGTTACTTCCTGAAATTTGCATATGATTCTTGAAGATGTGTGTAGTGATTTTACAGGTGATATATTTATTTTAGAGTTCGATTTCCGTGTGACTCCGAATTATCCTTAATTTATGGACATGAGTGTACTTTTAACTTACAAGAAATAAACAAAAACTTGAGAAAAATAATGGCAACCTATCCTTTATTTTAATTATTAGACTTTTCTATGACACATACAGGAAAAATAATATTTGTATGTAAATAATTATAAACTTTTTTGTTTCTTACTACACCTTTCACTTAAACCCCTCATGACATTTTGATTTTCCTAAAGCTTGTAATTTAGAAGAAAAATTACTAGATAGTATCTTCATCTCAAATTCTACATACTCATTGGCAGTTGGTTCTTTTTGTAGATTTACTTATTTTTAACTACAGGAAAAAAATATGACCAAATGTAAATGTACTCCGAAAAGAAGCGATTATTTTTATTGCAAAAATTGTTAACTGAGAATACTTATCTTTCAACAAGTACTGCAAAAGTAATCTGGATCTTCAAATCTTGTACAAGATTTATACCACAATGTCAAAAAATTCTATTTCTATATTTTCCAAAGAGTTGCGTTCACTGATGCTGAAAATAATGTAAAACTGGACTCCAAACAATTAAAATCTTTTTCTAGAAATTCTTGTCATAATAAAGCTAATGTATTTGCAGGCCGTATAAATTTGCTCTCGGGGCCACATGCGACCCGCCAGTTTGAGACCACTGCATTATCATACAAAGCTTTCAAAGAAACCAATAAATAAAAAAATCTGAGGTGTACACCACATGACTTCCTTGTACGGAATATTAAGTTATATGCACTTTGAATTTCATTTAAACTTATTGGATTGAATTAAATCTACTTTGTTGACAGCACAAAAACATTAATAGAATAAAAGAACTCTTTAAAATTCACTACATTCGTTTACCAGAATGGCATTCTGGCATTAGGTTCACTTAACAGTGTTACATCTCATTCATTTTATAACTCAGAATGCATAAAAATTATGTATATCATCTGAATCGCTGCCAATATTCGTTGCCACATGTTCTATTCAAATACTATGATAAATCTAAAATTATGTATAAAAGAAATTAAATAAACCAAAAAAAAAAAAAAAGGAAAGAATGAAACAGTTTTTCACAGATGACTCAGTATTTCTCATTCAATTAATTCAGATCTCACTTTGTGGCAAGGCAAAAATACATAAAAACTCAAAATATCTATATTGAAAATTACGAAGTAAATGTTAAAACACTTATTTTCCCAAATAAATTCCAGAATGGATTAAGCATGATTTAATTTGCAATAATAAAAGAAGGCACTATCTTTGTTGTTGCGAAGCTTAGTTTCTCTACATTGGCAACAAATCCACTATTCTGCTAAGTATCAAATGTAAACAAATATGTCTGCTATAGTAATAATAATTAGGCTTAGCCGAACTTAAGCAACTTTTAAACTGTTGATAATTCTGCAATTATTGTGTGCAGGTTAACTAAAGGCACAAAAACCTTAAGCGGAAGATAAGAACAACATAATTCAATCATTTTTAAAGCAAAAAATGCACAACTTACAAACATATAAGAATAAAGAAAGTGAGATCACTGAGCTGAATATTTCCTTTCTACTTTGTTCAAGGGAGTAAAAAAGGTCACCTTTATACTTAATATACAGTACAATGTAAAACTTTGAAGCAGAACACTTGTCTTTGCATAATAATAATGCCTAAAACCTTATTAGGTTTTGCACCAAATTCAGTGATAAACAATGAACACTCATTTCCTCATTCTGATTGCAATAAAAGTACCGCATATATTTAGGGCAAATTCAAATATGCTTTCATGCTGTGGAAGAAAAAAAGGGAAAAAGTTTTGACTTTTGTCATTATAAATTACACTATTTCATTAATGATGCTGGTATTCACACAACATGCAGAAGGAAAATTAGAGAAGACATGATAGCACACAGTTCATTTTGCTTCAAATTTCTGACTCTAAAAAAAATCACTGATTCAATGCAATGCTGTGTCTTTAAAGTAATTAATAAAGATTTTATTATTTAACTGAGTTAAATCTGCTACTTCAAATTTATAGGCATGAGCCGCATGCATCACGTGCTCTAAGACGATGCCCCTGTTTGGTGAGTATTTTAGTGAGTGGATTAAAAAAATGTCCACTGAATCCACATGTTAAGCATAGCATGGCCTTTCTCTGAAAGCACGATCACTATATGATTATTTTTTTCCATATCTCTCTCTGTTTTAAATCAAACAAGCACACCGTTAATGATTGTAACAATAAGCTCATTCATAGCTATAATAATTATACACTGTTTTAATAGTAAGTTAAATACTGAAAAATTCAGAGCATATAAAACATAATAAATTTAGACTTTTAGTAACAAAGAAATGATAAACAATATTCAATAATTTAAAAATTTATAGTATTATATAATTAATAGTTTACACCTTTGAAACAGTAACATGAAATACTATATCAGTTAAAATACATAAAATTACATTACCTGTACATTTTCGTTCCTTGTAGGTGAACAGCTACTTCCACCTTTATTTCGTTCTTCACGAGAAATATCAATGTCATTTTCTGATGCCACAAAAGTAGCTATAAATAAATATAATTAGAAATGAACAGATAAATAACTTTTTTTACATACAGTCTAAAATAAACGAAGATAAAATTAGTGATTATGCATTATCTTTCAGAACACAATCAAATTTCCCATTCTCTACTTCTTATGCAGTGTAAATCCTCATCACCAGATTTTTATGATCATATTTAAATCTATAATGCTTAAAGAATAAATTCCATATATTTTTATTGCATACAAATAAACAGTTTAGAAACTGCAATAGACTGGTTTTAATGTGTGTTTGCATATCTTTAAGGAGCCAGCCAAATCTTGAATTTATTCATTAAAATTTGCATGATAAATTTAGTAAAAAATCAACTGCATTCATGAACAAGTTTCACTGAAATTTTAATGGCTGGAAGCAATCATAAAAGTCATCTTAAGTGTATCCTACATTATCCTCTCAATTTTATTTACTGTTTCAGGGTTTATAACTAAAACTTTCATTCTGGTGTGGCTAATTATTTCTTGTATGCTTCATTCATTGGCTGGTTGGTCTGAATACCATATTCATTTAAAATGTTAAATACACACACAGAAAAGGGCCAGAAATGATGGATAAGCAAAATTAAACACCCTTTGCAAATTTTGAAAATTAAGTACTTAAGGATCAGAAATCATTTTCAATAAACCTAAGGACATTCAGGAGCAGTAATTGCAAAAGACCCAGAGCAATTCTCAAAGACCAATAATTTCTTGTATACTTAAAATATTATTTTTTAAAAAAAAGTGAAAAGCATTTATTACACCATTACTTATTTCTAAAAATATTTGTATTATCATGCACTTATCTTAATTATTAACAGCCATGACAGGGTTTGTACACATTTCTGCACATCAAAATTAAGTACTATTAAGGATTTTTAAGGACCATTAAAGAAAAAAATTAAGGACCTATCAGCAAAATGGAACTGCATAAATTCAATTAAAGCCCATGCCTAAACTTCACTTTTGTTATACCAACTTAATAAAAAACAGATCCGTAAGTAGGATGCACTATTATTAAGCATAAGTATAAAATAAATTCGAGAATAAAATCATCTTTGTAAAATTTGCCAAATAAGTATTAAACATTTCATGCTTATAATAGTTGGACATATTTTCAAGAAGATTAGTCACATTTTATTTACGTTTTACTAATGGTTAGCTTTATGTTGATTTTTTTCTTTTATGCCTCCTTTCGTTAAGTACTTATAGCAGGCCAATTTGATATCACACAACATACGTTAAAATGAGAAGTAAAATCCATAACAGAAGACTGGCTGTTGTCACTGCTGTTGCTCGCCTAGAGAGAGACCTGCCAATCAGAACAGGCCTGAATGCCTGATGTTGGCAGGGTTTTTGAAAGTTAGTTATGCTCTGTCTGTTTGACACAGTTAGTGTCGTAGCTTCGTGTAGAGTTCCTGGAGTTGTAATATAGTTAACATACTTTAAGGTTCCAAAATGCCACTAAAGCACCAGAGGTGATAAGCTGTCTTATATTAATTTAAGTCTTACTAGCTGTATGGAATACATTTTATAATAATTTTTACATTTTTGTGTTGTATCTTATGACTATATGAAAGGCTCCATGTAGAGATAGCTTTTAAAGGTGAGCAATTAGTTACCAATAATTGAATTAGGTAGTTAGACACCCTTAGGTAGCAGATATTATAGAATCAGGTAGCAGCTATTATAGATTTACCTGGCCACTATTAAATGTTATTTATTTTTTAAAAATATTTGATGAAAATTACAGTCTAATAACATTTCACAGTTTAAAATACATGTAATTTATGACACTGATTCTTAAATGACATCAGGATAATAATACATTAAAAGCTACAACACATTTGTGTTTTGCAGCAACAATACTCAACAAAATACTTTTTAATTATTAGTTTTTAATTAATGCGTCTTTTTAATTAGAAGCCCTCCCAGACATTATGGCTAATTTATATCAATTTCCTTCTCTTTAAGCACCTTTTCTAACAATGAGAAATTTGCTTCAATAAGCAAATCAATGTTCGCATTAGTTTCTGCTTCATCTCCTAACTTGTCAATGTCTCGACATTATACCTATGAGGTTTTATATGATCTGGCAAAAGTTAAATAGTCCAAAACTCTAGATATACATGAAGCAAATTATGGTCATGTCTGAAAGTAACTATAAAGTCAGATAAAAGTTAGAGTAAACCTCTTTACTTAAACAGAACTTATATAAGTGCGTGTTCTTATGTTAGCAGAATGAACTACAGCTCATGGCGATGTAACTAAACAGGAAGAGTCAAATTCAGATTGTGGACTAGCACTCAAAGACAACACAATTTAATTTTAATCTAAGCTCGCTCAGTAACTCATAATCGTAACAGATTCAAATATCGATAACGATGACGCAAAGCTGAATTAATTAATTACAAATTATCACAGCTGGCAGAAACTAATGCAGTGTGCGAGCAGAAGCCAGAAACACTCTGTCTTACAATACAAAAACCTCGGTTTAAATACTATCTAAATGATTTGCATTCTGGTGAGAAAAAGAAGGGAGAAGCTATAGTACAGGCTGAAATTATAAACAAATGGCTAATTTAGGTAATACTAACTGTACATATATTTAAAGAATAATTTTCTTTCTCTTTATGCACTCAGTTTCTTTTCTCAATAAGTTTCCTCTGCATTTCAGAATTTTTGGATTTATTTAAAGATTTCTGTTATTCTAAAAACCACATGTATTTAAAATATATACTGGTAATTTTATTCCTTAAATAATATGAACACTGAGAGTAAATATGAAATGATACATGGTCAGAGCCGGTGTGGCAGAATTTTTAGAATTTTAGTGATGCACAGAACAATAAATTATAGAAATAGCAAAACTTTTAGAATTTAGGAAAGGCAACAGGGCCAGAATTTAGGAGCCACACAGACTTCATCAAGTACAAAAATGCCTAACGCCAGCCCTGCGTGTCATGCATTGAGATATATAAAATACATATGATAATCTTTTTAATTGTTAGTTTTCAATTCTTTTTTAAAAGAAAATTCCTTTCTGTAGATACGTGTCCATGTGCCAACATTAGAAGCATTACTGACATTTTCCATAATTCTGCTTAGGGAAAAGAAAAAAAAAAGGGGGGGAATAATCATG
>KK120656.1:378070-405356 GCA_000611955.2 Stegodyphus mimosarum | reverse complement strand
AAAAAAAGAAAAAGAAAAAAAAATTAAATGAATTTTATAGAGGAAACGGTTGCACATTCTAAAAGTTCTGAACATTCTGAGACAATTACATGGGGAAAAACTCTTACTATTTAAAAAATAAAAAAGAAGACATTTTAAAATAATTACACAGCTATTTTGCTTTTGCTAAGAACTGTTTTGTAAATTATGCTTTTCAGCATTTATTAGCTTGTTTATTTTCGGATTCAAAATGTTGTAATAAGTTGCTAAAATGAAAAGAAATATCACTTTATATTTTAACAGGAAAAAAAAAATGTCTTATTTCAATGTTATTTCTTAAATATAGTTTCAATATATTACCATTATTTTAACGAAATTTATTAATGCTAGACTGTTCTAAACAAAAGTGTGATTTAATAAAAGAATTCAAATCGCCAAAAAGGAAAGGTTGTTCAAGAGCTCTAATACTAATTTGCACTTGAAATGGCAGTCGTAAAAATGGACCAAAATTTTAGATGATTAAAATTAAGGACCCTCTACTGATTTTGGATGAAATTAAGGACTTTTAAGGACCAAAAATCGATTCTAAAAAACCTAAGGACTTTTAAGGACTCTTAAGGACCGTACGAACCCTGCATGATCCAATTTCTAACTTATTAATTAAGTCCCTTATTAATTTAATTCCCCTTCCCACTTATTCACCGTTCTCTTCAAAATTAGTATGGTTCTGAAAGAGTCCTTTCCTACAAGCAAGTGTAACTATACCCACACTTCTTGCCATCAACCAGCTTTCTTCCAGCAGCAAGTCGCTACTTTGACGAATCACAAAGAGACTGCCCATTCCTGACTTCACCCACCTCTACTAGCCTTCCAGCGTAACTACTCCTTCTTCATTTGATGCCTGCCTCATAACCTCAAGGCATCTCCAAAGAACTATTGAATTGCTATGCCTGAATTGAATCCTGAATTGCTAAGCCTATAATTGCTTACCTCTTCACTCACTCATTAGTCTGCTAACATTTGTAAAATAATCCAGCACTTAGATGGAGATAGGGCCTCTGGCCCAGGAGCCCATTGCAACGAGCATTTATTCAAAGACATGAGGACATTCAGGAAGCATTTACACAATGCTTTGATGGTTGCAGCTGGCATAAGCAGAACTTTGGGTAATCATGCAGTATGCAATCTACTGCTTTTAGTTATTTTATTTTTTAGATGGCCCTGTTAAAATTAGTCATTATTTTAAATTGGTTATTCTTTATTTTCTCACCATTTTATCACACATTCGAATTTAAAAGTAGCGTTTTAGTAGTGCCATCTAAGAAATAAACAACTAACTAAAAAATGGTAGAATTGCATACTGCATCATTACTAAAGTTTGTTGCTAAGCAGCTTAGACCTTGTTATATCATGAAAACTAGCATAAGGATTTTTCCTAAATGTTCCAACTTTACATCAAAGTGGCATAATAGCCATATAACAAAGTCAGCAACACATTCATGGAAATTTACTAGTGGCTACAGCTTAGACCCTGTATGATAGATGTCGATGAAAGTAATAATGTTTATGATGTGACAATTGCAATGTTCAAACCCTCGGGTAAATGCTCTCTTGAGGAATTTATAAACCTTCTGTTACAAGCTGTCTTCTCTTGAGCTTTGTTTTCCTTTTAGGGAACAAAAATAATGGCAGCAGGCTATGCTGAGCAAATATAAGAAAGGTGGAAATTAACAATCATTTTGTGGAAGACCATAACTGACATGCAATGAATGAAGAATAGGCTACTCCATCATCGTAATGTAATATCAAAGATTTGTTGCTCCAGATCTTCGATTCTGTCTACTGAACCCGTAATTAACATATCCCAGAACATTGCACTGGAACAATCTATTCACTGTCTATCTTTATAGGATGTATTCCTTATGGATAAGCCATTTGATATTAAAAGGGAAAAAAAGTGTCGTTTTTATGTTGCTCTAAGCTTAAAGTAATTTTTTTGGTCTTGATGAATTTACAGATCTCTACAAAGACTACTGCTGTTTTATTTCAGAATTATAACTATACACCCATTTTACCTTGAAATATAATCTGAAAAATTCACTGTGTGTTGATTTTACACCAATGTTGAACTTTGAGCATAAATGGATCCAATATCCATTCTTGCTCTATTGTAATAAGAAAAAGCAGAAATTTCATAGCAATGTGCTACATTCACATATCATCAGTTAAAATATGCAGCAAGTCCTGAATGACAAATCAAAAGCTCCATGAAAGTCATTAATTATTAAATGGCAATTTTTCCACATTTATGTTGGTTCCACATTTATCTCAGGTGATGAGCATTAAAACAACATTCTCTTGTTTTTAAACGCTTGTGGCTTGAGTGTAACTAGAACGAACACTGGTATTTTTGTTGCCTGATACAATCTTTATGGATCCTAAATTCTGTTGCCCTGCACCTCCCTAAATTATAAAAATTTTGCAACCTCTAAATTCTAGTTCTAAATGTCTCTAAATGCCTAGTTCTTTCTCTAAGTTCTAAAAATTTTATCACATGATAAGACCACACTGTTTGCACTGGCTCTGGCATTGGCCCTGAGTGTGACTCAAAACCTCATCCTCAAATGTTTGTTTTAACACCTGGTGGATCCTTGCTGCTATCTTTTAAAACAATCTGATGTAAATTTGCTGTACTTTTAAGTCAATCAGAATGTTAATCACAAAACAGCTCAAAGACAACTTTGCATAAATGTACAAAATAAACACACACACAATTTTCTGACGGAATAACAATATACATACCACTTCCTTCGTAATACTGTAGATAACATCTAGAACTAGTATACCTGACTCTGTTGTGATGAGGTAATATCTTTAAAAAAACTGGTTATAAAATGCAAACCCAGTTTCTCACACAATACAAGATCAGGAAAATTAAACCAAACAATGCTTTTGATGTTGAAAACTGTGCTTTCTTCAACTTACCTATGAAAACAAGCACTTTTGCTAAGTTAATGAAACCCTGGATTGTTTCATCAGAATACATTACCTGAACTTTAGCATTTTATAGACATTTTCTTATATGAACTGATTATTGGACTTAAAAACCACATCAAATTTGTCTTTGAGCAAGATTACCATTTTCTATTTTTATTTCTCTAGGTGCTATTATTAGAAAATCCTGATTTAATACCATTTTAAATTTTTTTCTGTTACTTTTAAGTATTTTCATTTATTGTTTGGTAACAACAGTATTTTCAGTTTTAGTGTATTTTATATGCTAAAGTTCACTATTTGCTTTTGTCATCTGAGAGTAAATGGCAATATATGATGGCCAAATTATATAGGAAATGGCCATGCAACTGTAACTGAATTATATAACCATAGTGCACAACCTAGATAAGTTTGCAGTCAAATAAGAGCAGCAATACTGAATGCAGACAAGTGAAGATGTGATGATTTTTATTTCTTTTTTAATCACTTTTAATGCGGGCTAATTAATCATAATTTAGCAGTAACTAGATGATTATTTAATGTTAATAGTACTGTTTTCCATAATTGTGATGATTATTTTATGCTATTAGTACTGTTTTCCTTACACTATTTAGAATTATAAGACAAGTCACAGGTTCTTACCGATTATGCATAATATCAATGTCACTTTCTGACAAGAAGATGTTAAATGGAAGTTTTTTTACCTTTCACTTACAGTTCCCAGCTCCTAATCACAGTGTACAACAGACATCATGTGAACAAATTTCAGTAGTTTTAGAAAATATGCATACAAGGCATTTTCGAAATCCAAGTATTGGTGTATTATCACTTATCAGTGTATAAAAAATCAAATTACATGAACCTTATGAATACATTGATAAAAACGTTTCAGTTTAGTTAGCGATTTAAAAACTTTGAGCACACACCTAAAAATTCAAGGAAACAAAATTTTTCAAAATAATTATGACGAGAAGCCACAATGTCTATTTTATTAAGAAACCTGACATGTAAATAAAGGCACATATTCCCACTTTGTCGTGTTTGCAAAACTGTAAATTGTCACTGAGAAATGAATATTATTTATTTTATGAATAATAATCAAATTACATTCATTTTTTAACATGACAGAACCTAACCATACATCTGCAGACATTTCTACATATGATATCGCTTTTTTTCTGTTACACAATCAGTGTAGACTTGAAAATGAAAGACATCTCTTTAAAATAACTGAATTTTACGAAAAGAATTTTTTGTTTCTCCAAATGTGTTTTTCCACATTATAAAATAGATAACATCTTTTCCTTCCCTTTATCAATGACATAAGTACTTTATGTATAATGAAAATACTCACTTCGTAATGGACCAGATCTTGAAGTGAAATTGCAGCTTTTCTCTATACGATTAAACCTATAAAACAAAATTTAGTCGTAAGTGAAAATTTATGAAGTTAAATTTTAAATTCTTAAATTTAAAAAAACATACAAAATACCTTTAAAATTTCAGTTTTATATAACTAAATAGAAACACTATCATAATAAAATGAACTTTATCTGCCCGCAACATCATAAAATCGTACGAGAAAATAACATGATATGATAATACAATAGTTAATATGATAAGACAATAGTCAATAGTTAATAATAAGATAATGAGAAAAATAAATTTAAGACGAAAAAGGACAGAATTTAATTATAAAAAGGTCATTTTGATTCCATTATAGAGGCAATAGGCAAGCAATTTCCACCTGAAATAAACACTAATTGACATGAACAATGCCCCTTCTACCCTTTTTATAATGAAATTTAATTTTCCCACTGTCTTATTATTAATTATTATGTTTTATCATATCACATTATTTGCTCTTACTGTTGTTTGTTAAAACATAATAAAATATGATTGCCAGATTTGCAGAAAAATAAAGAAAAGGTACCAATAAAACTTATAAGTACAACTATTATTTTTGAAACCACTATGATGTGCACAGGAAGAGATTTCCTTTGAAAAATTTCCTAATGCAATGCAATAACTTTCTGCCAAATAATGCATATTAAAATTTTGTATGATAGGACATATGCAGTATTTAAATCACAATGTTAGGCAAATTTCAGTTTGGATATTTCTCCAGTAGTCTAAATACTGAAGATGAGCCACACCTACTGTGAATCAAGAATTTTCCTTGATTTTCTTTCTATATGGTTAAACCAATTTTTGAAGTTTCAGAAGATATCCATGCCAAGCAGGCATGTGAGGTAGCTGATTCAGGTAATAAATTAAAGAAAAGGCAAAGGTTAAATATAATAAATATCAAAGTAATTAAAATATTTATGCAATACAGCTTTAAAATTTCTTTTAGGTATTAAAATCTACTAGCACAATTCCAATCAATGCACTTAATTTAATACTCACTGGAAAATCACCATTTTATAATATCTTGATTTAGAAAATAACAATAAATAATTAATTTTAAATCTCAACAATGAAAACCTTATTTTTGTAACTTCCTGTTGTACCTAAACAACACAACATAATGGCATCATTCATAGCTTTCTTAGAATTTACTAGTTTCATATGACTAGAGCAGCCTCGTTTCATCAGTATTATAGATATAATCCAGCTTAAAATTTCTAAATCAACTTCTTTAATTTGATACGTATCGGAAAATCTCACCACTTTTGACTTGGTTTATTTGATAAAGAAAAGCTTACTTTTTGTCAATTCTTGATGTATTTAAATAACATAACATTGTTTCCTTATAATCCATTAGTTTCATGCGATTATTACAGAAGTCATCTCAACAGAAGCCTCATTTCATTAGCGTTACGTATATCACTTGTAAAAACATACAAATCAACTTAACTAAACTGTTATGCTGAAACTGAAGTAGGAATGTTAGTAATAAAAAATTGACCTATCAAGAAAATCGCTTGTATAAAATGTACAAATCAACTCAACTAAACTGTTATGCTGAAACTGAAGTAAGAATTTTAGTAATAAAAAATTGATCTATCAAGAAAACTTCCATTAATTTCAAATTCTACATTTTCATATTTAGCTCAAATTACTGAAATTACCTTACCAAAATAATTCATACTTGGACATAGAGATACATATACAATAGCCTTGTTAATATGAATCTCAGGAGACTGAAAAATCAAGAGTATGTGTTAAAAAAATTCATGTTAACTGGTGGCTCAAATTTTATTTTTTGAGTAATATTTTAAGCACATTAACTAACTCTCTTCTGATGTCATTTCTTGCACCTCATACATAAAAACTGCTTGTATATTAGATTCCACTTGAGCATACCTTAGCCATATCATCTGTACTAACACATTCCTCATAATTAACACCATGGTTTGCAATGTCTGGTAGATTATTCCATTCATTAGGTGATGTGGTATCATTGTCACCACTTAACTTGTCAGCAGGATTAGTATCTTATGTCTCTGGGCTTTGCTAAAACAGTTTTGAATATGTTGTGACGACACAGATATCCAGGATGTGATAATAGCTTTTATTGCATCAAGCACACTCCAAGTCAGCATTTCTGTCTCCTTTTCAGCAATGCAAACTGCAGCTCTCTCAAGTCTTGTGATAACTGCATAACTATGGCAATGCCTTAATCCAAAGGCAGAAGACGACTTGCATTTGGAGGCAAAAGTGAATCTTTACACCGATTAATTTCAGGTCATGTATATTATGGGCTGTACACCTGCCCAGTGTCATAAGAACATGTATATTCTAAGCCATCATTCAGCTATTAAAACAAAGAAGCCAAGTATGCAATGTCAAGCTGTAGATCCAAGCTTTCTTGCAAGGTAAAGTACTATTTAGTTTTTAACATGACATGGTTTCCCGGACAGTTGTTTGCTCCTTCTTCATCAACTTTATTTGCTTCACCACAAATTACTAATGATGAAATCATGTGTCTCTTTTAAAAGCAGTACAGCCAACCAGTGGAACAACCAAAATCTTGAATGTCTAAATTTTTTGCAATCTTGTTTGCTTTCGACCGAATTATAGGTCCACTTAAAGATACACTGGAAGCACACATAAGACTGAAACATTCTAGAAGTAAAGTTTCGATATCTTTGCACTTAGCACCATAAAGTGGCTGAGATTTGTTTATAGAACCCGATACCAATAATGAACTTTGCTGTATGTTTTAATAACATCTAATAATTTAGATGTTTTAATAACATCTAATTTTCTAACAGCATTAAGAGTTTTTCATGATCTTTTAAGTATTGCGGATATGGTACATTTGAAAATTCTACACTTCTCAGCAACATTATTTTTCTCCAATACATCATGGCCAACTTCCTCTAGGATTTTTAGTTTTTTTTGCAGATCTATGCCTGCTTCCTTTCTCTTGGTCATGAATCATTCGCTTACTGCTTGCAATTTAACATTTGCTTGTCGTATCCTGAAAGCTACTTGATTGCCAACTGCAGATCTGTCGAACGGTCTTGAGAATAAAGAAATGCTGGCGCATGCTGGAAATTCATATGTAACTACATTATAGTCCACCAAATATATGTAAATATTTTATTATAAATGAAATTTATTTAAATTTTGACTGGAATTATTCATTTAGAATGCTACATCCCACTGATTTTAGGAAGAAGAGAAGATACTAACTCATCTGGTGACTATTGGAAGAAAGGACAGGTAAGTAATTTAACTGATTAGTTCAAAATTATTCAAGATAATATTAGTCGAACTAGCTAACTTTTAAGGAGGAGGGGAGGAAAAGCACATCTGAATATAAAACTGCATTTGTTGATTGAAGTTTTTTGTTAATGCACACTGTTAAAGGTCATTTTGTCAGGATGACCACAACCATCCAGAAGTGCTGGCTATATTTAAAGAATACAGCGTATTTTGTGATGTCTTCAATTAAACAGGACAGAGCATTTCTGAATGCAGCTCTAGCAAAGAAATGACAGGAAAACGATATAAAAAACTCTGGGAGTCTATTTTAAATGACAAAATCTAATTATGCAAGGGACTGAAAAACAGTTCATAATTCATGCTAACTGAAATTAATGTTAACTAACAAAATGTCTTATAAGATAATACATATCACTGCTGGGACCGAAATTTTGTTTATGTTAACTGAGTATTTTCCTAAAGCTGAGTCTTTGTCTACAGCGAGTTCATGTTAAGGGGGGGGGGTAATGTAATTTATTATACTTTATTATTACTATTATTTTTGCTATTTGGTACATACACATATAGTAAAGTTCATTATTAATTACAAAGTAGAAATATCGTTTAAAAGACCTCTTAAAAATAATTTGGTTATTGTACTTATATAAAATCCTGATGTCATTAAAATGGTCAAGGGCTATTTTAGAGTTATTGAAACCATTTACATAAAAATATTGGTACTTATATACTATCTTATTGGCTGTAAAATTGTTGCCAAGCAGTGCAATTTAGCAACAGTTATGGATAAGCATGACATAACAGCACACTCATAACATCTGTGATTTTTGTTTGATGCAATCTCAATTGATTCTCGATATACCCCCTTCTGTTTTTATTAACAAGGATATTACTTAACAATTATTACTGTATTTTGTTTCTTGTATTTTGAAAAAAAATTATCTGCCTTCTACAGAACAGCAAGTAGTGGATCATTTTCAGAGTTGCGAGATCCTACCATTAAAGTATATAAAAAAAATGTATTAATGGATATAGTATAGTACTTTTATTTAAAAATAAGTAAACAATGGCAATGCAATATTTACGACTGCAATTTGATTCATTTACAGCTGGCTAAGAAAATTGACTCTTGTTAAATGGAAGACCTGAATAGACGGATATAGCTGACAAAACAGTAGCAGATTAAAATAACTGCAGAACACAAAGGCCTAATAAAATAGCAGAAACTGACGAAAGCCTTTTTAAAAGAGCAAAAATGAAACAATTTGAATATTGATTGTTTATTAAATAAAGAGGTGTCAGTTGCTTCTGAATTCCATAGGAACAACTGGCATAACATAAAAGTTGGTGAGATCTCTGCCAACATTCATGGTTCGACTGTGCCCAAGTTTTTCTCAATTGATGAGCTAATACATAAGTACCCTAATCTGCATTATCTTATATAATAAGATAATGGAATATAGTTTGTTATTTATCAAGTAGGCAAGAAAGTTTACACAACTATAATTGATAAATATAAATATTGGGTCATCCAAAAGATTCTGCAGTTTTGGATGATAAATACAGACGAAACAGTACGAAAACATAAGCCTTTTGCCATTTCTCAGGCAGATGAAAAATTTCTTTCTTATAAAGTTTGTAAAGAAAGTAAAAGTTATCGCTCTATCTAAAGTTATTGAAGTACTGTTTAGAAATCTCCAAAGATAATTCTGAAGTAACCTGAAGAGATGAAAATCCACAATGGCAAGGTCTAGGGAATATGGTGGGCGACACAAAACATCTCAGCCACACTCAGTAAGTTTATGTCAGACATTCATTAAAATGTATTCACTGAAATTCGCTGCTGAGCACTATGGAAGACAACAACTTGACAATCGGTTGGTTCTGGACACTTTACTTCAATTTTTGCTCTTAAAACTTGCATACAGGAACAGTATTTTTCTGAATTTATTGCCTGATATGATGGCAAAAATTCCCAGTGAAAAACTCCTTTGTAGTTCCACCAAAAAGCATTTCATTTTGGGGATACAGCCTCCCTCTTGATGTTACTAGAGGTTCTTTTGGTTTATCCCATGATATTTTCTTGTAACGTTATTGTATAGCATCATTTCTGTCTCTCCAATAGTTGGTCATTTCATAAAAGGAGCTCCTTAAATTTTTTTCAGCAAAGAATCAGATGCCAAAACCCGAGTAATTCAAGTAACCAACTAGTCAAGCATAACTGAAATAAACTGTAAATATGCTGACTGGATTAAAAATTCCATGGTTTTTATTACACAGATGTTCAATGCAAAGAATCTTGGTGAATATTCAATAAACACAAAGAAAATATGTTGGTTCTTACATATTATCTGACTCTGAAACTGTTGCCAAGCAGCATGATTTAGTGCAAATTATAAATAAGCATGACGTAAAAAAGTATTCATATCTGTACTTTCCTTTGATTTCAAGTCTAATTGATTCTCAATAACCTGTAATACATTTTTAATAAGGATTTAAATTAACTGTTGTTATTGTATTTTTTCTTGCATTTTGGGGAGGGGGTGATTAAAATTAGGACCTGCTTTCTACACAACAGCAAGCAGTGGATTATTTTCAAAGTTATGAAATCCTAGCATTAAAAAGTGTATATTAATACATGATATGGTCAGCTGAACATGGCTGTCAAAATAGTAACAGACTGGAACAATTACCTCCATGAAGTTTGAACTCATGGCATTCTAGTAGAGTTTCTGTTAAAATTGGAGAGCCTAACAAAATAGTAGAAATTGATGGAAGCCTTTTATAAAGTGAATCAAATTGGCATTTACTTATTCTTTATTAAATAAAGAGGAATTAGGTCCTTCAGTATTCCACAAGAAGGATTGGTGGACCTCTGGTGGGATCTCCGTTGACTTTCGTGGTTCAAAGGAAGCTAATTTCCATGGTCAACACGATAATACATAAGTACCAATACATTTGACTGGTGAATATAAAGTTCCAAAGAAAATTATTTCAAATCTTTTAAAGAATACAAATGATGAGAATGCTTCCTGATGCCATACCATAATGACTTTTCATCACATGTCAACATACAGCATACAAAAAGGCTTAAATCTGGAACTTTAGACAAAAGGGTGGAGGCCCACACAATCAATTATGTTAGCAGGAGAAATGTTTTTAAACAGAGTTTACATCTTTGCATCAATACAAATGTGTACAAGATGGTTTCACCCATTACACTGTCACAAAAATTCTTGATTAGACTTAAATTTCACTTGAGCTGGGTCAATGTGGTCTTTCAGCTATGTCTCATTAAGAAAAGAAACAGAAAGCATTTTCAGCAAATGTAATCTCTAAATGCACTTTCTGGAATCTCTTTCAAGCAGAATATTTATTTCATGAATCACCATGGCAAAAATTTTTCAGATTGAAGGCCTGGTGTCTAATTAATTGGCTTGGCATAAGCATACTGAGATCACTTTTTCAAAAATTTAGGCAATTAATTTCACTTTCATTACACTGATAATTCTCTCTTAAATTACCTTTTATTTAAGCATATGAAAGCACACTTTAAATTGATAAAGTATGCTCATCTGCTGTTTGATAATGTCAAAACTAGAATCTGAATAAGAGAATTTGGTTCTACTCTGATATAAGTCCCCGGTTGCTCCCCGGATATATGTGGTCGCCAAAATGTGTTCTGTGCTGGTTTTTGGCGCGATTGTGTATTCCGCAATGGTTTTTGGTGGGATTTTTTTGGTATAGTAACCCTTTTGACTTTAAAAGTTGAGTAGGTGCCGTGGTTTTGTTCTGCATTTGGAGTTTCGGTGTGTGCGTGGGAATGGCGTGTCTTAGATTGAAGGAAGTAATTGAAAAGTTTCAGCCGCGCATTATGGGTTGTGTTCAGGATAAGTTAATTTGAGACGGTAGAGTAGTTCTGGGGAAAGCGTAGGTTGCGTTAAGGCCTAGGACTTTGCAATTCTGTGATTTTTTTTTTTTTTTTAAGTTAAAGCCAGTTGCTTTCTACATGGTTTCTCATCAAACATTTTTGGTGAGGATTTTTGAAGCCGAGCATGATGTGTCATAAGTCCGAAAGAATTTTGAATGGTAAGTGAAGCTATGTTTTTTCTCGTGTATTTCAGGGAATGTTAATGCATTTTGTAATGTATTTAATGAATATTGTATTTAAGATGATTGTGTTATTAATGAATTATTTCTTCACGGTTTGTGTTTATGCTTACAGTATATGTTTTTAAAAATTTATTGTTATTATTTTAGCTTATTTTAGCGAGGTTTGCAGAATGTCATGATTTCTGCTTAGTGCCATGAATTCTGCAATTCTCTGACGTTTTTTAAAGTTAAAACAGATCGCTGTGTACATGGTTTTTAAGGGAATTATGTTATTAATAATGAATGATTTGTTCACTGGTGTGCTGGTTAGAAGTATATTTTTGTGGAAATGTATTGTTATTTTAGTTTATTTTAGCGAGGTCAGAGCTATGCGATTATTTCAGCGCAGTGCGTTTTGAATTCTGCAATTCTCTGATGTTTTTTAAAGTTAAAACAGATCGCTGCGTACATGGTTTCTCGTCAAACATTTTTGGTGAGAAACTTCACACTTTTACTATGTAAATTTTTTGTTTTTATTTTGGACTTATAGCGTAAATTGTGTGTAAAAATGTGGTTTTTGCACATGTGAAAACCGCGTTTTTGCAGACATTTTAGGCTTAAAGTGCGAAATGTAAACAAAAAATTTAGATAGTAATGGCGTGTCGTGGAGTTTCTCGCCAAAAATGTTTGCCGAGAAATTTGTCGCCAACCGGGGACTGATATAAGAGTAGTTCCGAGAATTTATACTCAGGATAAAAACGTATAATCTTAAAAAACATAAACAAAATTATATTTAAATAAAAATTAATATATAACATGCAGTTCGTTTATGAATACAGCACTAGTTCAAAGAATTAAGCTGGACTAAAAAAGAAAATTGCAAACCTGTTATCATTTGCAAAATTATGGCCATAACGAATATTTAAAGAAGTCATATCTTCAAATCCTACAGAACGCCTTCTCATATGAGTTTTAAAATGCTTCACTGGTATTTTGTCAATCTGATCTATAGCACTATTTTGCCTGTCAGGAGAATTTTTAGCAAAAGTATTTTTAATTTGTTCAGCTGTTTCTTTTGGTCTATCTCTATTCACAGCTTCTGTTTTCCTAGAGAAATTATGGCACATGTCTGCCTTTTTGGTAAACACTGGTATGAATGATGTTTGATTTCCATGAGCATTATTATTTTGGCGTAAATCAGTGTTGAACTTCTGAGCATTTTCTTCAGGTCTTAAATTTCTAGGGTTACATTTTGAACTGGAAACATCATTCTTAGCTTTTGTAGCCACATACACATCCATTTTTGAAGATGACAAATTTCTGCAACAATAAAAGCATAATTTAAACAAAATACAATATTTTTATGCAATTCTAGAAGCATCAAATTTTATTTATAATAAGGTAAGGGTATTATAATATTAGCAACATAGCATAATTATGTAACACAGCCAGATCACATTGCCATCTGATAGTTTAACGCCGGATTATAAATCGGATGTAATTCACAAAGTTTTAAACTCAATGATTTCAAATTTTTTAACAATATAATTAAATAATTTTTTTTTCTCATAAGTGCTACCAATGAAATAAAAACATACACAATTACACAGAGTTTCTCTCACATTTATACATCATTTTCAACTTTGCTTTGTATCATTTCATGTTAACAGTAAAATATTTCATTTGTATAACAGATAAATTCAACTATAATTTGATTTTACTGACACATTCATATTTTCTTTTTACAGCTCACTCAGTTTCATTAAATATTTCAATTTTCTTTCTTTCTTTTTTTTTGAGGGGGGATAACATCTGGAAGTTATTCGGGAATATGAAAGAAGGAAACAAAGACATATCATACCTCAAACTAGTATGGTATGGATTTGAAATTTAGCTGGTAGACAGAAGGGGAGATTACATGGTTGATAGAACAAATAATAGATTCTGCAAACCAGATAAATTTATTAGTGAGGGAATCTTTTTTTTTTTTTCTATACCATTCATTACACCTAACCTGCTATTAAAATTTTATTAAAAAAGTTAAATAAATAAAAATACAAAAATTGAAATTTTTAAAGAAATTTACAAAAATATAAGAGTAACAACAGATGAATTGTTGTAAAATGTCTATGTTTACCTCAAAATTAAAAATAAACATTTTCAAGAGAAGGAGGTGAAGGAGCTTGCAGAAAATTCATTTCAGAGACATTGCATCTTCAACACAAATCTCCTGAGGTTAAGAACACATTTAAACATAAAAAAATCTAATGAATGAGCCAGTGATGATGGAAAAGAAATAGCAATTCTATTTTTCAAATGGAGGCTATATAAATTTATATTGTGCGATAGACTATCATGCCAGCAGAAAAGCAAAGAACCCAGATATATTCCAAGTTAATTTATTCGTAAACTGTTTAAAAAATCCGTTGCCCTCTTGCACAAAAAAAAAAAAAAAAAAAGGATGACTTTTAACTGAAAGACATTTTTTGATTATACTGGCCCCCAAAATTGAATCTCTAATAAACCGAGATATCTCACCTGGTTACCTCGCTGCCTAGTTCATCTTAGCTGACTAGTGATTAAATTTTGGGGACCACTTAAATAAAAGTACCTTTTTTTTTTCTTTAATTTTCCTGAAGCTAATACTTTTTCTTAGCCCAAAAGCGATATTAGTCTCAAAATGGCATTTTTTCATAGAAATACTTAAATGCATTGTATCACTTTTCAAACTGTTGCCACCAAATATTATCACCCCGCATTATATTTACAGAAATGAAATAATGAAGAATTTGCCCGAATGTATGTATGTTTCTCACTGTGAAAAAACAACAGTACCTAGAAACATCAAATTGTGAATAACACAGAACACGGGCACCTGGTAGCCCGAAGTTTGAACTTGTTTTATTATCTTTTTCATATTTTGTGAAATTTTAATGAATTTTTTAATAACAAACTCAATGATTTTACAGCGAGCAGTAGCAACACTGAACAGAATAAAACTTTTTAATCTCCAGCACACGAGACTGTCTGTCAGAAATTCTACATATAAGCTGTTTTTAAATATTTTGTGATTTTGCTGTTGAATCAAATTTTATGTAGTGTAAATGCCAAAAACGTGATATTTAATAAATAAAGAAAACACAACAAATGTTAATAATAAACAGACAAAAAAAAAGTTTGTAAAGCCATCTTAGAAAGAAAACTGAACACTGATGTGAACACTGATACTGAATACTGCCCCGAAAGACTGAAAAAAATGGAAAAATGTATGCTAACACTTTATACCCCATTGGAAATTATAAACGTATGCTGATTTTACAATTTTTGTAATTTTGTCGTTGAATTGCATACAGCATAAGTTTGAAGAAAATGCTTAATAGTAAAGTTAAAAAAAATGGGTTAGCAGGAATAACTGTAACAGGAGACAGATAGATTGCAAGCTCAACGAGAGCATGAAAAAACTTTAATAGACCCTTTCTGGTGACTAGTAAGAATCAAGACTGCAGGTGGTAAGAAACAGTGACGTATAGTTAATGCACAGAAAAGGGCTGGATAAAAGAGAATCTCATACTGAACTGGTTAAAAACAGTTTACAACAGAGAATCCAATGGTTTGCTGAAATCTAACGGCTCATTAATTTGGGGCAACTTCTGATTTTACATGACTTCTCAAGTGAAGGGGATGTTAAATGAGTAAAAAACTGATGTAGCTAAGGGACCTGGAGGCCTACATTCCGATCTCCAGCTCATTAATGTTACTATTAATTGCTCCTTTAAAAGCTCATTCCGGAAACTTTATAATAATTGGATGAGTACAGGAAAACATGACATTACACCAAAAGGAAAAATCAAATGTCAAAGTGTGCAGTGTGTCTGTGAATGGATTCTTGCAGCCTGAGAAAGTATCACGCCTGAAATAATCGCTAAAGGATTTTTGGAGGGTAGAACATTCAGGCTTTGAGGATATATTGTGGGATACTGTTACCAATGGCGTACACATGTGATAGTAGTAGTACAACAGTGAATAAGAGATACTAAAACATCACTTGTTTCTTTTGACTAATAAAAATTTTGTCTCAGTGTGTGGTAAACACTGTTCTCATTTTAGCTGCTTTCCCTTCTACAGAACTAAAAAAAGTACTGTAGATGGTAGACAAGCTTTCCATGGCTTATCTTCATAAAAATTTATTGTAAAAATATAAACTACGTAGTTAAAATTATTTAACCACTTTTTGTTTTTTCTTTTACTATACTATTGCTCATGTTTCAGTAGATCGAAATTTTGAATTTTATCTTTTTCTTCTTCTGCATTTTTTTTAAAGTTTTAGATTAAATATGAATCAATGCTTTCTGATCATTTATTGCTCATTTACTGCTTATTACAATTTCTTAAATTTCGTGCTAAAACATTTTACTCCATTTTGCTACTGTCTTAAAAATGGTATATATTATGAAAAGTTTTAATATTGTTGATGCCATAAAATACATAGTTATTAACTTTCAAATACTTTATCGTTGTTTCTCTTGAACTTCTGTTTTAGATATTTTTGCATGTTTACAAGATTCATTCAAATTCACAACCATCTAATATGGTGATATGATGAGTTACTGATTTTCTAAAACATGCGAAAATAATTGATTTGGCGACTTTTTGAAAACGTGCCAAACTGGCCCATAATATGCAGTTTTACCACTGTTTTGTTTGCCATAGTCAGCTGACCATATCGTGTTCATTAATAAACACTTTTTTGAACATAGGATCCCATAAGTGTGAAAATAATCTGCTGTTTACTGCTCTATAGAAAGCAGGTTAATAAATTTAACAATCAATTTATTTAAATGCATGAAAAATATAGCAGTAACAATTAATTTATATCATTGTTCATAAAAACAAAATGTGGCTTATCAAGAATCAATTAAGGTTACATAAATGAAAGTGCACATGTTATGAGTGAGTTGCTACATCACGCTTATGCATAAGTGGTACTACATCGTACTGTTTGAGGACATCATGGTCAATGTGAAAATATATAAGTACATTTTTTAATAAGTCTCTCTTGTGAGAGGTATAAGTGGTATATTGCTATAAATAGTATATATATTGTATGTGTTTTAAGGAATTCAAAATGAGAACACAAATTTTTTAATTCATACATTAAGCTAGGAAAGCCAGTATTAAATTAGGAGTAGTACGTAGATTTAAATTAAAAGACAACAATAAAAATGTCAAAAATTCACTCTGTTGTTTCTTTCAGCTTTATTATATATAATAAAGCTGGTATTTTATTTTGAAATTCAGGCTCTCTTAAAGAATAGAAAAGAAAGAAAAATTAATTTCACCATAATTTTTTTTAATATTAAAACTTCATGAACAGAGTATAAAGTATAACTCAAAAAATGAAAATTTAGATTACATATAAATGGAAGTCTAAAATATTTAATTGTCCATTATTTGTAAAACAACTCTTCTCTTACAGAAATTTAAAAAGTATGGTGAAAATGCGCTTTAGCCCACTGCTTGGCGATGTTTTGAAAATCGCCAATTCGGCGCGTTTCTGCGAAACGTCTTTGCAATTAATTGCAACCTCCCGACACGCTCCGCGAAAACCTATTGTAAACAAAACAATAGAATTCTAAACCATAAATTAGTATGGAAACTGTTGCCACAAAAATATAATAAAACAATATGCAAAATGAACATTACGATCATTAAAATATTTGTCAGTTACCTTTAAATTAATTATTTACATTTTATGTTGTAATACTTACACATTTTATGCCGTTACATAACCTTCCCGACACGCTCCGCGAAAACGTAACCAAAATGGCATCCCAGAAAGAAGGAATTTTTTTTAAAAGGGCATTAAAATTACAAACGATACCATGTACACACCGTTCCGTTTTAACTTAAAAAAAAATCTGAGAATTGCACAATGTAGGCAACGTACACAAATGAACAAAATAAGCTAGAATAACGAAAATAAATTACAAGAAAATGCCATGTGCACAGCGTTCCTTTTAAACTTAAAAAAAACTTCAGCGAATTGCACAATGTAGGCAACGTACACAAATCAACAAAATAAGCTAAAATAACGAAAATAAATTACAAGAAAATGCCATGTGCACAGCGTTCCGTTTTAACTTAAAAAAAACATCAGCGAATTGCACAATGTAGGCAATGTGCACAAATCAACAAAATAAAATAAATTGCAAACGATACCAGCGTTCTGTTCTTCAGCTGAGCCAAATTATTTCAATAAAAGGCAACAAAATATAAAAATTAAGCAACTTGCACTTCCAATAAAGTAATAAATGTACATGTACATTCACTCACCTCTCTCAGCATCACAGCTAAATCCATACCGACTCGGTATTTAGCGAAATATAAGGTACGAAAATAGCAAACACTCAACACAAAAACACCGCATTCAAAGAATACAACGACAACTGAAATAACTACTTAAATTAACACGTAAGAATTTCGAATAAACCGCTACGTCATCTCACATTACCAATAAAACCATTCTTTATAAAATAGGAAATACGCATGCGCGAAAACTACATGTTTCCGTAGCTTCAAAATACCCAGTCAGCCATGTTCGCGGATATACGGAGTTACCCATGTTGGCGCGTTTATTGCTCATTCAAAAACAATCACCGCCAAGCAGTGGGCTAAAGCGCATTTGGGCCAAAAGGATTTCAGGAGTAAAAAAATTGTGCATGCTCACTTAAATTTCACAGCTTCATGCTCCAAATAGTATTCTGTCTCTTTCTAATTTTACTTTTAAATTAATTCAAAAGCCCTTAGGAAACCGATTGGTTAAGTTCGGTTATTAGAACATAACAAAGCAAACAAAGGCTGTCTGCCTTTAAGAAAAAAGTTGTCTTCATGAAGGACTTTCTAAAGGCTTGCATTCAAATTATGGTGTAGATGTACCACATGCACATAAACCAAATTTGGTAATTTTTGTCTGGCTTGATAAATGTTTGATTTCAGCAAAATTTTGTTTTGCACAGCAATCCATTTATCTCAGAAATTAACTGGCAGAAGTTTAAAATTTGCCTAAAAGATGTTGAATAATGTTTTATATTTTTGTTTGGTTATTTTTCTTATTTCTGCTGTACTTTTTGGCAAAAATGAATTTTTTATATGTTTACTAATTTTTTTAGCATTGTTCTCTCTTTTTTGAATGGTAAGTGCACTAATTTTTACACTGTTTTAAAGTTTTTTGTTTACATTTCACACTTTAAACCTATTCTGCGAAAACAGGGTTTTCTCTAACTAACTTCTATCAGTGACACTTTTTGTCAACGTGGTACATCTGGCACATCTGTTAAATTACACATAAGGAAAACCATGAAAACCAACCATGCAGCCAGCCTGTTTACCTGGGATCAAACACAGGTCAAACTCCAAGCATTAAGAGACTTTAAAAAACCACTCGGCCACTAGTGAAAGCGACTTGTACTACTTCACAATTTAATATCATCAAATAAAAAATAAATCGAATGGCACTAATATAAAGGAATGCATTTAACTGATTTTTAACACACACAAATTTACTGCTAACTAGGTTAATCCCTAATTACAGAATTCCTAGATAATTTTACATCGTACTTTTCTATTTTAATCAAGATAAATGTCCTCAAACTCTGTTAGGATATCGGAAATCCTTTACCTTGCTGCATATCATTCAATTATTCATTATGTCAAAATTTATTATGGATTGGGGGAGAGAGAAATTTTTTTCAAACTTGCAAGTTAAATTTCTACAAAAGAGCACAGATCTTTTGTTTGTACTTTACAAACATATATGAAGTGTTACTATTTCCTCTATTATTGTTTCAATTATAAATTAACTCAGTCATTAAGAGTAAGGCTAACTTTTCCTTTTACTATATCAAATATTTAAATGGTTATACCTATTTATGCCTCATATTCATAAGATTATTGTGGTAAGTTCTGGCCAGAGGCCTTACACATTATTAAGTATTTATGTTCAGACATTCTTTATTATAACTCCATAACCTAAAAACTACTTTCATAAATATTTTCACAATTTAACTGGAAAGTAAATTTTGTAATTACAACTGTAATGTAAATCCATAGTCAATTTCAAGAAACTGAATTTTAATGAGCAATGTATTACACAGTAATGCATCAGTTCCATATTTCTCACATGTAGACTTGATTTCTTTTATTGTCAGCATTCATGGTTCAATATACATCATGAATTAAATAATCAACCTGAAAAAAAATCAATTTTTAATTATTTTGTTTTCAGGTTGATTATTTGATTCTTTCTTTTTTTAAGTGATTAGAATTACTCCACGTGATCTGAAATCTAAGAACTGTCAAAAAAATAAGAAGAATAAAAAAACAGTAGACTTCGATAAAAGTGGCATCTCCTCTAACAAATAATGTGTTTAGCACAGTTTAAAAAGACCTTTCCTAACTATGCCCATTCATAAGGATTCAGAAACAAAAAATACAAATTTTTAGTACAGCTTGGAAAGAAATAATATTAACTTCTTTACGTTTTAAACATTAGGAAGGAGGATACTTTAATCTTTTTCACACAAAAAAATAAGATAAAATTATTTTGTGTAAAAAAAATTACTATTACAACATGGAACTTTTAATTCACAGAAGACATAGCCTAAATATTATTGCTTTTACTGCAGTTATGAAACATTGCTTTTCAATAAATAAAAATGTACTTACCTATTAAATTTCACATTTTCAAACTTATCTGAAATGTAATATATATAATTAATATTTCAGCGTAAGAAGAAAATTGCTCATTATGCAAAAAACTACTGGTTTTAATAAATGCTTTGTTTTAGTTATATTATCACTTACAACAGCAATAAACGTAGAATTAAATATCAAGAAACATTAATCAGAAGTTGCTTGAGCCTACGATCACGCATGTATTATTTTTTAATACACACATACAAGCGATAAAAAAACTAGAGGTAAATAAATATCACAGTATATTAAGTAATAAATGCTCGTTATTAAAACAAAATTTCCATAAAGATTATGTCTGGTCGCACAGTTACGTAAACACCAAAATTATCCAGCACTTTACCTCTTCCCACAACACTCTACAAACCCGAGATACTGTTCTTTAAATCAAAACAGTGCCTTCACTTCTCTTCTTTTTATGTTCTCAAAACGAACGAGTTTTTAAGCGTTCGTTTTACGCGTTTAACAACATATCAACACTACAACAAGCAATCTACACTTCGGATTAAAAAACTCTGTGAAATTTTTATAATTAGTTAAAAGTTCAATATTTGGAATGAATATTGAATATTTGATTAAACATTTGAAATCAGGCTTTTAAACTGGGATGGAAAAACTCATTTCAAATATTTGGATGATCTTTGTGCATGTTTGTAAAATATTCATCTATAACACTAAAAAAGAAGACGTCAAGAGTTTATTGCTCCTTTTTTAAATTATCTCTAGTATTCAGTGCAAGTTTTTGAATGAACCTTTTACAACAATCTTTAGGCTTCATGTCAGCGGTTCCCAAACTTTTTGACTCGCAGAGCCCTTTTAGGCTCAATTTCTATGGCGGACGACTTTCTAGATCCAATATCTATAAGTGAGTCCCGTTAACTTTACTCAGGATCTTACAAGATAATAATGTGATGCTCTAACTCTCACAGTTGTGCGTTATCTCAGTAATTCTAATTTACTCAAAATCGAGAAGCTGTAGAACGCAACTATCAGGCAAGTTATCAACTGC
Organism: Stegodyphus mimosarum; assembly: GCA_000611955.2. NCBI lineage: Eukaryota > Metazoa > Arthropoda > Arachnida > Araneae > Eresidae > Stegodyphus > Stegodyphus mimosarum. The sequence continues at coordinate 383,857 of KK120656.1, read as the reverse complement.
CCTTGCCACAACATAAACGATGGAATCCAGAAAGAATTCAGAATTTTAACTACCACTGATTTCATCGTAAAAATTCATTATTAATTCTACAAGAATTAGAAAAAATAATTAGTAAGGAAAGAATTAGTAAAAAGCTCCTTACAAGAATTAATGAGGAAAAGTTAATAATCCGAATATCCCTATCCTTAGCTGTTACATTAATTCTACAGCAAACAGAAAAAGACTGAAAACAGTTCTTCGAAATCTGCATTAATCTCAACTTTTCATTGATAGCTGCACATTTAATCTTTGATTTTTGTTTAACTTTGCCAAGTATTAATTAATTTTTTGCTGCATTTTTAAGTAATCTTTAACATTTTTTCCCTTACTCCTTCATTTTGCTCTCCTCAGCCGACCGGCAATCACATGGAATATCGGCAGATATGTGACTTTCTACGGTCAACCAGAAATCAACTGTCTTCACGTGTCGCTCGAACTCCAACGTCTACCTAGAGTATACACTCCCCATTTTCATAGCTACCTCCTTCCTCCTACTACCGCCCCAGATCGTCGATGATGACTCTGACCTTTTCTCTCATCATATGACCATTGTCTTGGAAGCTCCCTGATGCCTAGACCTATTTGCCCTAAGCAACATTTTCGTCATTTATTGCTACTCACCGAACATCTTGAATTTCGTATTTATAACGTTATCGTAACGATCGGTAAGCGATTCCTGCGCTCCTTAGGAATAAGATAATACCGCCCAGAAGCCTTTTGTTCCATTCAGTTTCTTTCTTGAAACTTATCATCGGCATCCTTATGCAAGTTCGATTTTCATTTCAGTTACTGATCCATTAATTAAACAAGGTTTTATATAAATCTTCGGAATCTTTGTGAGAAACGGGGACTTTGCATAAGTGTCCGAACTTTTAGGTAAATCGTTGAATTGTTATAAAGCTACTGCACCTTTATGAAAAACAGTTGATTGACATCAGAAAAGTTCTTCAGGTTGCATGCTTCTAGGAAGAGGACTTGGATATTTCAATAAATTAAACTTTATTTTTACCCAAATAGGTTTCCAAGGGGGAAATTTTAGTAGCAATAACACGGGAAATGAAAGAAATGGATAAATAAATTTTAAAATATTGTTTAGAACTTGATGCTAATTAGTACTGTTTTACTAGTAATGTCCCAAAAGTCGTAATTTTCAGTGTCTTTTTCGATGCTTCATTTTTCTACTCTGTTAAATTATTCTATATAAAATATTGGACAACGGAAATCTGAGGTAGCTTATATTACTAAAAGATTATTGCACATTGGCCATATGCAAGATAAAAAAATCTTAATTCATTTTTTAAAAGATTATTACGATAAAGGTTTTTTTTTTGCTGAAGGACTATTGTTTTCGTTTTGCGATTTTGCGTCAGAAACGTTAAATGTCAGTTCACTTTTCATACTGTTGCCACCAAATATTGCAGCCCTGCATTATATTGAAAGAAATTAAATAATGAAGAATGTGCATAAATGCACGTATGTTTCTCGCATTGTGATAAAACGACGGAACCTAGAGCCATCGAATTTTGAATCACGTAATCCTGCTGCGAATATGGGCATCTGGAAGCCCACACTTGAGATTTTGAATTTCTTTTAATATCTATTTCATATTTTGTAAAACTTTAACGAATTTTTTTAACAAACTGAAGGATTTCTAAGCGAGCAATGGCAACATTGTACAGAAAAAACATTTTTATCTCCAGCGCGTGAGACTGTGTATAGGAAATTCTAAAGATATGCTCAGTCTAAAATTATTTTGCGATATTGTTCTTTAACTGAATTTTATGGTTTAACTGAGAAGAACATGATATTTAATAAATAAAGGTAACTGTTAGCGTAAATTTAGGTATTTTTTGCATAATGAAACTCAAAAGCATAGAAAGCGAACCCGCGCCAAGATATACACTGCTCGACATTGAAAATGCAACACCAAGAAGGAGTGTTCAGAAAGTGATGAAATTTGGAAAAAAGACAGAGACAGTAAGCAGCAGTAAGTGATCTTTATTTCAAAATGACAGTCAGACTACAGAACGAGAACGGCGTCGGCTTAGTAGGACACGCTTTACGGAGAGACGGGGACGCCCTAACTTTACCATTGTGGTTATACGGGCATGGTCCCACGCCCTCCTCCTTGTTTTTCTTATCAGCTCCACCACAGCCAAGAGAGCGGACAAGCCAGTACCAGTACGGTCCCTGTCGAGCCCGATCCCATCCTAGGTACAATACCCGGGTTCTAGTCCTGTGAAGAATAAGGTACAATAGTACCTGATATTTTACCCCCGTGGTTGAGACTGTCTAAGTACAGATCCTAGCCAGTACTTCCCAGGAATTCTCCTGAGTCAACCCCCGGGGGGAACGGCTTAGTAGGATGTAGCACCACCGCGGGCAGCGATGCACGAAGAAACACATCTAGGCATAGAGTCAATAAGAGTGCGGATGGTGTCCTGAGGGATGGCTCTCCATTCCCTTTCAACCATTTGCCACAGTTCGTCTTCTGAACGAGGCAGGGACAGAGTTTGCAAACGGCGTCCAATCACATCACACACATGTTCGATTGGTGACAGGTCAGGAGAGTACGGTGGCCAAGAAAGCATTTGTATACCTTGCAAAGCATTTTGGCAGATGCGAGCACTGTGGGGTCGGGCGTTATCCTGGTGAAAAATTGCATTAGGCAGCCCCTGAAGGTAGGGGATTACCACCGGCCGCAGTACATTATCCACGTATCGTTGGGCCGTCATAGTGTCCTGAATACGAACTAGAGGTGACCTGGAATCGTAGGCAATAGCGCCCCCAAACCATTATGCCACGTTGTCGCGCGGTGGGACGTTCCACAGTTACTGCCGGATTAGATCTGTCTCCACGTCGACGCCACACACGTATGCGGTGACTGTCACTGGATAAGCAGAAGCGTGACTCATCTGAAAACACGACGTTTGCCATTCTGTCATCCACATCGCTCCACTTCGGCACCATTCTAAACGTTGGCGTCTATGCTGTGTGGTCAATGGCAGTCTTCTTAACGGACGCCGTGAGTGCAGGCCACGTTCAACCAATCGACGGGAAATGGTTCTCTTCGACACGGGAACATCCAGGATATCTTGCACATACTGCAGAATCGCGGTACAAGTGACTTGTGGGATCGCCACAGCTTGTCGGTGGATGCATCGATCCACGCATGCTGACGTCACTCTGGCTGCACCTGCACCACTCCTTTTTCTCACATTCTTTTGCTCCAACCATGTTCGCCATAGCCGACGCACCGTGCTCGCACCCATGTGGGTATCAGCTGCGATTTGACGAAGTAGCAACCTGCCCTCCTGAGTCCGATCACCATACTCCTCGCAAAATCGTCTCTCTGCTGTAAGTGCCTTCGTTGACGGCGGCCTGGCATTCTCTCCTTTACACGTATCCTCCGGGACAAAAACGAACTTTCTTCGATAATTCGTCTGCCAGAAATAACGACACGAATATTGCCCATTCTGCACTTTCCTTCCCTTATATCTTACTTCACGTGCGTCGGAGAGCTGCGCATTTCACTTCATTCGCATAACTCAGTGACGTGCGTCTATTGTAAAATTTGCATAAATTTCTGACCACTCCTTCTTGGTGTTACATTTTCAATGTCGAGCAGTGTATATTGGCGAGAGAAAACATTCAGTTCGCATTCGATTCTCACGTCAGCTACTTTTACCTGGGCCAAAAGGTCTCATTCAGTTATTGTTTTCTCTTTCAGGTACTGTGTCAAAGTATGCTCCTTTTTTATTGCCTAAATAGATAAGTTGATGATTTTCGGCCTGACTGTGCTTCTATGTAAGTTATTCTTTTCAATATTCCAAGTTTTGATGTCTGTGAAAATTGTTACTTTAATTCGTGTTTTACATAAGCAAAACTTTCATGCTTCTTAAAATAAACATTTATAGTTATTTTGACTTATGATTCTTTGATGAAAACTGTGCTAAACACAGGAACGTGCGTGCTAATGTACAATCCAACAGTAACACACAAAATGTTATAAAAACGCCCCCTTGGACGTAATTTAAAATTTGAAACATTTCAGATTTTTTTTTAGTCCAAAGGGGCTTTGTCCCTGACGGACTATTGTTTTGTTTTGCGATTTTGCGTTGGAAACATTAAATGTCGGTTCACTTTTCAAACTGTCGCACCAAATATTGCAGCCCTGTATTATATTGAAAGAAATTAAATAATGAAGAATGTGCATAAATGTATGTATGTTTCTCGCATTGTGATAAAACGACGGTACCTAGGGCCATTGAATTTTGAATGACGTAATCCTGCTGCGAATATGGGCATCTGGAAGTCCAAATTTGTAATTTGTAATTTGTTTTGTTACCGATTTCTATTTTGTAAAACGAATTTTTGATTAACAAACTCAAGGATTTCTAAGCGAGCAATGGCAACATTCTACAAAAATATTTTTTTTTGTATCTCCAGCGAGTGAGACTGTGTATAGGAAATTCTAAAGGTATGTTCAGTTTAAAATTATTCTGCGATATTGTTCTTTAACTGAATTTTATGGTTTAAGTGCAAAGGACATGATATTTAATAAATAAAGGTAACACCCAAAATGTTAAAAAAGTCCCTTTGAACGTAATTTAAAACATAAAACATTTCAGATTAATTTTTTTTTTTTTTTTTTAAGCCGAAAGGGGCTTTGTCCCTGAAGGACTATTGTTTTCGTTTTGCGGTTTTGCGTTGAATCACTATAAACGCCTGTATCACTTTTCAAATTGCTGCACCAAAAGGTATTGCCCTGTATTATATTTAAACAAATTAAATAATGAAGAATCTGCATAAATGAATATATATTTCTCCAAATGTGATAAAACAACGGTACCTTGAGCCATCCAATTTTGAATAACGTACGTTTCCACCCGAATATGCACATCTGGAAGCCCGCACTCTACGGAAAAACAAAACCTTTTTATCTCCAGCGCGTGGAACTGTGTATCGGAAATTCTGAAGATGTCCTCATTTTAAATTAGTTTGCGATATTGCTGTTGAACCGACTTTTATGGTTTAAGTGCAAAGAATATGATATTTAATAAACAAAGGTAACGCACAAAACGTTAAAAAAACGCCCCTTTGGACGTAATTTAAAATCTGAAACCTTCAAGATTTTTTTTTTTAATTCCAAAGGGGGCTTTGCCCCTGAAAGACTTTTGTTTTCGTTTTGCGATTTTGCGTTAAATCACTCTGAATGTCCGCTTCACTTTTCAAATTGTTGCCACCAAATATTTTCACCCTGTATTCTATTTGAAGAAATTAAATAATGAAGAATCTGCATAAATGTCTGCATGTTTCTCGCATTGTGATAAAACAAATGTATCTATAGCCGTCCAGTTTTGAATGACGTAATCCTACTGCGAATACGGGCATCTGGAAGCCCAAATTTGAAACTCGGAATTTATTTTACTATCAATTTCATATTTTGTAAAACGTTAACGAATTTTTGATTAACGAACCTGACGATTTCAAAGCGAGCAATGGCAACACTGTACGGAGAAAAAAAAACACACACACACATTTTATCTCTAGCTTGCGAGACAACGGAAATTCTAAAAATATGCTCAATTTAAAATTATTCTGCGGTATTGCTCTTGAATGAATTTTATGGTATAAGTGAGAACATGATATTTAATAAATAAAAGTAACACACAAAATGTTAAAAAAACGCTCCTTTGGACGAAATTTAAAATCTAAAAACTTTCAGATTTTATTTTATTATTATTT
>KK120656.1:338556-377965 GCA_000611955.2 Stegodyphus mimosarum | reverse complement strand
TAGAGCCATCGAATTTTGAATGACGTAATCCTACTGCGAATATGGGCATCTGGAAGCCCTAATTTTGAATTTGAAATTTGCTTTATTATCGATTTTATGTTTTGTAACATTTCAACGAATTTCTGATTAACAAACTAAATGATTTCAAAGCGAGCAATGGCAACACTGTACGGAAAAAAAAAACATTTTTATCTTCAGCGCACCAGACTTACGGAAATTCTAAAGATATATTCATTTTAAAATGATTTTGCGATATTGATTTTGAACTGAATTTTATGGTTTGAGTACGTAGTACATGATATTTAATAAAAAAAGGTAGCACACGAAACGTTAAAAAAACGCGCCTTTGGACGTAATTTAAAATCTGAAACCTTAAAATTTTTTTTTTTTATTTTGTTTCACGAGTTAAACAGTCGCTCAAATTAATAAAATCTAGCTTTCAAATCGAGTTCAAGATTTAACTAAAAATATATTAAAATATATACAGTATTGTCTTGATTATCCGGGTGTTCATTATCCGGTTTGCGGTTTTATTCATGCGTACCCACGCACGCACACTCAACGCCATGCGTACAAGTTTGTAAAAAACAAACATGCGTAAGATCTGTCATGGAAAAAGATTGTTTCCAATACAGAAATCGGAGATTTATTTAATTGTGAAGTTGTTAGTCAAATTAGTCTAATTGTGAAGTCGTTTGCTCAATAACTGAAGTTGTTTGACAAAAAATTGGAAATATAAAAATTCTAGACACCCAAGGAAATTTTATAACAATTTTGCAAACGAGTTTTTTCATTTATACTTCCAAAATGTATGATGTACGAAACATTATGTCATACATATTTTTAATCCTTTCTTACTTCCTTGTACCAAGTAAATAGGAAGTATTGTAATCGCGAAAAATTTTGGATATCATGTTTCAACGAAAATATCTATTTTGACCGCTATCGAATGCCATTTAACGATGTTTTTGAGTGACGATGTTAAGGATGTTTTTGAGTACGTAAGAACAGAATAAAAGACTCTTCCCCCCATATATATATATATTTATAACTGATTTAAAATGGATTCTGAAGAGATTTTTTCGTGGCGTCTGTGCGTACACGTACGTACGTACGTATGTATGTATGTATGTATCTCGCATAACTCAAAAACGAGTATTGTGAACCTCCTATTTTGGTTGCCAATCGGCTGCAACAAAAGTATATAAATATATGTATATATATATCCACTCTGTTACTCGGCTCAGTGAGTTCAGTTTTTTATTCTTATATGTTGGTAAATTATGTATTTTTTGCTTTAAAGTGATTGAATTATGTTGTCCTTATCTTCCGTTTAAGGTTTTTATGCCTTTAGTAAATCTGCCTGCAAGATTCGTAGAAATATCAACAATTTAAAAGTTGCTTAAGAAATAAATTATGCTTAATCCATTTCGGAATTTATTCGAGGAAATAAGTGTTTAAGATTTACTTCGTAATTTTTAATATAGATGTTTTGAGTTTTTATGTATTTTTGCCTTGTCGCGAAGTGAGAACTGAACTAATTGAATGAGAAATACTGAATCGTTAGCGAAAAACTGTTTCTTTCTTTCTTTTTTTTTTTAAATTTCTTTTACGCATCGTTTTAGATTTATTACAGTATTTGAATAGAACCTGTGGCAATAATTAATGAACATGTGGCATGAATGAAGGTAATTCTGCAGATGATATACATAAATTTTTTGCATTCTGATGAGTTATAAAATGAATGAGATGTAACGCTGTAAGTGAGCTAGTGCCAGTGTGTCGCTGTGGTAAACAAATATACTGAATTTTAAAGAGTGCATTTATTCTATTGCGGTTTATGCACTATCGATGATGTAGATTTAATTCAATCCAATAAGTTTAAATGAAATGCAAAATGCGTAGAATTTAATATTCCATACAAAGAAGTCATGTGGTGTACACATCACATTTTTTTAATTTATAAAACCAGTCAAATTTTGCTAATGTTACCGGCTTCGCTACAAGAGATCCTGTTTGTATTTTTAAACTTTATAAGCTATAAATGCATACATGTTTTCGTGACGGTAACAACGAAAAACTCCCATGCAGACAGCTCATTCGCCAGGATATGAACTGGAGTTTATCTAGCTGTTTTCAGCAATATTACCGTGGGCCGCTGATGGATATTAACAATAGTTTTAATATTGGTAAAAATTTGAAGCTAATGCATGATTTGCAACACTGCCACTTATAGGCTTTAGGATGCATAAGTTGATGTGTATTGAATATCAAAGAATAATTGGTCAGCGAATTCCTTATCATAGGATGTGGTTTAGCAACGTTTCCTATTTTGAAAAGAGTTAATTTTCCTGTTCAAGTAAAAATAGTAAGGCTTACTTCCAAGTGATAATAAAGTGCTGAAATGCAGAAACCAGAACTTAAATTTACGATCTATTCACATATCTTATAATTTACAGACACACATCTTTATTTAGATAATTTGCTTCTATTTTCCTTGTATTTTTCTTATACAGTTAATTTAGGCTTTTAATTATAATTAAATAATAACGGCTTTAATTATAACGAAAATTTCATCTTCATTTCTTTAATTCATGTGATGTCAGACACAGTATCGTAACTACAGGGGGGCAATCTGCCACGGACGACACAATTTGGAGACGCCATTTTTACATGAAATAATATTTAATGGAGGTCAGTCCTGTGGATCGTTCAGGCAAATAAAGAATAATGCGTTTCTGAATTACCGTTTGGGTAATTAATTTAAGAAGAAAAATAGATTTTTCTGTAGCTCAGGTATCCAAAGAAATCACCACGAGATTTCAACAGGTACTCACTCTTAGACAATTTTTATTCTTTCAAAACTTGGAAATTGTGAGTATCAACTAAATTGTGATTTCGGTGCATTAAACCTTCGGAAGTTGCGAGATTAAGCAATTCTTTCTTTCCAAATACACGTGATATCTGTCAGACGTAAATTTGTAATATGAGCTGCGTTTGTTTGTGGCTACTGCAGTGAGTAAATGGAATATAAGCTGAGCTTGTTGAACCTTTTGATGGTTGAGGACCATCAAAAGGTTAATAAGGAAGAATTCCTCAGTTAGAGAGAAGTGTTTCGAAGTTTTATTTCCGTTATTATTGCTAAAGAAAACGAAACAGGAATGTGGGTTCTGCTGAGGTTTTGCTATTTGTTCTAAAGTACAGTTCTTCGGATAATGTAAAAATATAGCTGAAAATTTTTTCACACTTGCTGTAAGTGTTTCTAGTTGTCATAAGAGTTTTTTAAATAAAAATCCTTTTAGAACTACAAATGTTTAATCTTGCATTTAAGAAATAGTTTTCTAGTATCAGCACAGTATTCTGTAATACGTGGTTTTGCAAACAAATATAATAATAATAATAATAATACAGTTTTAAAATGATGGAATTAAAATGTTTCTTCAGAAGTAAAAGTAGATTTTAAAATTATTTTCCTCTATACCATTTTTACATTCAGTGATTTACTTATACCAAGAGAAGAGACAAATTCAAAGACTGCCCAGGCGGACACACTCAGGGTCCGCCCTGGTTGGCAAATGTTCTAGCTATGCTACTGGTGAGATATGACTCTTCAATTTAAGATTTATCTTTTAAACTGAAGAAATTTACAGAATAGAATATATCCTTTCTAAGGCAAACTTCAACATTTACAAAAGATTTGGTTTTCTATGAAGACGATTGTTTAAAAGAAATGATATTCAAAGCAATGTTTTATGTATATTTTCAGAAAGACTCGTTATTTCCAGAGGTAGTCGTTTTAGTTATCACACGAGTTTGACTATAATAGGATTGAGCTATATTTTTATTTTACTGCTCCTACTAATTTTAATTTAGTAAAAATTTTATAATGTCGGATGCTGAATAGGCAAATCAAAATTTCTAAATAAGACAAGAACAAAAATATGACTAATGCAATACCGGGATCAAAAAAAAAAAAAAGATTGTTTTGATTATCAATAATTATTCTCCTAGAGTTTATAATCCCATCGAAAAGCGAATCAGCGTTTTTAAATATTGCAAATTAAATTTACTAAAGCTACAGAAGGCAGTGAAAGAACAGAAAGTATTAATTCACTACAGTGCTTAACATTGCACAAACGAATGGTTCTATTTTCTAAGACGATCGCTGAATTTACTGCTTTTCTGCTTTGAAAAAAGCCTATAGACCCGTTACGAAGTCTTTTTTCATTCTCTAGCATTCCAGATGGTATTCATAACTTAAGGCGTCGTGCTACTTAAATCCTAATGCGGTGTTGCTAATGCTAATCCTAATGCAGTGTTTACCCGGGTCATTAGCTTCAATTCTCTTTGGCAACAAATTCCATTTTGACCTCCGCGAAAATCCTGACAAAGGTAGCAACCTATAATTCTAACGTCAGAAATTCAGTGCAACGGTCAGCGCCATCTGTTGACAAAAGGCTGCGTTCACGTTTCTCAAAACTTACTCTTAAACCAGTTTGGATCCCTGCCGGTAAAATTTTTGGAGTCCCTGAAAAGTATTTACTAACCTACATGTTTGAAATGTCGGTTCGCAATTAGTGCTGAAGTATAATAAATAATTAAATACGCATTATCACTTAATATTATTATTATTTTAATAAAATTACGAATAATAGTTTTAATTATAAATATTAGTATATTTATTCAAGACTAAAATACATAAAAATTAAAATTATATCAAAAAGTTAAATATTCCGCGGGAAAGAAAATTAAGCATAAAAACAGCTACTAAGACGCCACTGATTTCACCGTCTATTTGATAAAATAGTAACAATGTTAGTTAGAACCATACATCATAAAACAATATCGTGATTCATGGGGATGCAGATACTTTTATGAAGGTTGCTCAACTAATGCTAATAGTTGAACTTAACCATTTCACCGTCCTATAAAAGTGAAATATTTTCTTTCTTTTTTTTTTCCTCACCCCTTCCAAAGATAAATATTTTGCGTCTGAAACTGGCCTTAGAACTGTTTCCCCCCCTCTTTCACTGGCTGTCAAGACACCCTATTTAAGAAGTCGCAGTACGTTCTAAAAGCGACTCAAGTGAATATTCATTAGACGTAATATTAGGAGGAAAAATAAAAGCATATTTTCAGTATGCCCAATATTTATGCCAATACATTTCAACAATACAAATAAATTTATGCTGTTTTGTTATTACTAATCCCAGATTATCCAGTAAAGCTAGACAAACTCCATAAACTCCAAAATAGCTAAAAAGTCTAAAAACAATAAAGGATCTTGAAGGACCTTGATTTTGTTAAAATCCAAGCAAGCTAAAATATGGACCGGGATGATCACTTCAGCCTTACACCGTAAGACGCAGAGAAGATCTTCTGTCCCTGCTGAAATGTGAGTGCTCTAATATGGCCACTCATGAAGCGCGAGAAGGACGTCTGATATTTTCTAGGCGATAGCTAAAAGGACCCGCCCAGGCTTCTTCCAAAATACCACAGGTGATTAAGAGAAATCTTTCCAAGTTGGTTTAATTCTATCTTTCTAAGACAGGAGATTTCGCTATATGTGAGAGCCCCACAAGAGACCTCCCCATCCACGGCAGCAGTCCTGGCCAGGTAGTCGGCCTTTTCATTTCCGTCGATCTCAACATAAGGTGGATAGACTGACTGAAAATGGATAGAGTGTCCAGAAGAAAGCCCGACAAGATGATCTAAGATATCCAAGCTTATCTTGTCTCCTAACGCTGTCCAATTAGATAGGTGTTGAATTGAAGCACGACTATCAGTAAGAATCCAGCCATCATGTAATTGTTTCTTAATTTGGTACGCGTATTGTAAGCCCCTCCTGGTAGCAATAAGCTTAATCTGAAAACCGAATAAAATTCGGGATTTCTATCTTAAATTCCGCAGAACCAGTAGAAATTGGTATGAACACTCCACTGCGAGAAATTACCTCATCTCTGCTGCCATCCGTGTATATCTTCAAAGAAGAATGTGGGATCTCATTGATAGTGTCCAGGGCTAATTGTTTGATGAGAGTCGGATTCTCAATATTTTTCTTCACGTTAGTCAAACGGGTCTGGTGAAAATGACCAAATAAGACAGTTAGCGCACCCGGCTTCATACTCAAAGCCACTACCAGTAGAGAGTTACGGTCCATCAAAATTGGTGCCATGCTGCATAAACTTCTATCAATCGTGTCAACGCTTCTCTCGAAACAGCTACCTTACTTTAGATTGCATCAAAAAGGATTCATGGTGGCTTCCCATACCTTTACCCATTACTTTGATGAGTCTGCTTTCAAGACATCGCAATTTTAGATAATATATCATTTTTATAGCATTATTCAACACTGCCATAAGCTCAGAAGTCGCTTTTCTCGATTTTACGAAGAATGCAATAGCTGTTGCTACACTTATGTGCCTTATCTTTAATTTCAGCAACGGATCTAGCATTGTGACGAATCATTGCCTTTGCACCATCAGTGCGTATATCTGCATAGTTTTTCCACTGTATTTCATTTGATGAAAAGAATTTGTAGAGACATTAGGTATTTTTTGAAAGCAGAAGAGACGAAAAATGAGTGCCATCGCCGGGATTCGAACCACGGTCTTCTCGAATACGCGCAGGACGTGCTGACCGTTGCACAAGAAAAACATGCTAAGAAGGCGGGAGAAATACTATTAAAACTAGTAAACTGGTGATATCAGTTAACTCTAACGTTTGAAGCGAGAATTTGAGTACACTTGATGCGATTCATACGTATTCCTTTCACGTCAACAGCTAAATTGTTGATTCGTTGAGCAACGGTGTTACTTGACAAAGGTGATTATCGTGAGTGGAATATGGTTCAAAATACCTAGAGTACTATGAGCGTATTCTCTGAAGTTTTCGGGGTAAATTTTGTAATCGTTTGATACAACTATTAAAATAACGTGAAGTTTTTACAAAATTAACATCTACCTGTAGGATGACGAACTAGGATCATGTTATTTAACCTATTATTTAAATTTTTGTTATTTTTCTTGAACCTCCTCAATTTCTCTTCGCATTTCCTCGCCAGGATGTAAATTTAAAGTTAAGTGAAGTGAGTATTTAATCAGGTGAATCTCGGAGTTTGTTCAGTGCGTGTTTTCGCTAGCCAGTGTACGTTTCGTTTCTGACCTAGCTGTTATACTGATACGCCTTTTCGGCCATTTTGAAAAATTATCACGCCTGTTAGGTTTGTCGAGTCAACCTAGTTTAGCCGTAACTTAAAGTGCTAGACCAGCACTATTCTTTTTATATTTGGATTTATTATGTTACAATTCTTAGTTTCCACCGCAAGTTGTCGGTGTTATTGTAAAGCACGAAGTACGTGCCTTTCTGTTCATAGCTGAAATTAATAAAGGGTTATTTTTACCCTTCTTCTGTACCGGTATTCTTTCAAGCCTGTGCGAGAAGTCGCCAGGTTCATTAGTAGGATCTAGATTAGATTATGTGGCCAAAAAGAGTCAGATCCTATAGCTGTTTAGATCGAATGCCTTCTTAAAATATCTACAAGTTTTTAAGATAATAAGAGGAAGGGTAATAATAATTTAATAGATAATAATTTAATAATAATTGGATAATTTAATAGATAATACTTGAATGGGATTTTTAAAACAGCGGTAATTAAGAAGTTTTTTTTTCCTATTAAGTGGTGCATTGTATTTGACTTCTTCTCAGCACTCTGCTAAAATAAAATTGAAACCTAATTTAATGCTCAATCGCTCAAAGTGCAAACTATTACGTGAGAGGTTGCCTAGATCAATCGATCTCTAGACTATATATACAGCGGGAGAATCAAGACCTATGCAGTTGAAATAATCACCAAGATACCTCACAGTTACAAACGTTAAGGCTTTTCAAAGACAACGAAGACTCTGCATAGGTTAACAAGCAAAACAAAAGCTCATGTGGATTAAAAGGTATGAGGATTTTCTTAAAACGTACTTAAGAGTAACTTCTTTTTATATATGCATCCGGATTGACTCTAGCTTCACCAGTGGCCGAGTGGTCAAGATCGATGAATACTAGTAACTCGACCTGGGTTCGAGCCCAGACGAACATGTTGGCTGCATAGTTGATTTTCCCCATATACAACGTGAATACGTGCCAGTTTTCCTTAGAAAGCCTTCCACGAAGGTAACACTTCTCTTGGGGCGATAATCCTCGGTGCTTTGCCATATTCAAATAATGCAACTTAACCATTCCGACTCATTCCTAGGGTAGTAATTTTCCTACAATGAAAAAGACAAAATCACAGCCTGAAATGTGGGAATTCGCGAAATTTTCGTACATTGGGATTTACCCGAACAATAGAATTCAGCGACTATTTTCGTGGTCGAAAATTCACATTAACATTTCAGGAAGATGTATGCCAGAAACGAAGAATGGCGAAATAGCCTGTATAAAAACATCTAAACAAAAAATATACATTTTAAATTAAATTTTGCATTTATAAATCAGGAATCAGCACAGGGATAAAATATCGTTACTTAAAAATATACAAAATATCGTTATCAGAGCTTCTTGAATTTTCTTCATTCATGACCCCTTTATCTCATCGCGAATATTTCGCGACCCCAGATGTTAAATATAAAATAAAGGCATAAAAATAAATACTTTCCCATAAATAATTTATTTTTTGCTAAATAATATATATATATATATATATGACAAAAAAGGTAGTTTTAGGATTATTTGAAGAATACAAAAGTTAGAGAAAGAAAATCAGTTTTAATGAAATGGATGAGCTTGTTCCTTACTGCTTAACAAATTAAATCTAGGTGAAGTACAGGGTGGTCCAAAATTATTGAGCTCATTTCATGCTTGAAAAGACAAAATGAGGTACGTACACGTTTATTGTTTTCTTGGAAAGACAATTTAAAACAGTTTTACTTTCCATGTTTCTGATTATGTTAACCGTCATAACTGTCGGATCTAGGGAACTGAATCGCCTCATGCAGTAAGACAAAAAGCACACAGTAGTCCGAAAATGAATGCTTGTTACGCAATCGCTACAGATGAAACCTTCGGACCATTTTTCTTCAACGAACAGTCAGTGGCAAGCGTTGCATATCTGGACACACTACAGTGCTATAGCTTTTCCTCAATTTGAACGCTGTTAGTCTCGAGTTATCTTTCAACAAGATGGCGCTTCACTACACTGGGGTTCCATAGTTCGAACGGAGCTGGACGAAATATTTCCTGATCGTTGGATTGGTCGCGGGGGGCCGATACCATGGCTGGCAAGATTCCCCAACATTACACCCCTTGAGCTTTTTTTTTAGAGGTACGTTAAGGACCGAGTGCATGTAATTCCAGTTCCAAATATCGATGACCTAAAACGAAGAATCACTGAAGTCATTGGAGGAATAGTAACCTGCTGAAATGCTGCAAGACGCTTGACATGAAATTGAATATCGACTAGATATTTTGCGTGCCACAAAAGGAGCTCATGTGGAAGTTATTTAATGTTTAAAATTTTGTTGTATCAAACTGCTCTAAATTGCCTTTACAAGAAAACAATAAATACGTACGTGCCTCACTTTATTTTTTTTTTCAAACATAAAATGCGCTCAATAATTTTGGACCACCCTGTATTTAATATTGCTGGACGTAAAGCATCTTCAACGATTTCAAGCATTAAATGATATTTCGAATTAATAAGCTGAAAAGGTCGTTTCACATCGGTATATGGGGCTGAATAGCAGAAGAATATATACTCGTGCTCTAAAAATAAGCAATAAACATTAAAAGAAATGGTACCAGTGTAAAAAGGGGCATTAAAGCACACAATTTACATATGAGGTAGAGGTTACGTCGCCGAATGCAAACATGCAACTAAAATTACCATAAAACATAATCCCACAGTCACACCGCAGCGTCTTCAAAAGCGTCATGGTGGATCTATACTTCATTTCACAAGCAGCGATAGTTTCGAGTAGTCCGAGATAGCCAAAGCGGAAAGCATGAGCCAAAGACACCATTTTCTCGATGAAATGCGTTGGAGAGCTGTCTGGATGTTGCAAGCTGATGTAAGACAATTCGTTGTTGCGACAGAGCTGAATGTGCATCGCAGTCTCATCAACAGGTTGTGGAATCGTTATCAAAAGGATTAAAACCCCTGTAGAAGACGTGGATCTGGACGCCAGAGGATTACCACAACGGCAGACGATCGCTTCATGTTGCTGTGTGCAAGATGCCGTAGATAACTTTTAGGGGTTTATTTTAATTTCAAATAGTTATTTTTTATTTTTGAGCAAAGCTTTCATTTACTTTCTCATTTCCCACCTGCGTTCCCTGCCAGAATGAGCTTTTAGAATTACGTTTTATGTAAATGAGATAGAAACCAGTATTTAAGCTTAAGTCTGGGTCACTTCACTTTAGAAGAGTATAGAAGAGTTAGGACAGCGTATTCTGCCTTCCGATCACGTTGTTGCTAACAGTCTAATCTTACTACTATTCGGTCGTATTGTTACGTGCCTGCTAGTATCCGCCGGTGATCTTAAGTAAGGGACGACTCTGTTAGTTAATTCTATGCAGCTTCGGCTGGGTTTATTTTAGTTAATATTAGATTAGTTTCTTATTTTCTAAAAAAGCCCAAGTGGAGGCTTATTGTAAGCTCAAGAAGGAGCCAACTGTCCATTTATTTTGAGTCGGAATAAAGGGTAAATTTAACACTTCTTTGGACTCTTACTGACTAGAACTTTGCGACAAGTCGCTACATAGTTCTTCAATATTCTAACCTTCAAGGACTTCAAAATGACATAGGATATTACACACCAATAGCATAACAGCTGGCGTCGCATCTGTCTGCTGCTGCAGGACAGTCCATATCCCGGCGACCTGTGCTGCGTTGATTGTATGAAGGTGGACTGTACGCCCGACGATCTTGTGTACCTTTGCCCACATCGCACGTCAGAGCGCGGTTGAATTGGGCTCGTGAATGTCACAGTTACACAAGAGTGTAGAACGTAGCCCAGAGTAGTGGGGCTACGTTCTCTTTGTGGATGAGTCTTGATTAAATATCCAGAACGATTTCCGGAGGGCAGTGATATGGTGACAGTGACACGCTATTGGGCGTCAAACATTGTCGAAAAAAACCGTTATAGAGGAGAAGACTTATTTGTATGGGTTGAAATACTAACGAACGGCCGCACCGCCGAAACTGTCACAGCAGACCGATATCACTACTAAATTCTATACTTTCTTGTGCGTCTTTTTATAGCTACAATGGGTACTGACGCGATCTTTATGGACGATAACACTCACCCTTATAGAACTCGAATGATGCGGAGTTACTTGTAAAGTGAAACCATTCCACATCTGTCGTGGACTGTCAGATCACCGGACCTGAATTACATAGAACATGCGTGGGTCATGTTGGGACGACGGATAGCAGGTTGCAGTGTGCTGCCAGGCACCCTACACTTAATCCGACAGACATTACGACAGGAATGGGAGCTATTGCTACAACAAACGATCAACGACACTATTGCCAGCTTTCCTTGCAGTTATCAAGCATGCATTTCTGCTAGACGATATCATGCCCGTTACTACCGTGATATTTCCATTACACATCTTCCAGACCCACTTGGTCTTTCTCGATGTGTTGGTCATAATACATATGCTTTTGTATGTCTCTGTTCAGTGTTTGCTGTGTGGCCTAGTAATGCCACACCAACCTCTTGGATAAATTTTATGCATATTCATTGAATAGTTTTTGTTTTAGTCTGTGTTTTGCCTTTCTTGCTTATTTTTTTAGCAGAAGTGTATCCTGCACATTTCAGAAATTGTTAGAAATTCAGTTGTAGCTCTTATTACCGATGCTTCGACTCATTCAGAGAAGAAGCTTTGTGGAAAATCAAGTCTTAAGTTTGAATCACTCGATAATTCCAACAAATTCATCTTAAGCTTTAAATGACAGGTTTATCTCATCAATGTCAATGGAAATGATTTTTGAACACAAGATAACTTTTTGAAATGAAAACTTCGAATGAAGTATTTGCAAAACTTTGTTTCTAGGAATTTTAAATGATCTAGAATAATTTTTCAACAATTGTTTTTTTCAGCTACAAACTATTGACGACTGAAAACATTTTCAATGAATCATTTTCCACCCTATTCTTCTTTTTAATAAAACCTTCAATTTTGTCATTCGAAGTAAATATATAGCTATTTTTCCCTTGAACGAATAAGTTGAGACAGTTCAGTTTCTCAAAAATATCTGCCAATACTGCTGGATGTAAAGCATCAAAGCTGTACCAAGTAGTACAGCTTTGATAGCGATAGTCACTTTGACAAAGAGCAACAAGATCACGCTTGCATTTGATATTCTCGTTTTTAACCCGTTTTTCATCGCCTATAACGATTCATTTCAAAAATGGTTCGATTTTGTTGCGTTTCAGCAGAATTTCACTGGTGGTAATTCGGTCAATCAAATTTCTTTGCGTTAATTCATGTGGCACCCAAACATTGAGCTTCTTTTTTGTAACTTGCTCTTTCCAAATGATTCGAAACTGTCATGTGGTTGATGTTTAGTGCCTCCGCTATTTTCTGACAGCTTGCGTGCCAGTCTTGCTCCACCAATTGCAAAATTTCATCGACTTTTTCAGTGACTGGCTGACCAGAGCGAGATGCATCTTTTACATCAAAATCCCTCATAGCATTCTCACCGTACACTTCACAAAATTTTCGGTATGTTTCTGCAGCGTTTTTACCCTTTTTATAGTAAAAAAGCATAACATAGGGTATTTCTTTACATACTTCACACATTTTCAAATCAATATAACTTTTTACACGAAAAAAAGAATTAGAATTCAATCTTCACAAGCAGTGGAAGCTGCATGCCACCTTTTAAGCACATGTTCGTCAATCGGGTGAGTATTGTCGGATATATAGGCATTAACACTATCTAGTGGCAAAAAACCGCTGAGACATTTTTTCATGACCCAATATAAGTTCGTCTTTTAAAAGCAATAATCTTCTTAAACTTCACCCTTTTTAAACCCATCTTTATTTCGGCATATAATAATAAATTCCTGTCTTCAAAATCCATGTCTTTACAGAGATTTGAAAACAAACAGCTGTTAAGCGCAGCTTTTAATAAAGTTTATAATTTTGACAGCTTCTCGAAGCATACCATTAAGTTTCGCTGTTTTTTTTTGGCTGCTGCAAGGGCCTGCCCATGAATAAGGCAGTGTGTTACCAACAGCAGTGTGTTACCAACAAATGATTTTAAACCGGAACTATTGCCCGCAATTAATAAAGTTTATAATTTTGACAGCTTCTCGATGCACATTCAGTTTCGTTGGATTTTTTTTTATCTACTACAAGGGCCTGCCCGTGGATCAGGCAGTGTGTTACCAAGAGCTTTAACAAATGATTTTAAACCAGAATTTTTGGCCGCAATTAATTTTGCATCATCTGCGCATACTACAATGAAATTTTTAAATCTAAATCATAAGTTTTTAAAAAAAAGTCTCCAACTCTATATGCCTTCCCCTCTTATATGTTCTTCCAAACGACGACAAAATCTCAATTCTTCACCGAAGTGTTCTTATAAGTGCAATCTGTCATACACTCTTTTTCAAAAAAATCGAAGCACAAAGAAGGACTTTTGCGATCGCGACGAAATTTGGTATGCAAAAACATCTTTATCGAACATGCAAATGATCAAAATTTCAAGGCAAATGAACAGGAATTGCGATCATAGCGCGCATTTCTAGTGCGCAGTTCGCAAAGATTAAAACCAGTAACAGAGGCGGAAAATTTATCTGTTTTTGTTGTTGCCATTGTAATTCCGTAAAGAGCAACTAAAGATGCCATAACGACGACATCGAAGACCTTACAGATAACTACACGAACGTGGTCGCATTGTAGGGTTGCGTGAAGCTAGCTGGTCATACCGAGCAACAGGCCGCCACCTGCAGCGTATAGACATTGCTATGCAAAGATGTTGGAAGAAATGGTTGCTACAAGGAAATTCCCGACGAAATGAAGGTTCTGGAAGGCCAAGCAGCACAAATGCGAGGCAAGATAGGATGATTGTTCTCCAAGACCGAACCGCCCCAACGGTATTATTGCCGACTATTTCAACGCATTACAGACACGTCTATACCTCCCGTGGTATCGTCCACCATCTCACGGCGCTTGTCAGAGGCCTTTAAGACGTTTGTCTTTGACCCCACAACATCGGCGGAGTCGTCTGGAGTGGTGCCGTAGCCGATCATCATGGCTGCCATCAGACTGGCATCGTATAGTGTTCAGTGATGAATTCCGCTTCACTCATGAAGCAGAAAACCACCGTGTTCGTGTCTGGAGAGGACTGGGCCTGCGGTCCCAATCAGCCTTTGTTTTACAAAAGCATACAACCATAACCCCTGGTGTGATGGTGTGGGGCGCTATTTATGACAGTAAGTCATAAATGCTTTAACTGCTCCGTACAACATGCTCCGTACATCTTTAACAGCTCAACGATATGTTGGTACCATCCTGCGGCCGGTTGCATTACCTTCATGGCACGTCGTCCTGGTGCCATTTTTCAACAAGATAATGCCAGGCCACCGCTCGCATATCTCTGGATTGTATCCGTGCGGTTGATACTCTTCCTTGGCCACCAATCAAGCATGTCTGGGACATGGTAGGCGCCAGATTCGGGCATTCGACCAACTACTAATTTGAACACTTAATGGGTGATTGTGAGCTGTAAGCAGGTACTATGACCTTAATTTTTTAAAAATTTTATTATTTGTGTATGAGCTATACATATATTCAATTTCATCAAAAACAACCACTTCCTTCATGGTGTTTCGATTTTTTTTTGCAAAAGAGTGTATATTTGCAAGTGACATTTTTGAAACATCAGTTGTTTCTTCCAACTAAACTGCAATTTTAAGCTTTCTTTAAATTTAATAAAAAGTTGCTCGAATCCTTTTTCGGTAACTTCTGGAATTCTGTTGTGACAGTGTTGTTTGACAAAGAAAATTTTCGACTTTCATCTCCATGTTTACTTTCCTAAAGTACTTCTAACATTTTTAATAGCAGAAGGCAATAAACGTCTTCTCCAGTTGTGTATGGATGTTCCAATTGCATCTTTTCTAAAGTTTTTATTTTTAGAAATGAGACATGAAACTTCGCTTGACACGAACAAATATTTTTCACTAGTATCGATTTTCTTTGTTTGAAGATTTGTGTGTGCGTTTCGAAATATTTTTATGGCTTACTGACGTACGAAGGATGATTGGTTTGTTTGGTTTATTTGATTATGGCAAAACACTTGAGGGTTATTTGCCTACAGCGAAGACTGTTATCGTGGAGGACTTGCTAAGATTAACTTCCTCGTATAACGTTTTACATATGGGAAAACCATGAAAACACTCATGCAGCCAGCCCGTTCGTGGAATTCGAACCTCGGACCGAACTACCAGTGTTCAGCGACTTTACCATTCGGCCGCTGGTGGGCTCGTACGATGGATGCTAGGATTCAAGATATCTTATCATTTTTCATGGTTTCATACTCTTTATAGCCAAAACATTATTGCAAATTAAACAAGGATTTTTCATTACAATCATAGTTGCTGAAAATAAAGCCACATTGGGGGGAAATGTCGTATCATATTTTAATTTTTGCATTTCAGATGCCTCATTCTGATTACTAGATCATCCATGAAGAGATTTTGTAGCATTGCCATCTGAGTCATTACCTTTATTACTCGAGTTCAACTATTTATTCATGGCTAAAAATACTTTTGTTATAAAGTAAAAAAAAACTCTCATGATTTCTCCAAGTCAACAATTACCTTAGTCGAGTAAAGCGGCCAAATACAATACCGTATTGTTACACACTTTTTGCGATGAAGCAGAAACAACTAGTTTGGTTTATTTGGTTATGGCAAAGTAGCCGAGAACTATATACCTAAGGAGAGAGATGCCTTTTGGAGAACTTTGTAAGGAAACTGGCTCGTATCTATGTTACATACGGAAAAAATCACGAAAACGCCCATGCCACTAGCTTGTTCGCCTGTAATCTAACCCAGTATTTAGCGACTGTAAGTTGAACTACCAGTATTTAGCGACTTTAAAGCTCGGTACAGAAACAACTGACTGTACTGATAAAAAAGCGTTGTCATTACACTCGCCACAGCGTTATTCTCCATATCTGTGCGACTCGGGTATGTTACTTATTGTGCGTTTGAGGCATATTTTGAATCCGAAATAACTTATGTGCTAAAATTGCAATGCGAAGCTCCTATTATGATGCTCTTATTTGTATTGTTACGTGCGTACGGGTTCGTTATATATTGAATGCACAAGTCGTTAAAAAGTTAACAAAAATTTATTCTTTCCACAAGAAATAAATTAAAATGCTGAAATATTTCTTCACAGATCTTCGCACAATATCACAATATCTCAAACGTTTAGCAAAAACTCAGTTCAAAGCAGATAAAATAATTCTATCTCACAGCGGAATCGCTATAATCAATACAGCATTAAGTAAACAAACAGCAGTTCGCTTTTTACAGCTACAAGTAATAACAGCAACAACAACAACTACAACTGAGATGAGTCTAATTTAGCCTGGACAACTATTGCTGGGATATTGCCAATTATGGGCAACTTATCCAGCTCACTGAAGAACTCCATAGAGCCCCTGACGTGCAATTTCCTTAAATTAAATAAAACCAAATATGCGGTATGAAAGAGATGCCGTTTGCATCGCAAGGTTGCAATAATTAGATATTACACGTTTTATCGCCTATAAGCGAGTACAAAGAATTAAAGTATTGGTTACACATAGATGGATTAAGCTATTAATACATTAGTGTGCAAAACTTAAGGAACATTTCTGATTTTGGCCGTAATTCCGCAAAAACTCCTGCAATGTAGAGAGAAGTCCTAACTAAAAAACTGAGATGAGGTGTTTCACCTCGGCTTTTATAAGCTTTTTAATTATCAGTAGAACAATCACGATATTCCTAGATTTTTCTGGATGGCAACAGTAATTACGAGATATTTATTTATTAAGCATTAAATGCACGCGCTCTTTTATTTTTATTGCTATTTTTTTTTCGACGTAGTTTTCTCTTCAAAAATCGTCTGCGTTGCACGGGGAAATAAAAAGGAATTTTAATTACAATTCTAAATAAATAGCCAAATAAATGTGAAATTCGTAACAGTATTTATCAATATGTAAATGTAATTTACAGTTCAACTTGAGCAGCGTCACGATTTATAACTACGATATACAGAAAATGTAATGTATTAAATTAAAGATAATGAAGGGATTGCGATTATTGTTTCTTTAAATTCATGTAACTGAATTGCATATTCGCTGCCCAGCTGGGGGCCGCGACCCACAGTTTAAGCAACGCTGATGCTTCATTTCAAGGCAAAGTCGGGACAACATTAGTGACCGCATGGAAACATTAACAAAATTTAGGAAAGATGGAAGTTTTTAAATTTAGGGAAGGCACCGGGCAAAAGAATTCGGGGTGGCAAAAAATTTTGGAATTCATGGAGGCATCGGACAATAGAATTTAGGATCCACAGAGATTGCACCGGGCCATAATATGTCTAGTGCTGGCCCTGTATCAAGGTTAATAATTAACTGGATGACGTTTCAGTACATCACTGATTTTCTTCATTAAGATGTATGTTTTTAAAAAAGGATTATTGAAAGGAGAAATCGGCATTGAAAGCCAGCGGAGGGTAAGCATGTATCTTCGAGAAATGACTCGTTCTCGTGTCAATCTTCAAGCTTGTAATACCATTTTGATAATAAAGTAGAAGCATGTAGGATGTATTATTATTAAATACAATGTTAAATTTAACACAATCGAAAAAAAAAAAACAGAATAAAACCACCTCTTTAAAATTTATAAGTAATTAGCATTAACTAAAAAAATATTCCTCGAAACATTTAAATTTTACATGTATAATAGTCGCACATACTTTAGAGAAGATTTACATGATTATTACTAAAAAACTGTTTTTTTTTTTAATGTTCGTCTGAAAAGCAATATTTAAATCATAATCTAAGGAAATTTTGCAATTTAAAGTAACAGATACTTCATTACACATGATATTTATTAAAATGGTTTTAAAAAGGCATAAAATAATTTCACCTTAAAAGCTAAAAATATCCATACTATTACAAGAAGTTTTATCTTTTATTAATTTGAATTTTTTTCGGATATTTTTACTCTTATATCTCTTTCCTTGTCTTTAACTACTTCTCTATGTTTGTTTCCTTTAATAAACAAATCGATGTTCCTACTAATTTCTCCATCATATGCCGAAAATCTTCTAATTTGTTAATATCTTTAATAACATACTAGTAAAGAACAATTTTCTTTTGCTTTGTGTAATCGGTTTCTTCCTCAGTAAATTTTTTCTTTTTCTTTAAATTTTCAGATTTAATTAAAAATATTTTGTTATAAAAATTACATGCTGTTAAGAATTTTGTACACAGTAAATAATTTTTAGTGAAATTGTAGTATCTTTTGTATAATGTAACACGAAATGCTTGAAAGAGTCGGAGCTGCTCTGGAAAAATAAGAATACATAGACAAGTCTATTTAACATTGAATAAATGGCTATCTCGCTAAATTCTCGAGATATCGCCAAGCTGGCGATGGTTTTGACGACTAATTTTGGAGAGAAATCGCCAAAACTTGAAAAACTTGGCGACATTTTTCTTCAGTCCTTGTATAACTGTCATTGGTATTGTAACTGAATAACTGTAATTGTTCTCTATATGTAACTGTAACTGTATCCGGCCTTCGTATGTCTTACAGTAATTTCGAGAAGTAGAAGGTACTAGAGATTTCTTGGTTGCTAGGGGAAAATTGTAGAAGATTGGCGAGAGCATTAACTCTCAGTTTTTTTCCTCAGCTGTTTAGTTCAGCATGAGTTCGGAGGTACTGAAAGATCTCCGTCAGAGCTTCGCCTTTTTAGATGCGCTTTGCTTTGCGTTATGTTTAATGTTCTTAGTAGTTTGAAATGTAAATACTGATTATAATCTGTGATATTGAGAACAGCTGTATGAGTATTTTTGTGGAAAGTTCCATTTTTTTTTTTTTTTTTTGGTAAAATAAATTTTATCAAGTTGCCATCAGTTCTGGGTGCATTCACTCCATTTCGAGCCCGTACGCAATATAATGCGTGTTTAGGTATATCAGATTAATTTTTTAAATTGCCATTTTTAAATATCTTTATTAATGCCTATCTACTAATGTCTATCCATGTTACAGGATTAGGTTCATTTCTGCAATTTTCCATACTTTTAAACAGTGAAAATAACAAAAGTTAAAACAGAGAAGGTAAAGGAAAGACATTTGAGATAAAAATTAGAAAAGTCACTTTCTTGTTATTCGATTTCTTATTGTTAAGAAGTCGAGGTATTATTACTTCGACATCTTCACAATACAACTTCAGTTATCAGAACTTGCATTGTGAAGCGGAATCATCAGAATATTTTAGAACAAATTTCTGAAGAAGAAATATCAGCCTTATACTGAAAGGACATCAATAAATTTGAGCTTCATGTAGACGGAGCCTCTAGTCACTCATTTAATCAACTGTACTTATTCAGCGAAGAAAGAACATCCCAATTAATGAAATACTCTATAATAGGTTATCTAAAGCTGTATGCCATAAAACTGAAAATGTAAAATTCCTCGAAAATGTCGATCGGGAAAACATCGAGAAATGGTTCGATTCACTGATGCGGATTTAACTGCAAAAATCACAAGAACAGAAGAGGTAAAGAGTGATACTGCAAATACGAGCGAAGAAGATACTGACAATGACATTAGTCACGAGGTAACAATGACTTCTGTTGAAATTCTTTTGGTCACTGTTGAACCTAATTGTTTATTGGTCTCTTGAAACTCTATTGGCCTACATCATTTTATTGGAATCCTAGTAAAATGAATTGCAGAAATTTGTACGAAAAACAACTAGCTGCTGATAAATGCAAATTTGTGGGAATATTCGATGAAGCATACGTACATTTAAGTGACTAAAAAAGATCTAAAAAGTGACTAAAAAAATAAAAAAGATTAATTTTCGGTTGGTCAGCTGGGGAAAAAATAAAAGGTACGAAATGGCCTTTGATTCAAGATTCATGAAAGTTGGAGGAATTTACTACAACAGTAAATTAAAACTAACAAAAGTCTCAAGTAAGACGTAGAGTATTTTAGAACAAATTTCTGAAGAAGAAATCTCAGCTTTATATGGAAAGAACATCAATAAATTTGAGCTTCATGTAGACAAAGCCTCTAGTCACAGATTTAAGTCAACTGCTCTTATTTAGTCTTATTTAGTTAAGAAAGAATATCCCAGTTAATGAAATACTCTGTAATCATCTGATGCTTTTTCTATGGACGTCTCAGCATACGGCTTGTTAAAAACAGCCTTAGAAAATGGCTCCTAAGAACACCGAACAGACTTTGGAAAATGACCTAAAAGGAATAAAATTGACATTGACGGTGCTAAGAAAACATCCACTTTCATGGAAAAGTCGAGCCAGAACTACAGCTAAGAATTAATGTCATCAGACAGATGCAAAACGCCGCAAAAAATACGTACGCCCTTTATGCATAAAAATTAATTATCAAAATCGTTTCCATGAAGTGCGAATGACCTTGTATGATGGAATTTTGTATTAGTTACTTCTCTAAATTCTTATTTCTGTAAACAAAAGTACTCTTAAATGGCATCACACCTTTTTTCTAAATTTATTCACGGAAAATTTATTCGGCTCCTTAAAAAAGAATAATGGAAATTAAAAATAGAAATACAACACTTTTTTTTTTATAATCAACGGTCCATATTATTTACTTTATACAATTTAAATAAAACTTTTAAGACATATTTTGGATTAACTTGATTGTTATTTCCATTTTAATCAGGAAAGAAGTTTTGAATAAAATCATAAAGTAGCACTTCGAAGAATATACAGTGAAATTCAACAAATATTTAAACATTCTCAAAAACAGACTACTAACTTTTTGAAGAAATAAACGCATACAATATGCATGAATACTGACAGTTTCCATTATCCACGTCTTTCACTTATCCGTGTCCTGCTTTCTCGGCATGAACCTTTCTCCAGATTTTGATTGCACTTTAGTCTCAAATAATGAGGAATTTACGTTCAATAAAATCAACAACATTCGTAATCATGAACAGACACCATCAACAGACTTGCTTTCCTATCAAGATTGTGCTCTTAAATGTGCGTAACGTTATTACAAAACTACAGGAACTCCATGACTTTATATACGAAATGGATGTGGACACAGCCATGGTTACTGAGATCCCCCCAATTCCTCGCCATAACCTGAAACTTGAAAACTCACTACGTACAAATGTGAGCGCGTCAGACACCGAGAAAGTGGTGTAGCTATTTACGCGAGATGCTCACTCAGCATTTTGATGGTCATTAACGAGCGCAGCTCCCACCAGTTAGGCACCGTCGTGGGCGCAAGCAATCACAGTTCGTATTACAAATTTACGATTGACAGATATCCTGAGCATTTGGGAAAAAAAAGAATTGCTTAATCACGCAACCGCCAAAATGTTAACGCATGTTTTATAGGCATATAATAGGCAAAGGATTTGAAGCCGTAAAGTTATGCGTCATGCTACCAACATGCGGTAACATCATTTTGTGTTCAATTTACAGCCCGCCGGATAATACCATACCGAATCTGTTCCTGCATAAACTTTCGGAAAATCCTTTGTTTACTATCATAGAAGCAGAGTTCAGTCAAAACAAGTAGACCGGGCTGCAATATGACAAACGGTAATGAACATGTTATTTACAACTTTGGCCTAATTAACCCGGTATATCTATACGCGTCCAGTCAAACCACATACATGCCAAATGTTATCAGAAGGTTATCAGCAGGCTATTTTCCTGATGGCTCCGTTAAGAGCCGTATGGTTTGAACTCATTTAAAATTTTACATTCCTCCAAAACGTTAATTTAGAATGGCAGTCATAGAAAAGGGATTCATTTCAGATGAGCAAAATTAACAGCCTCTAGCATAGTTTTGCCAAATTAAAGTTAAGGATCAAAAAACATTTCCGAAAGATCTAAGGACTTAAGGACCGTACGGGCCAATGGCGAGCCATCAGTGGACTAGAGGGATTAGGCTAGTTCCCCTACATGTTACTCATTAACAATTTCATGTATATTTTTAAACATTCAAAAGCATTAACAGGAACATTATTTTACTTCTTTTGAAATTGCGCGCCATATGAGTGCAGTCGGGTTTTCTCAAAAATAAAGAACACATCAGTGCCTACTTCAGCAGGGCCTTTCAAAGACTGAATGTATTATTGTGTGGCTGGTAAAGAGAACAACATATTATCTGTTATCAAATATGTAGAGCACTTCTACTTTATCTTAATGATCGTAAGTTCATGTTCAGCACACATCCTGCCTCGCAGAATCTATCATTAAATTTTAAAATTAAAGAGGATAAAGGAGCTTTGCAGATTTAGACTGTAGAACCTTCGATCTATGGTATGGAGATTCGACTCTAAAACGCCTTGGACGAGAATATTGATGTACGGGATCGCATGCGCATAAATAGCAATGTTAAAACGAGTCATGAGCTTGAAGTTCCTGTCGCCAAGCAAGTTACTACATACTCTTCAGTTTCAAAAGCACACCAATGGAGCAACAAAAGTATAAGGAAGATTCAAAATGAATATCCATAAGTATAGCCACTAATGATATTTTAAAGAACATTCAAGAAAGAAATTATAGCAAGAGCAAATTATAATAATAGGGCAAATTATAGCAGGAGACATAATGTTACGTCTTCAGCTGGAAGCCAGGAAAAGGCAGTATAAGGTGGTTGTCACAAAGTTTCAGCGTTTGAGCATACTTCTAGAGAATCGTTTTAGAAATTCTTGGCTAGATACCCGAATAACTAAAAGCAACAAATCCATCTTGGTTTTCGCGGTCATGTGGCACAACTTTACTGTGAGACACCTTGTAAGGTTTCCCTTAGTTTCCATAACAAATTATTCTAAGCTTGCCACCTTTCCTGAGCCTCTCATTTCCCCGCCAGGATGCAAATTTAAAGTTAAGTGAAGTGAGTTTTTAAGCGGACGAATCTTGTAGTTCATTCACAGCGTGATTTCGCTAGCCAGCGCACGTTACTAGTTTGCCCTTGCTATTACGCGGAGTTTCTGCTACGCCTTTTTGGCCATTTAATAAGTAGATCGTCGGGTAGGTTGTTAAATCAGCCTAATTAGGCTTAAACTAAATTGTTAGTCCAACACTACTCTTTATCTTTGGAATTATTGTGTGACTATTCTTAAGTGCCACCGCAAGTCATAGGTGTGTGAGCACGAAGTGCGTGTAAATTTGTGTTAAAAATTTGACGGATAATAAAGGGTTATTTTACCCTTCTTCTGTGCTGGTAATCTTTTACGCCTGTGCAAGAAGTCGCCAGGTTCCTCAGTAATCTAGTGGCATTTATGATAGCAAAGAAGAGTGAGACTGTAGAGATAGTAGGTATTTTTTGAAAGCAGGAGAGATGAAAAATTGAGCAATGCCCTCGCAGGGACTCGAACCACGGATCTCTCGAATACGCGCCAAGCGTGCTGACCACTACACCACGAAGGCATGCCAAAAAGTCGGAAGAAATAAATACCTTATAAGATTTTACAACCTCCTGCATTAGGAAATATTATTTTGCGAACTCAGGGTTATTTATAAATAAGTGCACTGTAGTATTACGACGATATTTATTTCTTGCTAATTTTTGCCAAAACTTTTGTAAAAGATTGCTACAAAATTAGTAGTTTTAGCAAAGTTAGTTGTAATATACAGAATTATAAAAACTCTACACATCAATCGGTTACACTTTCAGTTATTATTGCAGCTACGCATTCGCCAAAAATCTATCTGTTTTGTTTCCCGTCCGTTCGGAGTAATACGAAATTAATTGCTATACGAAAGAAAGAACAGTAATTAGTAATGCTTGGCGAAGAGTAGAACGACATTTTTCTATGATAGCTAATTACAAATAAATCGTAATCGTTAGCCTATTCTTATTAATGCTAGCATATAGCATGTTTATGCTATTCTTGTTAATTCTTCAGAAAGACATCAAAAATCAGTATTTCCGATAAAGAAAAGAAATAAACCTTTTTTTTTTTCATTGGATTTTTCCCCCTCCATCAGCAGTGCTTCTTTCAATGAAGTAGCAGCATTTTGAACACAGATGAATAATAAACGGAAGGCCACTACATTTAACAATTTAAGTTGATTTAAATGGGGTAGAATATTTCTGCTACTTAAAAACACGGGACTTGTCTAAGTATTCCTCGAAACGGGGCAATTTTTTTTATAAAAGTAGTTCTCTTCTTTTCAACTTTATACCGAAATTTGCTTAATTTTATTAGTAATCGAATACTCTTGGGTGAACTACATATTCTGCAAACTTCTAAAATATGTGTAAATTTGCACAGCTGTAAAATAAAAAGTTATTAAAAATTCCGTATGCTATACATATATGACTGAAGTTCTAAGGTCGATATCAGATTTAATTAAAAGGAAAATACATTTGTCTTAAATATCATGTGACAGAAATGCTGGTTGAAAAAATAATAAAGTTTTAATTTGATACATTCAGTTTAAAAAAATGAAGTCTTAGTGTAAGTTAAGGATAAAAATAAAAACAACCCCCTCCCCCCCGAAGTAACCGTGAAAACTTTTAATAATATAATTTTTTAGCACGTCTCGTACTGCAAAACAGTTCCCTACTGACAAGCGCACTTTAATGTACTGAAATACTTCAAAGTATAGGCATTACTAGTTTTTATTCAATAACTTGTACAATTAGCTTTAATCAATAATTCATGGACCGACCCATTATAATTAACTATATTTTATATATAGCAGAACATTTTGGCCTTAAAAAATCTTTACTAGGTTACATAAAATATATAGCATCAGAAATTCTTTACCAAGTATAGCAGTAAGATATATTATTAAGAACGCAAATAAGGTGAAGGTTTTAGAAAATGCATTTATTACTTTCAAATCTCTCAATTTGCTTAGAATTGATTAAATTCGGAAGATAAATTAAATTTTAACATTTTGCCGCGTGACAGCAATGCTCTAAGGAATAGTTATACGCAAGGACAGTAGGAAAATTTTATGTTTCAAACGATGGCAGTACTTACCAGTGTGAATGGGTCATATATTTTGGGCAGCAAAACGTAACATCACGTGACCTAATAGCCCAAATATTTTGGAAAGTCTCCATAATGGACGTTTCTAGCATTAATAAATATCCTAAAAACTAAAATATGTTTTCGAGAAACTAAATTTTCGACTTTAAATTTGAAACTTACTACAACATAAAACTGGCTTTTAAATCTATTGGTCCTTGTTCTTCTGTAGATCATCACTGATACTTTAAAATTTACTAATAAGCAGTGGCGGCTCGTAGCTAAAATTAGTGGGGGTGCTGTTCCAAAAAATTTTAACCTTTGTTTTAAATCTGTGTAGAGGGAAACAAACATGTATAAAAAGAAAATTTATTTTGAAACTTCCATGAAATTTTACAAAAGAAAAATTAAACATTTGTTAATTACCTTAACCTAAATTGTTACAGTTCAATCTTTACCTATTCATTTAAAAATGAAATCCATTCTTCTTGTTTTAATTTGCGCGAAGAGATCAATAATTTTCTCCTTGATCTCTGGATGACAACTGAGGAAACTACATTATCAACATTCTTCTTTGGCTTCTCATGCTTTTCAGTTTTTTCTTTCATTTTGTTTATATTTCTGAAACCATCTTTTGTCCACGTTATATCACCTCCAAATAGCAAGCACGGGAAACAAAACAGAGCATTTTTTACTTCACAACCGCAAAGCCAATTTTTCCGTTGGTACCATTTAGAATTGAAACTACGAATATATTTCTTCTTGTTGCTTATGCCTGGCTGACATATTAGAATATCAGGTGCTGAACGACCTCTTTTCTTAATTGTAATTTTCTCATGGAGAGACAGCTGTGAAAACGAAAGTCTTGAAGTTCAAATTTATTACTTGAGGATGCAAGGACATGGTTAACGTTTTCTGTCTGTAAAATAAAAGAACCGAAAAAAATGAATCAAATAGAATAGCTGAAAAATAATCTAACCAAGAATATGGTGTATTATTTTTAAACACAGCTTACGCGGATTAAAAAAAAAGAACCAGCTCCAAACGATTCTTGTACTCCAGATTCGGCACTGCAAAAGCGACAGTGCTCTTCTCCCTCTCAGCCGCGTACGCTGGTTCTTAAGAGCGCATGCGCAGAACAGCCAAATACAACACGCGCGGAGTAAGAAAGCGACTGCAAGAGCGACAGTGCTCTTTTATCTCCCTGGCTTCTGTGCACGCATGCGCAGAACAGACAAACACCAACTGTGAAGCGCAGTTCCATACAAAAACTTTCGTAACTTTTTCATAAACTGGATGATGGCTACTGACATTAAGTTTAAGGATTATATATTGTAGAAGTATAAAGAAAGAATTAAAGAAAAAAATGACTCATTATATTAAATATTAAAAATAGTAATAAGTGGAAACAGGGGGTGCTGCAGTTCCACAGTGCTTATTACGAGCCGCCACTGCTAATAAGCTGTTAGAAAAGTTTATTTCTAAAACTGTGCCAATGAAGTAATTTTAAAGCATTGAATATAAGCAATACACATTAAGTACTGGTTATTATTTTATAAATATAAATTAATGAAATACAACTTGAAAACAATATTGCCATTCTAAGGCATCATTCACGCAAGAGAGCGTTGAGATATTAGCTTGAATTACATCGTGTATCAAGTTTTCAATCATCTTGGGGAAACATACTTTAGCACGACGTTCTTTAACCACTTCCCATCTGCCAATGCAGTCAGTGCTCTGTTTGTTGGTAAGATATTTGTTAATACATATTGTCGTTTACCTTCGAATCCTTATCAATCATTTATTAAACATACAATAATGTGGAAGCATTAAAATCTTTGACAAGAGACTCGCAAAATATTACTTACTTTTATTGATATAATGATAACATAACAAAATACAAAAATGCATGCTTCTACAAAAGAGCTATCAGTTTATAAAACGCTGTTAGGGTTACTAACATTATAAACAGTCCATCTGTTATAGGTTCTATATCACAGAAAAACCATGCACAGGCAGTATAAAACATATCAAGCAGAGTTCGTATAAAACATGTCATATCATTCATTCAAGACTTTCAGGCTAAGTTTCGTATAATCACTATACGTAGTTCCTTTTAAATACTGATAAACATGTTAAAAGGTCAAAACATAATCGTTTTCCTTCTCTTTTTAATATTAATGCTTACATCCGAAATGAAATTTCACTAAATCTTTTCTCGCACCAGCGAGCTTTAATATTTGGTTAAATCCCATATGAAACTTACATACAAAACAAATCATTCAATAATTTCATACAAAAATATCAAAAGTGTTCTCAATTACAATAATGTTATAAAAAAGCTCATTCAGTGCAGTCCAAATTTGAAGCAGCGTACATAGAAAGAACGAAATGTATTCCTAAATTTTTCTTTAATGTGAGGTATGGGAAAAAGGTTACTATAAAGAGGATATAATCTAGATATAAAACATTTTTGCCTTTTAACATATACATTTTTAGTACCATGACTACAGCAATCCATTCACTATCGAAAACGTTAAATATTATTTGTATTATTCTGTTTTTAAATACTGTTTTGATATTTCAGAAAAATATATGATATGGGAAATTAATTTACTAAATATGTGTAATAATTATAAATGACTGGAAAACGGCGAAAGGTGGATTTAGACTTATGAAATTAACCAAATTAAACAAATAAAAGCAAATTAAATATAAAAACTCCTTGCGTTTTGAGAAAACATGAGTATAGAAAAAGGAAAGATTTTTTTAGATCTTCCCTTATCACCAATCATTTAAGTTCTGATCACAAAAAATTTTAAATAATTTTTTGACACTTCTTTCTGTACCTTTCAATTCTGTCTTCACTGCTTATCGTTCTTTTTATATTTCAATACTTTATCAACCGTACTAGATCTTTCCGACGTTATGAAATATTCAAACTAGTAACGTTCAATTATAATATGTAAATTAATGTTAAAAGTTCATTTGTTTCTATCATTATACGGTGTACTGCTCGAAACGAAGAGGCAACATGAGGACAAAATACAGTTATGATGTTAAAAGCATTGCATTGAAAAATTAAAGAGAAAGATTAATTTACAGGTAAACATTTTAAAAAGCATTAAAAAAATTTATTAATTTGTTTACCTAAATTTTTTGAAACTAAATCAAAATTAGTTTCTTCTATACTGTGTCGATTGTGGGATTCCTTCATACATTTTTGAAAAGCTCAGACAAATTTTTTAAAGATAAACTGCTTATTTGATCTGCGATGTTAAAAGGAATAGTTTTTCGTTCTCTTTCTATAATCTGAGGAGTGATTCTAATTATGCTTTAAATATTTTAGAATTTTAATTTTTAATTTTTGTTCCAGTGAATGAGTTTTTTCCCAGAATATGCAATTTATATCGCTTCTTAACTTAACATATGTAATTCAGTAACTATAAACTAAATATGCTCAATAAGAAAGGAAAAACTATCAAACCAAAATACATGCTTTTACACACTAAAAACATTACATGGAAAATTAAGATTACAATACAGCAAACAGACAATCGGAGAAAATATATGAAGACTTAAATCTGAAGATCAATTTAAAACTGTTAAAAGGCAAAAAAACAAAAATGAGCCAAGTAATGAAAATGAAAGCGTTAAACTCGAACCAGTTTGAAAAGATCAATCTTCTGGGCGTTCAAAAAACATTCGAAGTGTCTCTAGATGGCACACTGCAAGTGCCTCTTTTGATAACAAAAATTTTTATGTATCTTAGTTTCCTGAAAAGAAAGCAAGAGTTAAAATTTCGTGTTTTTTAATTCTTAAAATAATCTCATTCACCTTACATTTGCTTTCACTTAAAAAAGGTTCCGATAGAATGTAAAACATTTGAACACTTTTGTTACGTTACGTTTGTTACGTTGAATTCAAACACTTTTGTTACGTTGCGAAAATAAGCCTGAATGTTTAAGAATTTTAATTTGTACTTCATTTACAAAATTTTATTCACACTTTCTTAACAAATATACATTGTTTTTTTAAAAGCAGTATTCTGAAGGTTATTATTCTTATTCTTATTATTATTATTATTATTAAAACGCAGGTTTCAAATTTTGCTTTAACTAAAAACTTTTAAACAGAGATTTTTGTCTTCTTATATGAAGTATGTGAGAGGGAAAAAAAAAACCTTTCAGGATTCAAATTCGAGGAAATGTTCTACTTCGTAAGTTTATTATGTGGAAATTATATTAAGAAAACGGTTTCAGTTTACTTAAAAGAACCTAGGAACATATTTTGATTAGCTTAATATTATCATTAACTATGATATAAACCTCATGAAATATTAATTATCCCATCTCATGAGAATGATTTAATACAGCTTTTTAATGTCTAAAATGTACGCTTAAGTAGTATTTGATTGACTTTTTTTATTGAGATGCAAGATTTTAAAAGCGAGCAACACACAATCCTCAAATCGTACGGGATTTTATATGTTTTAGCCGTTCTTGTATATATAATAAAATGAATGTTAGAATTACTGAGAATTTACACGAAAGTATCAAAAATGCGGAGCCTTATAAGGACGTAATTGCTGTTTTGCTGGGAAATGGTTAGTGATTACAAAATGCAGCACACTGGAAGACTGGTGTTAAATGAAATAGTAACAGATATGAGTCAAGAGTTAACTGGGCACAGGCTTCAAACGAATGACGTCCAAATGCTGCATGACACGCATCTCACCTGCGGCAACTGGAGGCGGAGTCGCTGGCCCTCTTTCTTTTGGGCGCAGTAGACTAGATTGTTTGGGCTCGGGAACTTCATTTAGAAGGGTATTCAAAAGTTTTTCGAGACCACTTTCATCCAAGATATCAATAGTTTCTTTGGCGACTGAGCTAGAGGAGGTGATATCACGAGGCATACGTTTAGGAACACCCAGTTTGGGAGAAGTCTGAGAACCACAGATTGCTGAACTGAGACGAGGATATTGCTTCGTTTCGACAAGAGAATTCTTAATAATGGGGGGTGAATGAGACACACTCGAATCCATAGAAACTCTAATATGCCTAATTTCATCTGTTTTTTGGTTTTGCGCTTCAGAGCTGCCAGAAGTTTGACTCGATGACATTCGAGATGATGGGAAAGGAACAGATTTAATTTCAGTCTTGGCTGGCTCAAGGGCAGGATGTTCGTAATGATTAGGAGATTTTTCAACGGAATTCGTTTCTGCTTTGACAGCAGCTAGTTCAGAATTTACTAAAGAATTAGTTCTAGTAGACCCTACAGAATCCGAATTCGCTGTTGCCATCAAATACGATATATTAGCTGATAACGAGCGGACTGCTTTATATTTCTTTTTGGCCAGCGCAGCTTGAGCCCCTTCGTGAGTATCATCATCTTTTACACCAAGGCAAAGATTCTGACTTTGATCTACGCTGCTCTTTTGTAAGTTATTATAAATTTCTTTCCTAATGCTTACTATAGATTCGAGAGGCGATGGGCGGGTTTTATGTTTGAAACTTTCGCATTTGTTCAACTGGCAGCTGTTAGAATGGTTTTGATTCTTACCATCACGTGATTCTTTCAACAGTTTCTGTTCTATGTCTAATTGCCTGGTCAGATCGTTAAACAGTTCATCGATGCTGAAAGCGTTATTGCTTAAATCTCTATTTTTCGAGGTAAGTTGAGACTCATCCCCTTTCAGTTCAATAAACGACTTGTTGTACTGTTGTGGATACAATTTATCATTTGGGTTCTTAAATGACTGCAATGTTAAATCATCGTTATGAAATGATACCTTTAACTCTGATTCACATGACGGTTTAGATGACTTTTTAATGCCTTCTTCATCAGAAACATTTGATATGCTGTTTCTTTCTGATAAGTTATCGCTGCTAAATTTTAGACTTCTATATACACTTTCTAATTCTTCCATAGCACTATCCAAATTTGCTGTTGCAGACGCTGAATTAGAGGGGCAGATAGTAGTAGAATTGTCTTTTGTGCACAGAAAACTTTCTTTGAGAGAACCAGATTCATCTATTTTTATGTTTTGTATGGTAGGATTAGATTTTTCAACCATTGCAATATTGAGTTCGGATTTACTAAGCCTACTCTTAGGGCAATGAGTAGAAAGTGCAGAAACTTCTTTTGAATTCGTAATTTTGGAAGAATTTTCAGAGCAAAGAAAATTAGTGTTGACATATATTTTATCATTAGTGGGATGACACGTACAAGAGAATTTTTCTCCAGAAATTAGGCGGCAAAAGCAAATTTCATTTTTCGGCGGAGTTTGCCATCTCAGCCAGGAATAAGGATTCTTCTTTTTACTTTCAAGACTATTAAACATGAATTCACGTCTCTTCTCATTTTCGTCCCATTTATTTGCTAATAATTTATTTTTAGTGCTTTCAGATGTTGGATGAGGAGTCTCAGAACTGGAAAAATATCCTTTATTTTCCATGCATCTTATTGGAACGGCAGGAGGGACAATGTTTTTAGAAACCATTAAAATTGGTTTAGACACAGCAGTGGTTTCACGAGACGGGCTTAAATCGTTTAGAAGACTCGTATCAACAAAATCAAAGTTTCCACAGGTTTTCCTTCGGGAACTTAAAAGTTCTCTTATTTTCTGCTTTTCAGATGTCTCACTGAGCATCTCATTTACAGACTTGGGGTCATTGATGACAGCTTCACTCTTAGAATTAACTCTGTCCAGAAGTCGAGTATGTGATACTGCTTGAATATTTGGTTGGAAAAACACCTTCCTTTCTAAACTATTATTTTCGTGACCGAAATAAGTTACATTTTGGTGTTGTATGAAAGCTTTATTAACAAATGTCATAGACTTAGGAGATCGAGGTGGTGGTGTTGGTGGCTGAGGAGATTTGGGGACCGGAGATGAGCTCTTTACTACATCAGTGTGACCACTTTTGTCCATGTTGTAGCTGCTGGAATTTTGGTTAAAAGGCTGATTTCTATTTATTGTTGAAAAGGGGCTAGATGTATCTACATTTTGTGGGCTCTGATGAGGAGACAACTTTGTTTTCTCACGAAAATCGGAACCACTTCTGCGTTTTCTCTCTTCCTCTTCAATATGCTTTATGCGCGTTTGAACAATGCGGGCTGCATTCTCTTTGCTTGGAAAATCACTAAAATAATAATTCTTCTTTAAATCTGGAAAATTAGGAGAAGGGCAGAAATCTGTTTTGCATTCCAAATTACTGAAATCATTATTTATATCTAGTGATCCACTTGGAGTTTTGACGCCATCATCTGGAGAATTTATACACAGACTCAAATTTTGTTTTCTGTGAGCCCTTTTGCTTGATCCCGAAGGCCATTGATCTTGAGAACCATGGGATCTACGACGTATTCTTTTTTCCAAGCGAGATGACTTTGATTTCACCTCTCGAACAGTCCTATGGATAACGCCGTCAGAGTTGTACCTCGTAATAGATGTTCGAGTTTCTTCTTCAGAAGACGTATCCCCGTACTTTTCTCTGGCTGCCTCAACCCTGGCTTTAATAGCAACCAAGCGTTCCTTTCGACTGAGACTATCGCTAGAACTGCGTGAGGAACGTTCCATGCTGTCACTACTGCCGACATTAGGCCTCAAGTGATCGACGGCACTGCGATAGCCTTTACGTTGATCTTGCACTTTTAGAGAATTACTGAATTCATTTTTTGTCGGTTCGTCTTTACAGACGGAATCTTGACTCGATTTAGTTTCGATACGACTCGTTTTGGCGTTTATAGTTTCGTTTACCAGAGGTTCGTTCTTAGGTTTCGTCTCAGAGTCCTTGGGGATGTCTTTTTTGGTTTTAAGCGCAGGTTTCGGTTTCTGATACTCTAGTGACGAACAAGAGGTGTCTGAACTAAGCGAAGTTTCTTTGCACTTGGCCCCAGAAGATATTGGCAAGCAGAATATAGTGCTCTGTCGAGCCGTCTTCTCCCTAGCAAAGATTCTGCTTTTCCTGCGGACTTTCTCTTTCTGTTCGAGGGCTGCAAATATGAGCCTGTGGTCGATACCTTCGCCACTAGCTCTTGCATACGAAGGAAGACTCAAGCTCTTCTGCACAGGAACTGGGTTGTACTTCCTCTGAGGGGTGCTCAGGGTCGATGCCTCCATAACCATTAAAGGTGCATCTTATTCCGCTGCCACCCTGCAGAAGTAGAAAGAAATGACTTTACAATCTTACAAATCTCTAGCAGATTTTCAATATTAAAGATAAATAAAATTAAAAATGCTATCCGTATGCATTAATGAAATATTACGCCTTAATCTTTAGTATTTAAAGATAAATTTGAATAAAAAAATTACAGTTCTTTATCGTTTCATTAAAATACAGCGTTACTCAAAATGACTGATTGCATTTCAAAGGAATACAATTTTGCACCTATTACCAGTAATTTAATTTAATACATACTAAATAAGAAATGAAATCTCTGAGCCGTAAAATGCTCAAAAACGCGGCTCAAGAATATCATACTTTCTAATTTAATGCTTCTTCTCTCCGTGCTCATTTTGGAAATGATGTTGTGGATCTGATGTTTGGTGTTCTAAAATTGTCATCGGACTGCCTGAGTCTGATCTTATGTCCTGCTATGTTTCTCTTTTGGTATATGCTGAAGATGATACGTTTGTAGACCTTTGTCCCCGAGCCAGTATGATCTCAAAAACTGCAATATGCAACCATGAAAAGGATGACAAAAAGTATGCTGAAATAAATATGGCATGTTTTCACCATCGATGTGATGTTCTAAAGGAAGTCTCACCAAACGCTTGTAAGTATAGCATGGACAATTTTATATCCATTTTATGCATTATTCTGTACTTGTAAATTAAAAAAATAATGCCGTCTGAAATCGGATCAAATATTTAAAAATAACATTGCATAATATGTACTACAGAGTTGC
This sequence comes from Stegodyphus mimosarum, assembly GCA_000611955.2. NCBI lineage: Eukaryota > Metazoa > Arthropoda > Arachnida > Araneae > Eresidae > Stegodyphus > Stegodyphus mimosarum. Next base: position 343,819 of record KK120656.1, on the reverse strand, counting down.
CAACAATAACAGATTTGGTTTAATTATTTGAACGTAAAAATCATAATTTGAGAACACACTGGAAAATAATTTATCATTATATTTGTTTTTTTACGACTATATCGTCCACACAAACAGCAGTAATCGATTGTAATCTTATTAATAGTAATTAAGAAAAGGTCATTGTTTTATAATATTTTTTCTTTAATAACAAAAAAGGAAATGTGCTAGTTGAAAATTCTAAGAAATGCAGAAAGATTTACAAATTACTCCTTTAGAATATCCAGTTATATCCTTTAACTTCTTTTGTACCAAGAAGGGGTGATTCTCAGAAGATATTTGATATAATTATTTTCCAGGATAATTGAAATAAAATAAAATTACAGTTTGGGGATAAAATTATTCCGCTAATCATGCAATTATCCAGTTTTATTTATATTCTATTTTTCACAAGTTTTAAAAGCTACTGTGAAAACTTTAAGCAATTCATTATTAAATTCGAATGAGAGACACACCAATGTAAAAAATAAAATTAAACAAAAATTCAACCATAGTTTGGAGTAGATTTTGAGAAAAATTCTATCGGACCAAGTCCCTCTTGTTAAAAAAAAAAGGGGGGACTAACTTCTCAACCCCCCTGAAGAGGAACCTGTGTTTGATAACCTTCGAAATCCACGGAGCTTTTTTCAAATACTACGCCGAAATAATGTTGATTTTTTTTGCCTACTTTTAATTTAATTATTATTTATCATATATAATTCCTTATTAATCATTTAAAATTCTTTAAATAATTTATCATAATTAATTTCCCAAACATACAGTTAGTTATCGATTAAGTGATGTTAAAAAAATTTACTGCAGTTTAAGTGCAAATTTTGCATTTAAATGCTTTTTTTTCCAAATGGGGGGAGAAATTTAAAATGGAGATAATGAAAATGAAAATGGAGATTGAAGAACAAAAAACAAAATGAAAGACATTGCTGCAAAATGAAACTGTTACAAAATGAAAGGCATTGCTACTATATTATCCACTTTATAACAACAATAGCTTAAAAGATAAGCTATTGTTTAATTGCATGATATGTTGCAACTTTTCTGTTTTAAAATTAAAATAGTTCAGGATTTCTGTTCTTTATCTGCTTCGCACAGCGATTAATAGAGATTGACTTAAAACTTTTAGCGCGAAAAAAAAATGGCAAAATTTTGGAAAAGGTCGCGAGATAATCTATGAAGTTTTGCAAAATTTCGCGGCTGGGATTCATATTTATAATTTCACAACCGCCCAGTGGTCCCATGAATATTTCCGGGAAGCAGGAATTTCTTTTGGCTTCGTAGCGCTAACAGAAATAACAACCTTAATTTATTTTTTAAATTTTAGTCCGGAAACTCAAAGAAAGGTTTTTTTTTTATTCCATTTCTCTCCAAATGAATTTCTTTACTGAAATTAAACTCACTGTATGGAAGCAATTTTGAGACAGCTAGATTTAAAAAAATTAAAGCATATTTTCTTTTCATCATACTTAAACTAAGATAAAAACGACAAAGCATGTGAAAGGAAGAACAGAACAAAAATATGGAAAAAGTACAACAATTCCATTATAAAACAAAAAAAGTTCCTCTGGCAAGAAGCCAATCATGACTGACCTCACCTGAATAAACATTTCAAGAAATATAAAACGAATAAATAGTAGATATTCGAGACCCTTCATTATCGTGCATTGAACTGATACAGACGATTCTGAAGAACAGTTTTAAAGGATAATGACATCAAGAAACGATAACATGTAGAAAAATATCTAAACCTGACCGTTGAAACTTGCAAAAACTGTTAATCACTCATTTTATGCTTAAGCGATTAAACATTCTGCAGTTTAAAAGAATATTTTAAACTCACAATTCGGTATATGATAACGAGAAAACTACTCTTATAAATAATGATTTCCATTATTCGAGCTTCCTTTACTGGAAAACAGTATGATATTTTAAAAATTGTTTCATTGATTATAAACGCTGACAGGTGTTACCATTTTCACATTTTCGAAAGAGTAGCATTCAGGCAAAATACGAAAATGTAACTCATTTCAAACAACATAAGACCTTCATTTATCTTCCAAATTACAACAATGCTTGCTTACTAGAATACTATTATTTGCAGTTTGCTTGCTAATAACATAGTGCGGGATTTAAAAACAATAGTTTTTCTAATGTATTTTTACACTTTTCATCCATTATCATTATTGGCAAAAGCATATAGCAATCCATTATCATTATTAATACCATCCATGTTCATTATTAGCAAAATACATGGAACCCTCTCTAAGACGGAATGGATTATTTGATAACGGTAGAGCACGCTAGAGATATTTCCTTAAGAATACTTCGTAAAAGTAACAGATTTATGGCAAAGTTTATGACATTACATTGGGATGATTACTTACTTAATCTTGAATTATTCTCAAGTTGGATAAAAAGTTCAAGATGATGATATCTCTATTATCATCACCACTCGAATTCTCTTGAGATAATAATGAGTCAAAGGCTGAGGGAAATGGGAAATTTCGGTTGCAGTTAGCGAAGCAAACAGAATGCATACAGGCGTGGGGAGGGGACGCACGGCGTTTAAACTTTGAATATCAATACCATGGTAGATAATTATTTCGCGGTTTTTGTCTAGTCATGCATTACTAACCAGAAAATACTTCCGAAGAGCACAACGCTATACAACGCAGTAGCCGTATTGCGTACTAACAATGAAACAACCTAAAAAATGCAAGGAATTTGTGGGTATGGAACATACAATTGATCTTAGTATCTTAGTTCTTAGAATCGTCTGAAAAAAAGTATAATTTTAATTTATACACCAGTAACATAACAAATTTAATTTTAACGTACATTAACACCGGCAAAATTATTTTGTTATATATATTTTTACTTCATTGTACGAAGTAAAGGAAGTATTTTAATCGCAAAACATTTCGGGTATCCTATTTCAATAGAAATATCCATTCTGACCGTTCCCGGATCTATTTCAACGACTTTTTTTTAGTCCAAAGGGATGTAGTCTCGAAGGACTATTACTTTCGTTTGGGCGTTTTGCGTCGTTTTACAAAAATGTCCGATTCACTTTTCAATTTAGTGCTTATGTTTCTTTGTTGGTAACTGAAGTTGCATTGGGTTGGCTATTAGAATTTTTGGAATTGTACTGTGTTGGTTATTGGGTCTGTACTGGATGGATTAATGGAATTGTATTGGGTTCACTATTGGAATTATATTGGGGTGGTTTTTGTGTTCGTATTGGGTTTAGTTTTTTTTTTTTTTTTTTTTTTTTTTTTTTTTGCGTGACGTTTGTACGTACGACCAAAATAAAGGACTCTTTTTTTCAAAACGGATTATAAAATGGATTCAAAGGGGATTCTTTCGTGAGGTCCACTGTACGTATGTAGACCTCGCATAACTGAAAAACGGTTAACCATAGAACGTTGAAATTTTGTATATGGGACAACTGTAACATATTTGCAATCGGCAGTATCTCTCTCTCTCACACACACACATACAAATATATGGAGAGAGTAGAGTGGGTAAAAGAAATCTTCATTATCCTATCTGAGGAAAAGGTGTACACCCTTATCCGGCTTAAAAGTCATCATCCGTCCTTTATTTTCGCAATGATTCGTCGTAATCATATGCTTCCAATTACAGAAGTGTTTTAAATGACGAAAATCGTCATGTTTTGACAAAGTCAAATTAAAGTATAATTAATTTTTGACAAATAACGAAATCTAAATTTTAATGATCTCCGGGTTCCTATGCTTTTATCTGAAACAGTTTTATACTAGTTTTTATACTCGTTATGAAAAAATAAAATTGTAAGAACTTTGACTACCGTTCGAGAAAAATTTATATTGAATATTTAATTCCAAAATTTGCAGTTTCCGATGTCATTTTCAACTTGCCTTGTGAGATCGGTTAACAAAGTTTGAATAATTCGAGTTTAAATAAGTTTAAATGAAATGCAGCAAAAAATGTGTATAATTTAATACGCCGTACAAGGAAGTCATGTGGTGTGCACATTAAATTTTTAAATATTTTATTCGTTTACGTATATGCTGTATCATATAAGCGCACCAAAAACTTCCGGAATGACTATTACCTTCATATAGCAATCGATATCAACCCCCAAAAATCACGTAAAAAGAAGGGGAAAAAAAGGAAGGATAAAATCTGCCAGACGTGTGGTTCGATCAATCACGTTTCGTGTTATCAGGCGGAGGTTGCTTAAAAAAAATCACATATAGCCTATTAAAAACTGCAAGGTTAATTTTACAATTTTTAACTAAAATTAGTTACCATTATTTAACTAAAATTAGTTAAAAATTGCTAGGTATTGCAAATAAAACTAATTTTAGTTTTAACTTGAGAACCTAGCAATTTTTCAACTAATTTTAGTTAAAAAATAGTAGGAAAATGAAACATACACAGACAAGTTAGTCATTCCATGACACAAATATAGACTACAAAACATGAAATACCACTGATATCCTTAATGAGCAAGTGCCATAAATTAGGAATTAACATGCATTGCAAAACGTAACTCTCCCATCATAGGCAAGAAATAAGACGGAACTTGAGTTAAAAATTATGTTAAAAACAGATAATATATTAATTTCTTATGTATTTCATTTATTTCTTAAAATATTTACGATAAAAGACACGTAATATATAATAGTTTTGAAGAGAAGAGAGGAAGAACTGCGTTTATTGCTTTTAAATAGCTTAGTTTGTTAATCTATAATATAGATAAAATTTAGACTGAAAATTAAATAACTTACGCTTTGCCGAATGGCAACAACACACAGGCGTATGCACGTTAAAATAATTTTATTTAGAGCAGCGACAACATATTTATTTGAAATCGCTGAAATTGTTGCTTAAATTTCAAAGGCAAATATTTTACGCTTTGCCGAGTGGCAACACATTTCTTTTTAATTGCTGAATTCGCTGATTAAACTTGAAACATAAATAGCTAATGGTTTGTCGAGCGACAACACAGTGCTTTTGAATCCCTGAATCTGTTAATGAAAATTTCATAAGTTCGCACAAAACATACAATAAACGAAAAACAAATTCAAAATTCAGGCTTCGAGGCGTACATGTTCGGGTGGAGGACTATATATTTTCAAAATTTGGTCGCTCTAGAAGCCGCCGTTTCTCCATAATGCAAGGAAAATACATACATACATATTTTTCAGTACTTAATAATAGCGATAATTAATTTAATTATTTA
>KK120656.1:325798-337022 GCA_000611955.2 Stegodyphus mimosarum | reverse complement strand
TATTATTCATTTATATTAGTGATTTTAAAGCATTAAGGACATATACAATAGAGACATGTAAAAATAACAATATACTAGTAAAGCATAAAATATTTCATTTTTTTTTTTACTTGTTTCAAATATTTTTCTGATAGAGGTTTGTTTTAAAACTTAAGGTACTCCAGAGTAAGTTTTTTATGTAAATTCTACAGGGTCATAATTTCTTGCTCTGTGGGACAGCTTTGTTGTTCTAAACGTTTTAGGTATTTTTCACCATGTTCCAAACCCTCATTAGAAGATATTTTCTCACTCCTATCAAATTCATTATCTGTGTCGATGTCGGAATCATTTTCTTGCTGTGGCGCCTTCAAAATAGAGCCAATGATTTCATCATCGGTTATCTGATATGCCAGTGTTGGCTCATCTGAACCTATCATCCTTACTAAAAACTTCTTCTGGGCTAAGATCTTTTTTCTGCCACTAACACAGAATTATTTTTATTCGGTAATTATGACGTCATTATTGGATAAATATTTTTCTTCGGTATTTCATTCTCCATTCTGGAACCTATAAATTCAATGTTTATATTTTGAGAGGCAGTGCGGGGCAGATTTCAGGTCGGCGGATTTTTGGTATTTGACTGTATTATGAAATAGAACTTTAACTATCGAACTTCGTTCTCGCGAACAATATGTATTGAAATCTAAGTTACTATTACTTTGATAAATCGAATTTCTTTAGCTCGAAAAGGAGAAAACTCAAAAAGTGGAACCTTTTTCGCAGGACATTAATCCTCTAAAACTCGTAGTTGGAGGAATTATGGAACCCTCGTATCTACTAAAAATATTAAAGACACAGACGTTTGTGTTTACAGTATCTTTTTTGGAATGAAGACACTTAAAATCTGGTCATTTGAAAATCAAGAGAAGAAGAGATTGAAGATCCTCATATTCTTTCCCATAAGTTTCTATCAGTCAAAACTGAGATGCAGCTTAGGCAGCGGTTTTCTCTAAATTATTTTCTAAATTTCCTGCAGTGTTTCTCTAAATTAGATAATACAACACTACTTGTTTTAAAGCAATACAAAATCAAAAATATTAATGTAAAGATTAGTCGAATCTCTTTTCATGGAGTCTCTTTGTAAGTATTCGTCTACTTCTCATATACGAAATTTACATAATTCAAAATAATAATTTTATTTTATATCATTTTATATTTGTATGGATCTTAATAAAACTTTAAATAAAAATTAAATTTCATTTAAGAACTCTTCTTTCTACACTAAGAATATATTATCATTGTCGGGTTCCACCCTTTTATTTCACAGTTCAATGTGAGGAACCTTGTACACCGATAAGCGAATGATCGCTTCAGTGTGTGAACAGAACCGTGAGACTCAAGAAGAGTTAATTATCCTTTATTTCTTAAAATAAGGATCAACACAGTCGGCTCCTGGCTCAAAGCGTACAACAAAGCCTCCACTTGGGCTTGAACTTAAATTAATAAGAATTAAAATTTAAGTAATACTTAACTAAAAGATATAGCCGAAGCTATCAGGATTGTAAGTAGTTGGCCCCTAAATTTCAATTAAGTAGGCGAAGCTATCAAAGGCCTGAAGTACGGCCGAGTGTGGTAATAGCTTAGAGAGAGACGTAGCCCAAAGGCAAACGCGCGCTAGTCAGAAACTTGTTCGGCTCTCTCACGAAGTTAGTGAAACATCGACTTTAATACTACTCTTACTCATTTGCATTAAACGCGTTTCTGAAAATACATTCTGGTAGGAAATTGTAAGCTGAAGCTATAAGAGATAGGAAAAGTGCATAAACGTAAAATAACGGTTATAAAATTAGGATAAACCTTACATCACATATACTTTAAAGTTTTCATTCAACGTATGCAATTCTTTACAGCTGAAATAAAGCTAAATTAGCAAAAAAAAACTAATATAGAAATTTCGGCTTTCAAAAATTTGATTCTTAAAATTCGTAAAATATGAAATGCCTTGAACTCTGCAGTGATTGAGAATGTCAATGAAAATAATGTTTGCTACATAAAATGCTTAGTAACACGTGCCGGAATATTAAAAAAGCACACGTTTAAAGAAACTAAAAACTTCAATTAACGGAATGCATTTTAAATTCCTAAAGACTGACAGAATACATACAACTGACAGCCTTTAACGACTTAATTAATCTGTCGCTTCCTGACGGTCATTGATTATTCAACGGATTGATTACAATTTTTTCAGAAGCATCAAAGATCTTTTTTTACGGTTTAAAGCAAAAAATTACGCTTGTAGTGTTTTTCAATCTAGATATTTATAAGAGAAAGACAGAGAGAGAAAGAAAGAATATTTAAGACTAATTTTTTTTGAGGGGGGACGTGATAGTAACATTAATGCGTTTTCATACTACTAAAATAAAAGTAGCATTCAATTCCGCGGACTTACTTGCTTAACTACAATGTCAATAACATGAAATTAAGAGATTAACTATCATAAATAAGCTGTATAGAAGATATTAAAAGATTATAAAATTATTAATTAAAACAGTATTAACAACAGAATGCCAATTATCTGAACTTCAAAAAAATAAATCTTATCGTTAGTTTAGTAACACGTTTTCATTTTAAATTTTCTAATGTGCATTTATATATGAAATAAAAATATCTCCAGCAAACTTCTGATTTTAATTGGCAAAGCCTATTTTATTCTTAATTTCAATTTTGGATATTTCCTGTTTTAATAATAGTAACTGCTTATGATATATCAATCTAAACCGTGTCATTTCAAATTAATCCGTATCATACATTACACATCCGTATAATACATTACATACATACGTATAACGATCTTACATAACGCTGCAATGCAGGTACGTTTTAGCCAATCAGCGAATAGGATTTCAACTGAAATTAAAACTTTTTGGGAATCAAAACCTTTTGAACGTGGGGTTTAGAAAGCGACTATAATGATGCGTGAATCAGAATATGCATATCAAGAATTTTTTCTAGAAATGAAACGTGTTGAATCTATAGCTACGTTTTTCTGCTAATTCCATCCTTCTACTACATAACTGCGCATTGTACTCGCCAGCAACATCTACAAACATCAGCCATGATTAAAATTATTTGTGTCCATTATTACATACAGATACAGATACAGATATTTATTATGTGGTCTATTTCACTAATTTTTAATATTTTACATAACTGAAAAAAAAGATCCTGTATTGAATGCATAACATGTGGCACTGAAAACATCTTTAATTAATACCAATTAAAAATAAAAGTAATTAAAAGTAAATTTAAAAAAAACCTATGACTTGCTTTAAAGCTGCACAGTAATAAACCAATAATTCATAGTAATTTGCCATTTTCCTGTAAGCACAGGAAGTGTCTTGTCATGTTCAATTAAACAGACAAATAAACATAATTGATATACTTTTCCAGCATGATATTTGCCCAGACCATCAATATGTCTCGAAAGCGCGACTAGATTCAGAAATTAGAGAAAAATAAACTTTCTACAAAAGGATTTAGTCAATTTAGCTATTGTCACCAAACTTTCTACAATTCTTTTCTGGGTCCTGGAAAAAGTCGACGTCCACTCCCCCCCCCGAAAAAAAAAAAGAAAAGCTAAAATCAGAAATATTAATTAAAAACTCTGAAAACGCTAATTTTTGCCCTAATTTTTTCGAGTGACAACAATCTTGCACGCTGGAGATAAAAATCGAGAAGTGTTGCCACTGCTGTCTTTCAAATCGTAGAGTTTGTTAATAAAAAATTCCTAAGTTTTACCATGAAATAAAAAATAGCATTGCCAAACATTAAATACATTATTTCCGATTCCAAAAATTCATGGGAATGCCATTTCTACTGTGTACGACTTTAATCAGCAGAGATAGTACTTAAAAACTCCGAAAACACTAATTTTCTCCCTCATTTTTCCAAGTGGCAACAGTCTCGCGTGTTGGACATAAAAATGCTTTATTTTGAAAAATGCTGCTACTGCTCGCTTTCTAATCGTAGAGTTTGGTAATAAAAATTTTTTATGTTTTACAAAATCTGTACATATAAGACAGAATGTCTCTTTCTATGCTTGTTTATTCGCATTATTCATTTCTGATCAATTATTATCAATGTTTTGCCACATTTAATGAACTAAAATTGAATATCAGTGAAATATTGGATGGAACTTGAGCTTTTACGACCATTTGATTAGAAAGACGAAAATCATTAAAAATTTCGTGTCATTCTTCCTGATATAATGAGAGAGAATTAGTTTCTTTTTATATCGATATTTTTTATGTGGGTTCCATGCGCATCAGATTAAAAAATGTTATGACTATGAATCGTATTTTCTTTTTTGCATCGTTATTAGAGAAGGATTACAGCCATACCGTTCTCTCTGTTGTTAGATGCATTAATTTCAATCTAACTTAACTGGCATCGGAGACTTCCGCTAGTAACAAATAAATAAAAATAAATAAATATAGATGTAAATGAAAAAGTAAAATAAAATAGGAGTCTTTCACTTGTGGTACAGTAAATATTGTCTCACTGATAACGAAAGACAAGAAAATTATCTGCACTTTTTCGAATATCCGGATGGACTTTCTATTCGCTTTTATCTTTACTGTTGCTTATATTAAAAGGAATCATACAATACCGATAAAACTTACATAAAAAACTAAAAGGGTAAGGGTTAGCGCCCTAGGCTGTGGTTCGCAGTTCCAAACTCCCTAACTTGCCTAATAAAACTTTGAATTATGTTTAAAACCTTTCCTCTTATTTTTTCCTTAACATCAATCACGTATTTTTTCCTAATTCTCGTCGCTGTTTTAATTTTATGATGTGAAGGTAATTAGATTTAATCCAAAGGTATTCCATAATAATTAGTCGCAGGTATCCTGTTATACTATGTTCTTATTTATTGCGGATATTCGAAATTAAAATGCATCACGCATCATTAATAATATTATTTATGTCAAAAATGCTTAAGATGGTTAATAAGTAGGCTGACCGCACTGGTAGATGAAAACGAGGCAAGGGTTAATCAAAACGAAGAAAAACGATAGAAAATATTTTATGATGTAAATAAGTGGAACTTACCATTACCTTTCAGTAGCAGAATTATTATAAATATTTACATACATTTAAAAACGAATTATATTAGCCAGGATTGTATTGTGAATATTTCTCCGATGAAGTAAGTTATTTTACACAAGATTTGGTCATAAACTTCTCATATTCCACAAAGGAGTTTTGGATCACAATTTAGTATAAATTCCATTGTGCATTTCTTTAGCAGACAAGATAATAATAACAGAAAATATTCTTTGAATTGGAGTTGCATATTTTCCGGTTTTCCGGTAAGATCAAAACTCTATAAAATTGAAAAAAATCCTGAAAAACACGACGATTTTCTCTCATTTAAAAAAAAGTCACTATCAGATAAAGAAATTTTTTTTAACTCTAGAGGTATTCAACTGGCGCTCAATTTTTATAATTTTTTGAATACTGCAGGTGTCAATCAATCGAAAAATCTAATTCTAACTTCACAGTTGTCTTGGCGTTTATATTCACACACGATTACAGGTTGCGAACAATAATTCATGTTTCTTATCAAAAGCATACTTGGCGTTTTAATATATATTAAATTTAGACAAATTTTTATTTTATACATAATTTAGAGAGATCTTTCAGTAAAACCTACCATTTTTTTTTATCAAAACAACTAGACTATTGGAAATGTCAAAAAAGTTCTGTTCCGTTCAAAACGGTACATATGGTCAGCCAATACATTATAAGTAATTTTTAAATATGATTTGTCAATTTTTGTTCATGTAATTCTAACATTCTAACATAATACATCCTAGGAATGCTTTACATTTTTTTCAAAACTGCCTGCTCTTTAACTTTATACTGTTTACATTTTAATTAGACTTGAAGAACTGCATTACAATCGATGTAGATACGCAATTAATTACTTAACTGTTGCCATTCATTCTTACGAAAATACGCGGATAAAAAAAAATGGCAGAGGAAGCGATATCTCGCTTTTTGTAACGAATGAAATTTCTCGCCTCGCCGTCAGATGGTGTATTCATGAAAACACATGAATGGATTCAATCACAATTATGACACTTCCCTTTTCAAAAAACTACACCATACCGCGATGAATATGCCACCAGAGCTGGAACAGACAGGACACGAAGATAACGACAGAGAGAGAGAAAAAAAATCCTCTCCATTCTCGCAAATTCTGGGTCACGATCCCTGACCTCACTCATCTCGACATAAACAACATCACATGTCACCTCTGGGAAGTATCTACACCACGCATCTATGGCTCTTTCTTTTCAGAATGCCTGCCTCAGTGAGAGTCGAGATGATGAAGACAGCTGCTATGTCGCGGTAGTATATAGCCATTGAAAGGACATTTAAAGCTTTAGTCGGACAGTTTTATAGCTGATCGTAATAGCAGGGAGTCCTGGCACATACATTTACAGGGGTCTGCAAATTTTTATTTTCGTGAAATCGGGATTATAATTCACGTGTTAATAGGTCTCCAAGAGATGCTTTTCCTTCTCCCGTTCTGCAGCGAGGGCGCTCAGAGATAAAGGAAGCATTTAAGAATCGCCAACAACCGTAGGGGTATCGGTAGGGTAAAATTCCAAATATGATGTTAGTGAGATGTTTTGCTCGCTTACAGCTATTAGGTCCTTATACAACAGAAACTATCCTAGATCTAATTTTCTTTCACTTTCTAGCATTAAAAATTTAATATTTCTTGTCGTACGTACTTTTGTTTGGAAAGAGGGATTTTTTTTTGATAAAGTATTAGTAATATGCGGGAGATAATGTACATGCAGGATGTTTATAGAGAAATTCTGTATATCAGGTTACTAATTCTTGGCGTAAAATGTTACTTTCAATTTATTTGTTTTAAATATCTCGAGGAAAACTTCTTCGAGATACTTATCGATTTCAGTTCCCGGATTTCGTGTCCTTAAAATATAAAATACTGCCATGTGAGGTAAATATTTAATGCAAGATTTGTACGCAGGCGATCCAGTGAAATAAATGAGCCGCTACATTTTGAATAATTTAGCCTCTTTTTTGTTAGTTAAATGAATGCGTAGGACGTTAATTTACGATGAAATAATATTTTTCTTCGTACCATTACATATTGCCATTTTGAACTGCTCATTTTAATTACAAGATCTTATTTTACAGTTCTTTAATTTCTGGGGGACTAATTGCTAACTAAGCTGCTGGAAATATTTAGCTTAAAGCAGTTTCAGTTATTAAACTGAAATCTACCTCTCCAAATCATAGTGTAATTAATTAAATGTAACGAATTTTTTATTTCAAAATTAAATAGTTTATTATTATTATTTTTTAATTTTTGAAACTTTAAAAGTAAACTCTTCGAGATGTTAGACTCTAATCGGAAGTTTCCAGATTGCGTTTTTAAAATAGCAATAATATTATAAATATTTAGAAAATTCAACACACCGCAACCGTAATCATAACACCATACATTCTGTTAAAAAGTTTGTTGTCATTGAAACCGTATATTAAAATCAGTGTATTGCTAACAAGCATGTCTTGTTAATTCTAAATTACAATACCTCTCCCCCCGAAAAACAAAATAAAGACTTGAAAGATATTCAAACTTTTACGTTTGAAATTAACGCCTATTAAAACACATTTTAATAATTTATTATATGCGAAAAGAGATGACTGTTATTTCACTAATGGTAAAATTAATCCAATAGAATTAAATACAGTGAAACCTCTATAAGACGACGACACAGAATTTCAGATAATTTAGGTATACTGTGAAGTAATTTTAAATAGTGCTTAATACTGGAGTTATTTGTCTTCTGAGAAACAGAGGTAATTTTCAGAGATTAAAATTTTAAAGGGATATAGCTTTCACATTCATTTCTGAAACTTTTTATAATTAAGAGGTGAAATCTTGTTCTGAATTTATCAATTATTTTTCAAGACCTTAAAAGTTGCACAAAAATCCTTCAACCGTAATTAGCTTTCATGCCTTTCTAAACATGAGCTGCCTTAAAAACATCATAGGTCCTACTGAAGCTCTTATAGTTCGACTGCCTTATCCGCGACCATGAGCGCATACACGCATGCGCTATTCGGACCGAATTATTCTCAAAATAGGGTGGAAGGATGGAGACTTTCTTTACTTCCAGCATATCTCTTTCCGGAGAAAAGAAGACTTTTACGTGACCTTTCACGTCGCAGTACGTAATAACACCCCTTTTGGACGAGTCTATGTGTTTTGGCTGAATGCCAGCCAGGGGTGCGTTTGAGACGGTCGAACGCCTCATCCGCGACCATGAGCGCAAGCACGCATGCGCCATTCGGACCGAATTACTCTGAAAATAGGGTGGAAGGATGGGGACTTTCTTTCCATCCAGCATTTTAATTCTCTGTTTCCAGGAAGAGAAGACTTTCACGTCGCAGCAAGTAATAACGCCCCTTTTGGACGAGTCTATGTGTTTTGGCAGAATGCCAGCCAGAGTTGCGTCTGAGACGGTCGAACTATATCAGCTAACAATAAATTAACTATAATATGGGCTCGAATATTCTCAACTACCCCCTTCACACACAGAGACACATGTAGTGCCCATACATTAACCGTGGTATTGTCTACCTGTTGTACATGTCAATAAATATTTGAGCTTGAGTTCTGTATTTTTCTGTTAGTTAATTCCTTTCCGACGATAAATCGCCAACAACGACGAAATGTTATTTTAATGAGTTGGTTATGTAAGCTAAAATTTAGAATTAATCAAGAAATTACAACCTTTTACTTTGATTTTCCCATAAATACCTATTTTCGCAAGCAAGAAGACAAAAGAAGCCCTGAAAACAGTGCTTCAATGAGTACTTTGACATTTCTAAAAACTGGGATATTCAGACATCATACATAATTTTAAGTAGACTATTGTACATAATATAGATTCTTGCAACATAGTTTTTACAGATTCCTGAATCTTAAAAGTGTAAAATACGCCTACAACCGTTGCAAGTGCACTTTAAACACAATAGCATTCCATTCGTGGAGGATCTGAGACATGCATAAGGGAATTTGTTATGTAATTAATTGATATTTTAAAATCTGGAAGGAGGATAAAATGAACATTGTTATGCGGTAAAATTACTGTGCATTGCATATTACGTTCACATCACTAAACAATAAAGTGGTGTGCCTTAAGGTAAGGCAAAATAAGCGAATCATGTTACCAAGATAGGCAAAAGAATTCAAAAATTTAATTAGAAACCCGCCCTTTCTTTTCAAGTGCAGGTAACCCTGACATGTTTGAGATGAAGGTACCGCTACGAAAGCAACCTCATCGATTTGTATTCTAAACCAGAAGCAGAGGCCAAACGTTTAAAAACGTCGACACCCTTCAGCTCTTCTACCTTCAGTTAATATTCCAGTCAACCGAAGAAGCTTGAACGTCGTCGACACATCTATTCATTTTCAAACAAATAAATCAAAGACGGCAAAAAAATTAAACAACTTCTAGGTCGGTGAACTCATTTCTGCAATTCTATCGCTATGGACAGAACTGGGAAGGTTGAGAATTGTCAGTTTAATAGATTTAGTGATGAAACTAGAACCAAACGGTTTAAATTCAGTCAATAAAAATTCGGTTCCCAGACAGTAAATTGTATTTTCTGTTGAAATATATATGCACTAGTGGAAGCACCCGATGCCAGTTAAATTAGATTGTATCTAACAAAAGGCAGAACGATACCACTACCACTGTATTCCTTCTCTAATAACGATACAAAAAATTCGATTCATAACATAAATTTTTCAGTCTAATGCGTACGGAACCCATATAAAAAATTGCCCTAGAAGAATAAACTAATTATCTCTCATTATATCAGCAACAATGGCAAGCAGTTTTTAGTCTAAAGGGGCACTTTGCCCTGAAGGAGTACTAATTTCGTTTTGGCATTTTTGCGTTGGTTCACTATAAATGTCGGTTCACTTTATAAATTGTTGCCACCAAATATTACAGCCTTCTATTATATTTAAAGAAATTAAATAATGAAAATTCTGCATAAATGTATGTATGTTTCTCGCACTGTGGTAAAACAACGGTAGCTATAGTAATAAATTTACTAATAAGTACCTAGTAATAAATTTTGAATAATGTACGTTTCCACTTGAATATGGGCATCTGGAAGCCCAAATTTGGAATTTGTTTTATTATTTATTTCATATTTTGTAAAGTATTCATGAGTTTTTGATTAAAAAAGTCAACGATTTCAAAGCGAGCAATGGCCGCACTGTACGGGGGGGGAAAAAGTTTTTTTTTGTCTCCAGCGCGCGAGACTGTGTATCGAAAATTCTTAAGATATGCTCATTTTAAAATTATTTTTCGATATTGCTGTTGAACTGAATTTTATGGTTTAAGTGCGAAGAACATGATATTTAATAAATAAAGTTAACACACAAAACGTTAAAAAAACGCCCCTTTGGGCGTAATGTAAAATCTAAAGGGTTTCAGATTTCTCTCTCTCTCTCTTTTTTTTTAAATACCTTTCGTCTTTTTAATCAAATAGCCGTAAAAGCTCAAGTTCCATCCAATATTTCACCTATGTTAAACTTTGTGTCGATTAAATGTGGCAAAAAGTGATCAGAATTGATTAGAAATCAATAACGCGAACAAACAAACACACAAACAGGCATTCTTCTTTTTATATATAGAGTTTATAAAACTTACAAATTTTCGATTAACAAACTCTACGATTTGAAAATGAGCAGTAGCAACACTTTTCGAAATAAAGCATTTTTATTTCCAACACGCGAGACTGTTGCCATTCGGGCAAATGAGTGCGAAAATTAGTGTTTTCAGAGTTTTTAATTAATACGTCGGCTATTAAAGTCGTACGAAGATAGGAATTGTCGAAATGGCTTCCCACGAATTTTTGGAATCGGGAATAATTTTTTTAATGTTTGGCAATGTTATTTTTATTTCATTGTAAAACTTAAGAATTTTTTATTAACAAACTCTACGATTTGAAAGCGAGCAGTGGCAACACTTCTCGAATTAAAGCAGATTTTTATCTCCAGCGTGGGAGACTACTGTTGCCACTCTGAAAAATGAGGGCAAAAATTAGCGTTTTCAGAGTTTTTAATTAATATCTGTGATTTTAGGTTTTTTTTTTTTTTTTTTTTGAAAAAGTGGAC
>KK120656.1:307113-318679 GCA_000611955.2 Stegodyphus mimosarum | reverse complement strand
TTTGACTCCATGCCACGTCGTGTAGCAGCACTGATTGCGGCGCGTGGTGGCCACACAAAATACTGATTCTGATCTCTTGTTCTTGTTTGTTTGCTTTGAACATTTAATCATTTATTTGTACCACTACCACTCAACTGTGTATTAAATTGCATTTAATTATGACGATTCCTTCTTGGTGTTGCAATTTTCACAAGCGTGAGTGTACATGGTATAGCAGTCCTAGACACAAAATTCCAACGTTCTGAGGCTACTTGTTTTTTAGTTATGCGAGATACATACATACATACGTACGTAACGCACGTACAGACGCCACCAAAAAATCTCTTCAGAATCCATTTGAAACCAGTTTTACAACTTTTTTGAGGAAAAAGAGTCCTTTATTCTGTCCTTACGTACGGATGTCACGCAAAAACATCGTTAAATTGCATTCGATAGCGGTCAAAATGGATATTTTCTTTGAAATACGATACTCGAAATTTTTCGCGATTACAATACTTCCCTGTTACTTCGTACAAGGAAGTAAAAAGATAATATTTTCTAGATGGTAAATAGGTATAGGTAAAATTGTTATATAAAGATAAGCTAACATCATTTCAAATCTGTAGAACTCGTTAAAAGAACACTATGTTAACATTATTGGTAAATAGAAAACTGTCATCACTTTCATGGAAGATAAGTATGGAAGCCTTTTCCTCCAAGAAGGAAAATAATTCTATGCTATGTACCGTTCGATAATAGCATATTTTTGATTCTAGAAAGATTTTTTTTTCTTTTTTTCATTTTCCTCAAAATCAATGGTTTTCCCGCAAAATGTTATTCCTTACATTAAGTAAACTTAATTTAAGGTTGCTTTTCGCTTAATGTCAATTTTGATATCAATGTATTTCTCTTCGATAAACTTTACTGATGCCTAAGGTATTATATTTAGTCAAGGAAATACATTTTTAGTACTTTTTCTTGTATTTGTATATATAAAGAGTAAATTTTTATTAGAGATGTGCAATAATAAGGAGTTTACTTTTTTAGTCTCAGTGTGATCAAAATAGGCTCCATTGCATTTTTTGGGCGAAACAACAAAAATGCACAGTTATATTGGATATTTTTAACTTTTAAATTTTCTGTACAAGTAAAAAATCTGAATCATAACAGTCTGTATTTAACATTTGCAACATAATGAACAGAGCCTAATTTATGAAATTAGAACTAGCGGATCCCTACAGATGGTTGTTTGGATCCGCGAACAGAGTTTGGTTTGATTGATTTGGTTCGGTTTATGTGATTATGGCAAAGCCTCCAGGGCTATCTGCCTAAGGGAAGGGATGCCTTCGTGGAGAACTTTCTATGGGAAATTGCTCGTATACATGTTACACACGAGGAAAACCACAAAAACGCCCACTCAGCCAGCCCGTTTGCGAGATTCAATCCTCGGACCGAACTACCAGTATTCAACGACTTTACCTTTCGGCCGCTTGTAGGCTTGTTCGGTTTGAATCTTTAAATCGTTCGCACAAAAGGAAATATTTTTATGAAGAAACTCTTAAGCTTTCACGACAAAGGAATGTAAGATAGTTTCAATTTGCTAATCAATTAACCTTTTAATTACCAATATAATTCTTTTAACTCTTCAGTTAGATTTACTAGCTAAAAATACACTTTAATGAAGGACGAATTAAAAATTTCCCAGAAAGGTAGATTTAATTTAATTGCAATCTTAGCTAAAGAAGACAGCTTCATAAGCCAGTATACGTTAGGCTTTCTTCCCGAATTAAAAATTTTTCAGAAAGGTAGATTTAATTTAATTTAAATCTTAGCTAATGTGAATAGCTTCATAAGCCAGTATACGTAAGCCTTTCTTATTTAACAAATAGTCATTCAGACAAGTAGAGTCATTGGATCATATCGATGTAGATAGAGTCATTGGGTTTATATCGATGCAAGAACGTGAAAAATGTGCAATACCCTCACGGGGATTCGAACTCCGGACCTCCCAAATACGCGCTGACCCTGCTTCCAGTTACACCACGAATGCGTATAGAAACGACGGAGAAAATACCTTATAAGCTAACAATTAAATAGTAACTATACAGGTTTATAAAGAATAAATTATTTTAATTTCAGTTTGGATTTCACAAACTAGAATATAATACTAACAGTAACTTGCAGTCAAACAATGTATTAACAATGGCCAGATAAACTTATTTGCAATACACGACAACACTAACGAAATACGCTATATGAATGCATCCATTTAGCTCTTACATTAATTAACTTCTATGAAAGTAATTTACATATGCAGGCAAACAAAATCTTCTGGGAAATTAATATTCACTTACAGGACCTGAACTTACATGCACCTCAATAACGCCAAGTATCAACGAAGTAGACACAATTCGCTAATTACGACTGTAGTGAAATCAAGTCATTAAATTAGTTAGCATACTCGCCCTTTTTCCCAACTACTTTTATCCGATTTTATTATTATTTTACGTACTTCCGAGGCCTGCAGATGTAACTAGAAAGATACGGAAAACAGGAAAGAAAAATAAATGGCTAACTGATTTAAAAAAAAAAATATGTCCTGTCCGGAGTTAGAATACTGGCGAGAGCGTCACTCATCTTTCATGCTTCCCGTCTCTAAAAAAAAAAATAAATAAATAAATAAATAAATAATAAAAAAAAAAAAAAAAAAAAAAAAAAAAAAAAAAAAAAAAAAACAAAGAAGCCTGTCCGGAGTTAGAATATTGGCGAGAGCGTCACTGATTTTTCATGCTTCCTGTCTCTAAAAAAAAAAAAACCTCTTATAAGAAGTGTCAAACTTGTCCCCACCTAAATTTGGTGACTGTCGCCTTTTTCCATTTAAGTTGGGGAGAATGTAAGGAATTTTTCCTTTCTTACTACCTGCATTCGTAGAGAAGCTAGTGGGAGAAGATCCGGCGAGGGCATTTTTGATTTATCATGTTTCCTGCTCCGAAATAAACTTCTTCGAAATAAACTCCACAAGTGGCGCCTCAACTAAAGTGTGATGCATGATTATTCGTCAATACCTGAAATTGGCGACTGAGTCTCCTTCTTCCCAGTCGCTCTTTAAATAGGGTAAAACGCAAAGAAATTTTCTCCTTCTTTACCGCTTTCGTGTTATAACAGAAAGTACGTCCGACTAGCAACCGGTAGGTCTGAAGTTCGAATGTCAGAGAAAATATCACAGTTTTTTTTTATGTTTTCTGCTTCAATCCTAATACACTCTATAACGTAAGCAATTAATATAAAATAAGCAAGTAATATAAAAATTATGATTACTTGCTTATTTTACTTATACGGCTATACTAAATTAAATGGATTAAAATCCACGCAACAGTAAAATAGCCTATATGTAAACAGTGATCACGTATAACATCTCTAAACTGCTAAATTGTATGAAGCGAAAACTGAGGAAATTTAAAATTAATACTCAGATATGATTTGATTTGAAAATTTGATTTCAAAAGGGATACTACCGAAGAATAAAATGTTTGCTTCACAATTTCCGAAACATTATTATTGAATATGAATAGTGTGATGAAGTAATAGACTTAGAAGTAATGATATTGTAGAGTAACTGAGTGCACAGATAAGGAGATATACTGATGGCGTTGAAGCGTAGATCCATAATGAATAGGAAACTGGCGGCCGAGTCAGATGAAATCTTCATTTTTACTTCAGTAAACATGTTGCAGACGCAAATGACTTGACACATTATTTGCGCCTATTTAAAAATGCTTACATTTTTGCACCAGGCACACTTTGTTGTAAGAAGAAAGCACAAGGCAGCAGTCCAGCTATGCCAAAGTGAAGAAAGCAAGTGCAGTTGTGTTCAGATGGAATTTCATTCAGTTTTGGTTCTCAATGCATTTGATTGGATAATTAATACTGCTCTAAAATTATGATTGGCTGTTAGAGTTTTAGTTCCATTTCCATCACCAGCGTTATGCAAGAGTCACATGACATGGATTAGTCTCGAAATGACGCAGTGCAGAAAAAGATTACTATTTTTTACAATAGAGAAGGGAAATAATACATATGCAGTGAAATTCTCTTTCTGCGATCATCTCCGAAAGTGACTTGTTTTCTTGAGAACATAAATAAACACCGGGTTGAATATCATTCCTCTAAGAAGGCCATGTCCACAACAAATCAAAAGTGGAACTGCTTGTTTTACGTAGGATTCACTGTATGTAAATAATCTAGATAATGTTAGCAGTTAGTCTTCTAGTGGAAATGCAACGGATGAACTTTTGGCGACTACGTCTGAAATTAATCATAATTTCCGACAGCATAAATATTGTTACGAAATGCCCAGTTGTGGTAGGATAGTTTCCTCTCAAATGGGGTTAGGGTTGTTAGATTTGGAGCAAAATCGCCTATTCGGAGACAAAATTGGCGATATGCCATAGACGGAGCGAGAATATTCTAGAACCAATTCTTACGAGTTTTGCCGAGAATGTTCTCGAAGGCAGGTCAAAAGCTATATGTAACCTGCCTGTACGCGGAGTAGGGGAGTATCTAGAGTATGCTGAGTTCACTAGCAGAGTAGTAGAGTTCGGAGATTAGCTTCAGAGCGACCGAACCGAGTCGGGAGCTGTACCTTTAGCGCTTTGCCGTAAAACTGTCTTCACCGTTGTAGTCTTCAGGCTGTGTTGCTGATTGTTTCAGCCTACTTATCGTAGTTTTTCGACGACTGCAAGTGTGTCTTGGGATTCTTCTGTGCAATACTGACGAATAAATTGTGTTTATTTTTCATCAAATGTTACATCAATCACTCCAAATCCACAATGCCGAAAAACGCAACAATATCCATATTTAACACCTTGTAGGGTTTACTTTATTTTCCAAATAGTTATTTTTATTTTCGAAGAAGCCTTTCCTTTGCCTTCTAATTTTCTACCTACGTTTCCCTACCAGAATGAGCTTTGAGTATTACGATTTATGCAAATAAAGTAGAAACGAATATTTAAGCTGAAGTCTGGGTTCCTTCAGTAGGTCAACGTTTTTTTCAGTATTACGATTTATGCAAATAACTAGAAACTAATGTTTAAGCTGAAGTCTGGGTTACTTCAGTAGGATAGGGTGTTCCGTCTTTCGCCCACGTTGTTACAATTAGTTAACGCTTACTATTGTACGGCTGTACTTAATACGCCGGCTTTTAACTAGGACATCGCAAACTCCTCTCTTAAAAGATCACCTTCAACTGAAAATAGCGTAAAACCGTGGATGATCATCTTAGAGAGGTACTCCACTTTACTTACTTCCCATATAATTGTTAAAGGTTTCTGCCATGTTTCTTAAGATTGACAAGATAATTGTTACAATAATGTAATATATGTTATCAGACACCTGAATGGCTAACCTCATCAGAGTAAAACCTGTTACTAGGATAAACACACACTTCAAAAGACAATACTCTTTATAACAAATGCAGCCGGCATTAACAAAGAAATATTTAAAAACATTCCACGCAAGAATAAAAGAGGTTCTGCGATGTATTTCTACATCTTTTATCTTGATGATTATGTTACGAGTGATGTTTAATTCATGTTGAATGCAAATGATGTCAAAGAAAGGGAGAAACTGAAGTAACTTGAGAGGTTAAAAAAGAAAAATTCCTAGCTCCAGCAACATGCTTGCAGTGTAAAGAAGCTTTGAGTACATATTTTAATTAAACACAGAAGTTTTTGTTTAAAATAAATCTCTGCAATTTATTTTAAAATACAATCGTATTTCCCATAATTCAGTATCCGTAGTTCAGAATAGCAAACAGGGAACAGAAACAGACGTAAGATTCGTTAAGTTTTACGTTTCGAAAATCAAACAGTCTGTAACACAGCGGAAATATAACAATTCAGATATACCGAATACAGTCTTCTCTCGCATCTGCAAAATCGTCTGCGGCAGATGTTAACGAAATATGGGGTATGATTTCGTTTTCAGAGTATAAGAGAACCTTAGTGTTTAACTCCAATTACGATGGTTTCCATACCAGTACTTCTTTCTAAATTTTCCTCCGCTCTTGTTTCTTTCATTCACCTTATTCTTATTAGCAAGAGTTTATTTTTATTACTTCCGTACTCTGAATGTTATGCTGTACGATAAGACAACAAACAGCATTAATTTATTTATTTCTGGTCTTTAGCGGATAAAGTTATAATGTAAATTGTACTGGACTGAATTATTTAGATTAAAGTAACGCATCCAAAGTTATCTGGTCTAGGACTTTTCGCCGTCGCCATTTCGCAGTCCGGACGTTTCCCCCGTCAAGACAAATTTTTCTTTACGTGACTGTAGTATATCTTGCCGTATTAAGTTGATTTAGTTTAATAATTATGTTTACCTTTTGCATACTTAATAAAGGTTGCTTGAAAAACATATAGTTGTTTACAAGTATGAGATGTAAAGCAGTTACACATAATTACATTAGCTAGAACTGCCAGAATTCTAACAAGGCTACCCGAGTGCTAGGAAACTCTCTCTCTTTCTAGAAATCCTCAAAACTCAGCTTAAATATACACTACAAGCTAATTTGCATTGTAAAGAGGAATACGGAAAGAAGAAGTAAAGATCAAAATCATTAAAAAAGCAAAAAAGACAAATCTGAAAGGTCCAAAGGGGCTTCTTTTTAACGTTTTGGTTTACCTTTATTTACTAAATATCATGGTCTTCGCATTTTAACCATAAAATTCAGTTCAAGAGCAATATCGCGAAATAATTTTCAAACGAGCGTATCTTTACAATTTCCGATACGCAGTCTCGCGCGCTGGAGATAAAAATGCTTTTTCTGTACGACGTTGCCATAGCTCGCTTAGAAATCCTAGTGTTTGTTAATCAAAAATTCGTTAAAGTTTTACAAAATAAAAAATCGATAATAAAACAAAATCCAAATTTCAAATTTGGGCTTCCAGATGCCCATATTCGGCTGGAAACATTCAATATTCAAAATTTGATGCCCATATTCGGGGGGGGAGACATACGTTATTCAAAATTTGACGGCTCTGGGTACTGTTGTTTTATCGCGATGTGAGAAACATAGTGTTGCGAAGAATTCGGCGGTTGCGCCTGTATGTAAGCTTTCCAGCATAGCATTAGGGTTGCCATAAAATAGTGTATGGTAGGGTTGCCAGATTGGCGACTTTATCGCCCATTGGGCGACCAAATTGGCGATATCCCATGGTCCAATCAGGAAGCTTCTAGAATAACTTCCTGTCGAGATATTTCTAGAAACCTGTAGAACCTAAGGAAAAGCTATATAAACCCTTGCGCTTCTGAGAGCCGACATTGTGAGAGTTGTGAGAATAGCTGCTTACTGTGAGTGCTAAGTTACACGAGAGTTTTGTGAACGGAAAGCGATCGAGATAGTGCTTTGCCGTGAAGCTACTTTTACAGTATAGCTTGACAGTGTATTGGTGATGTTCCACGGTGTTTATGATAAGTTTAGTGTTGCCGTGAAGCTACCTTTACAGTTACAGCCTGAAGCTGTGTTGCTGATTGTTTCAGCGTATTTATTGTAGATTTTCGACGCTTTTAAAGGTAATTTTGGAACTGTGCTGTAAATAGTGATTCTTGTAAATAAATTGTGCTCTTTATTGTTCTGCATCGTGTTCTCATCGGATACTCTCAAATCCACGAACCCTTGAAGAAAAAAAAACGTAACAATACATATATCTATGCAAATTATTCATTATTTAATTTCTTCAAATGTAATAAAGGGCGATAATATTTGGTGGCAACAATCTGAAAAGTGAAACAAGGTTTTTAGTGAATCAACGCAAAATGCCAAAATGAAACTAATAGTCCTTCTGGGCAAATTGCCTCTTTGGACTAATAACTGGTTAGTTTAATATAAGAACCTCATAATTTATGAAAATTATAATAAATTCATTCTATAGACATTTAGACTACCAGACAATCGAAAACTGGAGGCATGAACTTGCTAACACATTAAAGGTTATTAAAATTCTTTAGGGAGAAATGCCAAAAGATCATTCGTCCTGTTCACATACAGACTTATGATAAAAAGAGTAAACCTATTCGAATTATCCTCGCTTTTGCAATTAGCCAAATTAGGAGATCGATTCTTGAATCTTTCGTTCGCTTGTTTATTTATTTGACAACAGCGTCGAAGAGAAGAAGATCGATGACTTCTTAATCGCGGCATTAAACTTCCGAAAGCGGTGTTTCGGATTTCACGCACACGCTACGGCGATTGCACAAAAAAGAAGTCGTCAATCCAAAAACAAACTCCCTTCCCAGATCATTTCGAGACAATCGAAAAGGAGTTAACGGAGATCACCTTTCCGTGATGGAAGAAATAAAACTGCGCCATGACTCTTGTTTTTCTAAACGCTGAATAAAATTATACCTTTCAGTCTGTGACGAAGCGACGCCTATTAAAGAAATGAAACCGGGGAATGACCCCAATGAAAGGGCTATTAAAATTTCCTTTTGCTCTACAAGATAAACGTAAATTAGTAAGAACATTGCAAAGTTATTACTCATGCGGCTTTATGTGAGATTACTAATAACACATGTTTTGAAACGTTAGGAACGAGTGCTTTTTCTTTTGGCTACTTTATCGCTTTTTCATGTTAGAATGAATGTAAGATAACAATAGGGTGCTAAGACTTTTTGTGCGGAACATTCCCTGACTTTTGTGCAATGTTCTCGTTTACTTTAAGTTCCAGATTCTATAAAAGATCCAGATTTTGTGAAAAGTCGATTTGAATTTTGTAGTGTTGGTGCATGAAAGGGCAAATGTATTTTAGTATAATCAGAACAAAAATTTCAATAACTATTATAATCCACTGTTTCAGAAATATTTTTTATGGAATTCGCGTGATCCATAAGATGAATGATCTAATTCCATGTCATATGCAATAATAAAACGGACAATGCAGTCAGAAACAACTAATTTTAAATGCACTGAACTGAAAAATGGGAAGAAAATTGAAAGTCATATAGAATTAAAATTTTTGCACGAAAATATTAGTATGAGAACAATAAAACTACTGAACACTGGTAATTCTATTTGGATTTAAGTCTTGGCAGACGGGCTGATTGCGTGCGGCTTTTGTGATTTTCCCCAGTTGAAATACGAATATGAGCCATTTTTCCTTAAAAGGTCCTTCATGAAGGCCTCCCGCGTTTTAGGTATAGAATGGGCGGGACACCAGAATTTCGCCCTAGGTTTTACAGGTATAATTCTGCCACATTAACTGTGTAGCTCCGTCTGATCTCGGAGAATCCGCCCCAATTTTGAGAGAGAGTATCCTGAAGGATGCGTGAGAGGACCTCCCACTACTTTTCCCCTACCGCAGCCTCTCGAGAGGACTTTCGGCTGTCGATGGATTTTGGATACCCCCTTGCCACACAGACACTATACGCTTACAAACATCCATGCTCTCTCCGAGATTTGAACCTGGGACCATTGGTACGGTACTCATCCTGAATCCTCTAGCGTTACGATTGGGTATTTACTTAATGTTGTCTAAATGTGAAAACAATAATTCCTTTCCTTTCAAAACTGCACTGGAATAGTAAATGCACGTATATAAGTATTTTATTGTTTTCATACACGGGTTCAACGCACAGTATAATTTTGTATTTACTAAATGTTGTATAAACATGAAATTATTTTCAGCTTCATTTTAGTACTGTGATGGTATATTTTCTTTAGTTGGTATAATATTCTGTTTGAATAACTGTTTATTGATTTATTGTACGTACATGTTTCCACTATCGTTTGTAACCTGTACATTTAGAATTAGTAGCTAAATTTATCTAATATCTATCTATATTTTGAACTCTGTAATACACAGTGTTATATGAATAATTTAATGTAAAACAACAGCGTAGCGTAAAGCATCCCAGCATATACGTGTTAAGGTATTCCATATACAATAATCTCGGACAGAGGATGCAGATTTCTTAGGGGTAACACTCAACAGTTGTGTAATTAAAGTGATTGAAACTATGAGTTAAACGCATAATCAAATTCTGTAATTATCCAGTGTTGTACACTTTTGAAAAGGGAAATAAATATACATATTGCAGTCATTTCAATATTGCATGAGAGTAGCGACAGGTAAAAACAGAGTTTTATTAAGTGATTGTTGGATTTCATTTATTGGTTCTTTGCACGGTATAATATTCTATTTACTTAGCATTGTTTAAAATTTGTAATTAATATCTGGTCACTTAAGACCTAAACTGGAATTGTGAACAATGTAAATTTCTATTTAACTGCAAGATATAATTTGTATTTAATTAAGCTTATCTTTATTTATTTATTTATTTCGCTTGCAACTGCTTACTAGTATAAAGGGTGATCAATATAAGAAGTTTTTGTAGCATAATATCATAGGCAAACTGTTATAAAACAATGCTTTTATAGCATTAAGCATAATCAAACAGCTCTGCATATGCTGCTTCCCCGAATAGAGTATGTTGGATCCACTTGTGTAATTTCATGAATTATAAATAGTACCGTGATTGCATTAACGGGTGCAAACTCGTTTTTACTTAAATTGTTCAATTATGTAAATAATTATTGGCTTCAGCAATGTATTGGGAGCAATGACTAATGTAACTTGTATTAAATCAAGCGTCTTTATGATATATTGCTTGCATATATAATCCAGACAAAAATTTTATTTGTTGGGAACTCAACAGCAGCATGTCCTCGGGTTTAAATATTTCGTTATAGGTAGACACATATTAAAATTTAATAAAAAATACTAGTAATTTAAATGGATGATATTTATCCTTTCGTATTACTATTAAATTTTCTAGTTCTTTTCTTTTACTTTATGGTTTAATAACGATATAACCATTTTAACAAATATAACAGCCTTGTGAAAGGAAATTTAACAATGAAAAATCTGCTTTTTCATTTGTTTCCGCTTTTGTTTGCTCAATACACATTTAAAAAAAAAATTCTGTAAGCTTTCAGATTTTATATTACGTCGAAATGGGCGTTTTTTATATCTACACACACATATACATTTCGAGAACATTTGGGCCAAAAGTATTTAAAAACAGTATATCTTTAGAATTCCCGATAGACAGTCTCACGCATTGGAGATAAAAATGTTTTATTCAGTAGAATTGCTCGCTTTGAGATCATTTAGTTTTTTGATCAAAAATTCGTTAAATTTTTATAAAATGCGAAATAGATAACAAAAGAAATTCGAAACTCAAAATTCGGGCTCCTGGTGTCCATATTCGAGACTACGCTATTCAACATTTGACGGCTCTAGGTACTGTTGTTTTTTCACAGTGCGAGAAACATACATACATTCATGCAGATTCTTCATTATTTAATTTCTTCAAGTATAATACAAGGGGATAACGTTTGGTGGCAACAATTTGAAAAATGATTCAACGCTTTTAGCGATTCGACGAAAAATGTCCTTTCTAGATTAATAGGTCTTCTGGGCTACCGTCCCTTTTGGGCTAGAAAAATTATTTGCATTAAAAAACACAAACTAAATTCTAAATTCTTTCTTGGCATCTTAATAAGCATTAATATATTCATTTT
>KK120656.1:274391-307003 GCA_000611955.2 Stegodyphus mimosarum | reverse complement strand
AAACTTAAAATTTGATGCACAATTCGCAAATGATTACGTTCCGCCATTATACTTCAGCTTCGAAAACATTTTACGCTTCAAACCGATTAAGAAAAATAACATTTTTAACAGCATTTAATAAACAAATAAATAATGAGAAGAAGAAATGGGAGGACAAGCAGACATCAAGCGGAATAGCCTAATAAAGGAGAGAAAGTATTATAAACAAAACAGATTTAATACGTCTTCATAGCTGATTCAGCTACCCTATATTTCAGAAAACTCAGCCATAGTAGAAAGTTTTTTAATTTTCCTACCAACTGATCTGCCCGCCCCACTGCAGCTGTAGTATAATAGCATAGGGAAGCTGAAAAAAAGAGTTTAGTCTGGCCGTTGTTGTAAACCTGTTCCAAAAAAGCTGCACTCCCGTCCTTTCTAAATATTTATTCCAACTATTTTCGAAAGCAGGAGTCTTCTACGTGAGTTCATCAACCACTCACGGCGTTGAGTACTATTTTTCAAAAACATTAGTTTGAAAAGCTAAGAAGGTAACAGCAGTTAAAAATCAGACACAACTATTATTTTCTTGGATCCACTCGATTAATGAAATATACCCCTTCTTTTTTTCATAAATTAAATCTATAACAAAAATTTCTACTTTATGACTGGCACATATTGTTTTCGAATTACCTGCATCAATAAGAAAAAATGATTTTTAATTTTAACACAAATTTTAAATTTTATCCAACCTATTTGTAAAAATTTTTGCATTTTCCCATTTTCAGTTGTACTTCAGGAAGGCTTTGGCAATAATAGAAAAATAAAAGCATATAACAAAAAAAATTTGAAAGGTTTCAAATTTTAATTACGTCCAAACGGGCGTTTATTTAACATTTTGTGTGTTACCTTTATTTATTAAATACCATGTTCTTCGCACTTAAACCATAAAATTCAGTTCAACAGCAATATCGCAAAATAATTCTAAATTGAACATATCTTTAGAAATTTCGGTACACACTCTTACGCGCTGGAGATAAAAATGTTTTTCTGTACAACGTTGGTACTGCTGACTTTGAAATCTTTGAGTTTGTTAATGAAAAATTCGTTAAAGTTTTAGAGAATATTGTTACGGATTTCACATTTATTTGGCTATTTATTTAGAATTGTAATTAAAATTCCTTTTTATTTTCCCATGGAACGCAGACGATTTTTGAAGAGAAAGCTACGTCAAAATAAATAAATAAATAAATAAAATAAGCAGTAAATTGAAAAGTGAAACGACGCAAAATGCTAAAACGAAAGTAATAGTCCTTCGGAATTCAAATCCCTTTGGACTAAAAAAAACTGCTAAATGTGGTCATTAATCAAAAGAAGAAAATCAAATGAAATCATAGGAGTTTTGATTCTTGCCTTTCGTTGGTGATTATGTTTTGGCTTCGCAACACTGAATACTGCTTTAGTAGCTCGGCACTCGTTAAGTAAACCGACGATTTCAGTTCTACGGTTTGCATAATTACTTCAATATCAATCATAGATATCAATACGAAACATAAAAAAAGAATTATTCTATTATAGAACTCTAATCAAAATAATGTAGTAAATGACAATAGACGTGAGAAATTAATTCCTACCCTTTCTGTTTTATTGAATAGATTGTGCTGCATTTGTTACGTCTTCATCAATCTATATATATATATATAAAGAAGAAAGTCTGTTAGTTTGTCCTCTAATAACTCATTCATGACTACAGTTATTGTCACCAAACTTCCTACAATTCTTTTCTGGGTCCTGAAAAAGTTCGATGTCCAAATTTTTCCAAAAAAAAGTTAAAAAAAAAAAAAAGCTAATATCAGATACATTAATAAAAAACTTGGAAAAACGATAATTTTCGTCCTCATTTTTCCGAATGGCAACAGTCTCCCAAGCTGCAGATGAAAATCTGCTTTGTTTCGAAAGTTGCTGCCACTGCTCGCTTTCAAATCTTAAAGTTTGTTAATAAAAAATTTCGAAGTTTTACGATGAAATAAAAATAACTTTGCCAAACACCAAATACATTATTCGCGATTCCAAAAATTCGTGGGAAGCCATTTCGACTATTCCCATCTTCGTACGACTTTAATCAGCCGAAATACTAATTAAAAACTTTGAAAGCGCTATTTTTCACAATCATTTTTCCGAGTGTTAACAGTCTCGCGCGTTGAAGATAAAAATGCTTCATTTCGAAAAGTGTTGCTACTGCTCGCTTTCAAATCGTAGAGTTTGTTAATTAAAATGTTAATAAAAAATTTGTGAGTTTTACAAAATCTATACATAAAAAGGAGAATAAAATAAGAAAGAATTAAAATTTAAAAAAAAAAAAAGAGAATATATAAACAGAAAAAATAAAGAAGAAGAATAAAATAAAAAAGAATGAATGTTTGTGTGTTCGTTTGTTTGTTCACGTTATTGATTTTGCATCAATTATGATACATTTTTTGCCACATATAATCGACTAAAATTGAATATAGGTGAAATATGGGATGGAACTTTGGCTTTTACGACCATTTGATTAGAAAGACGAAAATCATTAAAATTTGCGTACCATTGTTGCTGATATAATGAGAAAGAATTAGCTGATTTTTGTATTGAAATTTTTTATGTGCGTTCTATATCGCACCATACTGAAAAATGTATGACTATGAATCGTATTCTTGGCACCTATTCTTTGCACCGTTATTACAGAAGGATTACAGCGATACCGTTCTCTCTGTTGTTAGATGCATTAATTTCAATCTAACTTAACTGGTATCGGGTAGCTCCGCTAGTAATTACATACTTTTGTTTCATCAATTCAAGTGGTGCAGTTTCCTTGAAAGTACACGGCGTGCTTTTTGCTTCATGAAGAACATGGAACAAAAGTAAATTCCTTTAAAATTCATACGACTACCTATAAAATCAGTGCCAATCTAAAATAAAATTTTGCTTAATTTAAAAAAAAAATACTTCAACAGTTTGACTGAAGCATTCGTTTTGATCGTTCTTAAATATTTTTTACTAATTTTACGATGTCTAACGTATCAGAATAAACTCTGAATATAGTTTTTGATCACTGATATGATCAAATACGTGAAAATCACCGAATGTTGATATAAGTGACGCGCAAAATTCTGAAGGGTCTTCTGGCATACTTTGAAAGAACGCGCCGAAATGTGTAACAGCGTTGTTGGAAACAAGAAGAAGGTGTAATGCAATTTAGTAAACGTCTTAAATATTCCGTCTTAGCTTAGTAGGATGACATGAACTTAAATATTCATGTAGGAAGACGGTTTCCATTACAATGAATGCAGTCTTGCAGTTGGTATGGTAATTTAGCATAATACGATGCAACACAGCTCCTCTTATCAGTCTTTGTTTTTTCAGCATCATGCTACATTGCGACGGCTGTCAAGAATGTGTTCAGAAGATACACGAGGATATTAATTAATTAATTAATTAACAGCAAAAAAAAATCTGAAATGTTTCAGATTTTAAATTACGTCCAAAGGGACGTTTATTTAACATTTTGTGTGTTACCTTTATTTGTTAAATACCATGTTCTTCGCACTTAAACCATAAAATTCAGTTCAACAGCAATATCGCAAAATAATTTTAAATTGAGCATATCTTTAGAAATTTCGGTACACGCTCTCACGCGCTGGAGATAAAAATGTTTTTCTGTACAACGTTGGTATTGCTGGCTTTGAAATCTTTGAGTTTGTTAATGAAAAATTCGTTAAAGTTTTAGAGAATATTGTTACGAATTTCACATTTATTTGGCTATTTATTTAGAATTCATTCAAAATTCGATGGCTCTAGGTTTTATCACAATGCGAGAAACAAGCATACATTTATGCAGATTTTTTATTTTTTAAAATTTAATGCAGAGCGATAACATTTAGTGGCAACAATTTGAAAAGTGATACGCCGTTTTTGTGTTTCCGACGCAAAATCGCAAAACGAAAGTAATAGTCCTTCGGGACTAAATCCCTTTGGACTAATAATAATAAAAAGCAAAGTATGAATGTTTCTTTCTGAGTGCATTCTTCCATTTATACTACCAAGCCTGCTGAATCATGAGATTAAACGACACATGCGTAAAATTTGCTAAATTCTTGTTTTCAGTATGCTCATTTAAAAATTATTTTGCGATATTGCTGTTTAACTGAATTTTATGGTTTAAGTGCGAAGAACATGATATTTAATAAATAAATTTAACACATACAAAAAACAAAAAAAAAAAAAAAAAAAAAAAAAAAACCTTTGGACGTAATTTAAAATCTGAAACATTTCAGAATTTTTTTTCCCGTAGAGTGTTGCCATTGCTCACTTTGAAGTCGTTGAATTTCTTAATCAAAAACACATAAATGCTTTACAAAATATGAAATAGATAATAAAACAAGTTCCAAATTTGGGCTTTCAGATGCCCATATTCGGGTGGAAGCGTACGTAATTCAAAAATTGATGGCTCTAGGTCCCGCTGTTTTATCACAATGCGAGAAACATACATACATTTATGCAGATTCTTCATTATTTAATTGCTTTAAATATAATACAGGGCTCAAATACTTGCTGGCAATAGTTTAAAGAGTAATTCCCCGTTTACAGTAAATCAGTGTATAATGCCAAAGCGAAATTAATAACCCTTATGGGCAAATTACCCCTTTGGGCTAAAAATGAAAACTATCCTTATCAAGGATTGTAGAGCTGTGGGTTAAGGAAATTTATTAACCGAGATAAAGACATCGTCTTAAAAAAATAACCGCGCCCTACACAAGACAGAGAGAAAGCTTCAGTCTTATTAAAAACAAGAATTTCAAATGCTAAAAACGTGGAAAGCAAGCAAGCAACCCATATTTAAAGTGATTCATCTAAAAGCTAGGGTGTGCGCTTCCTAATGTTTGGGAATTCCCAGCTAAGTTTTTTTTTTTTTTTTTTTAATTGCTGTTGCTGCCATTTTTATTCCTAGTTTACTTTGGGTAATAGGTACTTCGAAAATTTTTTGCAATTTTTTTAAACAGATTTTACGCGATATTTTTTAAGCATAGGCGTAGGAAAAGTAATATTTTTGGTGTAAAATTCAGGATTCATAGTAGTTGGTTGCAATTTACTGCAGAATATTAAGTTTACGCACGGATAATGAATGTTTTTTTAGCAATGCACTTATCGACATGCTTTTAGTGTTTTTAAATCCTTGAACGGTATATATAAATAAACATTTTGTTAGGCACATTATATTACACTTTTAAGAAGGGGGAAAAATATTTAAAAAATGGCTGCCTATTTAACTCACTCCGAACGCAGAGGAGAAATAAAACAGAACCAATATTTCTAATTTTGACAACAAAAATATATTTAGCATAGCTGTTCCGACTTTCCCAAAGTGATTAATACGATTACGCGATTTAAAAAAAGTAAGGCTATTAAAAAAAAAAAAAAGAAAGGTTTTAGTTTTTAAATTACGTCCAAAGGAGCGTTTTTTTTTTAACATTTTGTGGTTTACCTTTATTTATTAAATATCACGTTCTTCGCACTTAAACCATAAAATTCAGTTAAAGGACAATATCGCAAAATAATTTTAAACTGAGCATATCTTTAGAATTTCCTTTACACAGTCTCACGCGCTGCAGATAAAAATGTTTTTTTCTGTACAACGTTGCCATTGCTCGCTTTGAAACCCTTGCTTTTGTTAAGCAAAAATTCGTTAAAGTTTTACAAAATATGAAATCGATAATAAAACAAATTCCACATTTCAAATTTGGGTTCCAGATGTCCTTATTCGCAGCAGGATTACGTCATTCAGAATTCGATGGCTCTAGGTAAACGTCGTTTTATGACAATGCGAGAAACATACATACATTTATTCACATTTTTCATTATTTAATTTCTTTCAGTATAATACAGGGCTGCAATATTTGGTGGCAACAGTTTGAAAAGTGAACCGACATTTAATGTTTCCGTCACAAAACGAAAACAATAGTCCTTCAGGGACAAAGCTGCTTCGGACTAAAAATTATGATTTCTAGCCAACTTTACGTTGGCATTTGTTTACGATTATTATTTACATTCGAAAATGTTCAAGAAACCATCATAGCATTATTACTGAATTTCATGATATAAAAATATGAACGGGAGTGGTATTTATTACATTAATGTTAAAAATTGATGAATCCAAATACATATTATATTACAAAATATACATATAATATTACAACATCGTTTGAGCTTCTTTTTATTCATTTGTAATATTTCTGCCATAGAACCTACTATACACTACCGCCCATAAGTTTATAATTGTCTATTAGCTTTAAAAATTACGAAAAAAATTGTCCAGCATATAGAAAGTTTCTTTTTATTGGTTCCTGTACCTGAATGTCATTTTCAAAATGATTCCGACGGGGTGAAACATTGATATATAGATAAACAATTATATTTCTCTAAAACTGAAGCAGTACGTTTTACTTTTATTTTGAAGTGTTTATTACTGAGCTGACGATAAATGTATTGGGAAAAACTGATAGCAACAGTCTTTCGTTTACGCTTTAACTCGGCGATATTAAGAATCTTGTGCCAATTTATTGCCCTAGCTTAGGAGCAATCGAAATAATATCTATCATACGCTAAATCGCAACCTAAGGAATCCGACGGCAAGTCTCTTTCTTTTTCCTTTTTTTGGTACGTGTGTGAATGTTAGTGAGGGCGTGTGAAGTTTTTCTGGCGCAGTGCTATATTTACATCTTTAGATCAGCACGACTTTTGTAACCTATAAATTGTTTTTTGTAAATAACAATTAGGGCAACAAAACCTCCTGGAGCAGCTGGATGAATTTAGAACTTTCTTTCTTCTTCTTTTTTTTTTTTTTTTGGTTGGCTGTTGTTTTGTTTTAAGAATACTCTTTTAAATGTTATTTCTCAACAAACAAGGAAAATAAATATAACAAAATATAGACTAGAAAGAAAAGAAGAACAGGACTTGCAAAACAACATTAACTACAATAGTTTAAAGAAATTTTCTTATAAACATAAATAAAAAACTTACTTTCTCTGTATTTGTTCCAAAGCAGAAAAGCAAAAGAAACACTTATCAAAGAAATGAACACAGAGCTCGAATAGAAAATCTCGGCATCCCGGCCGCTTAATCTAGGTTTATGTTCTTAACACCTTAGCGTTTCGATAAAGCAACTGAGTAAAGGTATCAAGTATTACGCACTGAAGTGGGAGCGGAATATTTAAAACTCACAATAGTTGAAACCCAAAAAGGAGTACTGTAAACAATAAGTTGAAACAGATGTAAAAGAATTACAGCATCTGTAAATTATGAGAATTCACTTTTAAAATACTCTTAATTTAAGGGGCAAAACACATGAATTTTGTGGAAATCTGATAGAGATCTCGTTTCTGCATTAAATATATTCTGCGCTATTACGATGAAATTTCATGGCTTAAACATTAAAAAAAATCCTGCAAGTCTTAACCTTCAAATAATTGCACAAAGGCCCCAGAAGTTACCGCAAAATAGTGTTCTTACAATTGGGAAATGAGCGACTCCATTCAAAAATACAATCCAAGCTCTACGAACACAGCTTAGCTCAAATAGGATCCAGTATGAAATCGCACTGATTAGATACAGCAATCTTATATCGTATTAATAACAATCAAATGTCAGTCAATGAAGCTTAATATTTCGTCATCATTTTTGCTACAGGTTCTTAACGGCTGACAGAAATTTAAAGCTGGAAAACAACAACAACAAAAAAGTAGCGCGCTAATCTTCCTAAGGCAGCTTTTCTCAGTCTTTTTAATCTTGCGGAATTCTAGAAATAATATTCATGTTTCAGGAAACCACTGCATAAAAATTACATTCAATACCCGCTACATAAAAATTACATAAAATTATACATTAACAATGCACCGAACTATTCATTTATATTTCTCGTGGAATCGAACGATTTTGGGGGAGCTCCACTCGAGGGATGTTTTCAAATGTATTGTCAAAAATATCTTGTGCTACAACTCTGGAGTATTTAATTGCAAATTTATTACGTTATTAATTACATATTTAGAGGGGGTTGGAAATTTATTTATTAACATTGAAACTGCTGACTATATGCCACAAAATGCAGCCAGTACTTCTCTACGCACCTTGTACTTCACATTAGTTCGATACCGAGCCATTTTTTTTTCAATAGCCGGCACTAGCCATTATAGGCGTTGGCCACTACTATGACTGGAAGTGGTGGTCACTTTATTATGGAGGCACTTAATATGTGGGCCACAGTCGCCTCCTATGAAAGAACAAGCAATTTACATCCACGCATTCTCCGGGATTCGAAGCCCGGCCCTTTGGTACAGCAGTCAGACTCACTACCCACGCTCCCGTCTCGGCGATACGATACCTAATCTACGTCATAATAAACGTTCTTTCAATGCTACAGGCATGCACAGGGAAGAGAAGAATATAGTCTCGGGTGAGCTGGTGGTCTAACATCGTATAACCATAATGTTCTCGAAAGAGGAGCAGTGGAGTTGTTGGAAATGCAGAAATGGTTACAGTAAAATGTAATTCAAACACACCTAGAACACAACAGCGCAAAGGAGAAGCTTTCTTACCCCGTATTATTAGGCTAAATGAGACACAGACCAGGTAGGATAAGCCAAAACTGAAATGGCAAATCGAACAAATAGTGGCATTACCGGTCACAACCAAAATTAGAAGCTCATCAGAACTCTAATAGTTATAGTCGAAGATTATGGTGATTCTCATCCACGACTGAAGTGCATTTATTGTAATGCATACCATACCGCAACGTAGATCATCAGTGTGCAATATCAGTGTTCCTTTTTGGAACTTGCGACTAGCGCTTCAAAAGAAGCGGCGATGCCTTCCATAGAATCCATCCCTTTTCAGAGTGGTGCTTAGGTGCATGAAGCGCAATTTTCGGAATAAGTGATAAGAAGCTGATAAGTGCTATTCTATATACCATATTCCATACCATATTCTATACCAAACCATGTGACTATGATGTGATACCGAACACGAAAGAACCACTGCGTGGCGTTCGTTTCTGGACGCTTACAGAGATTCTTAAAGCAACAAACCGCTCCGACGCTTTCAACTCTATCTCGAGTATGCAATAATTGTCGCATTGTTGCCATTACAGCTAGTAATTACGTCGAAGAAAAGTTGAAGTTTCACAGAGGTAACGCTTTATGCTAGTTGTAAATAATTATCGCGAGTAGTTATTCTATAGCAACTCATTTCCATCCACTCCAGACATCGGTATTTCTTGGTTAGAGGTGGTAGTCCATCATTTTTGACATCCAAGCAAAATCCGTATTTCTTTAAAAAGAAAAGTTCTAAAATGCACGGATCTGTTATATTAGCCACATATACTGTACTTTCATATGCACAGGATGCGAACTTGATGCGCACGTTCCTCTTCAAT
Organism: Stegodyphus mimosarum; assembly: GCA_000611955.2. NCBI lineage: Eukaryota > Metazoa > Arthropoda > Arachnida > Araneae > Eresidae > Stegodyphus > Stegodyphus mimosarum. The sequence continues at coordinate 297,564 of KK120656.1, read as the reverse complement.
TGCAGTGACATTTTCTATTCGTCAAAGTTTGTAAAACTAAAGATGGATCAGGATACAGTAGGTTTCTCTCAGACAACATCAGCTCTCATGATTGGTACGCTAGCACAGGTGTTTACAGTCATCCGGAAAAGAGATCCATTTATTTCTCCTTTGCTATTAAATCTATGATTTCCACCGTGAAGATATCTGTAGAACATCGAAAGCTGAGTTTTTTGCTTTCTCTAATTTCTTTCTTTTTTTTTTTTTTGAGTAATTTTTAATCCTTTACGCATAGTACACTTCCTTTGTTAATGCACCTCGATGCCGCAACTCTAGCATTTTAATATTGTTACGAATTTCACATTTATTTGGCTATTTATTTACAATTGTAATTAAAATTGCCTTTATATTTCCCGTGCAACGCAGACGATTTTTGAAGAGAAAACTACATCAAAAATAAATAAATAAATAAAAATAAAAGAGTGCGTACATTTAATGTTCAATAAATACATATCTCGTAATTACTATCGCCATCCAGAAAAATCTAGAAAAATCGAGATTGTTCTAGTGATAATTAAAAAGCTTATAAAAGCCGAATTGAGACACCTCATCTCAGTAGTTGTTGTAGTTGTAGCTGTTTAAAGCGAACTGCTGTTTGTTTATGCTGTAGGGATTTCGCTGTGAGATAGAATTAGTTTATCTGTTTTGAATTGAGTTTCGCTAAACGTTTGAGATATTGCGCGAATATCTCTGAAGAAATATTTCAGCATTTTGATTTATTTCTTGTGGAAAGAATAAATTTTTGTTAACTTTTTAACGACTTGTGCATTCAATCCATAACGAACCCGTAGGCACGCAACAATATATTAGTAAAGCTGCTTTGAATTTTGAATGTTTCCGCTGACTCAAGTCTTTTCTTCAGTTCCGTCACGCACTCGGGACAGAATGTTTTGTGATACTGACATTTCTTAAACCGGTATCACATCTACAAGCTATCCTCAACATTTCCTAGAACTTTTGTTTTCGGGATATCTGATTGGCTGACTTATGCGAAAACCAGTTCTCCGGAGAAGTCGCATGAAAGACAAAATTTCAAATGAAACATTTTTAATTCAGTTTTAAAAAGTCCCGTGTAGCTATCCGGGAAATCGATTCTGGCGAAATATGTTTCGGTTATGAACACTCCTACGATAAGAGTAAAAGAAGCTCACTTCTCGTAGCCCCCTTGATGAATAGATGTGATAACCCAATTACAGAACGAAGATCGCTTCTGCTGGCTTTTTGTGCAGCCTCCGCTTTTATGGAAGGACACTCTTCAAATCTTCTTTGTCCGCAATTGCCTGTTGTATCAGCATCACTAACAGCGTTGGCAAAATGCTGGAGACTCAAAATCTCCAGTATTTTGAAATTAATTTTCTAGCCGCATTGCGAAAATGCCAACTAAGTTTATGTTTCGATATCATTTGCTATTTCTTTAAAAAAGTTTCTTCCGAATTTTGTTGTCGCGTATTAAACTGAAGTCAGCGATATTCCTTGAGATATTTCATGCCAAATCGCAACTTTAAAGCATTAACTAAGGCATCAACTACTGAACATTTCTTAGCTGAAAGCGTTTGGCAGAAGATGGCAGCATCCTATCCGTGTAAAAAAACGGCCAAATTTCAAGGCTTTGGAGTTCCACTGATTTGCCTGTGAGATCATTTCAACTATTGTTTTGTAAACGATCCATTACGATTTTGTCTTATTTGGCAAAAGTTTACTTGCGAGGCGAGTTTAATAAATTGAGATACTTGCCTTTGTGCAAGTATAGCAGGCTAAGCCGGAGCATCAATCACGCAAGTCTAAGCCAGAACGATATATTTATACACTAAGCCGGTTTTACAAATTTCGTTTCTAATTTTAGAATTTCTTTCTTGAGTGTTTCGTTCAATGTATAAATTTCTTCGGTGTCAGTGGTGATTTCTTCATTTAGAAAGAAATTTTCAAAAAATTAATTTTTAACTTCCTCAGTTAAAATTTATATCTTTCTCTTCTAAAAGGATTCTATCTCGTTCACAGCATTCACGATTTTCGACTTTGACAGCGGCAATACTTTACTTTCATTTCAATGGCATATGCTTCTACCAATGGCTTCATTTCAGAGATATTTGCTAAGACTATGTTCTTCACTTCAACAGAACTCGCGGCAGTCATTTCCATGATAGCTTTCAACTACGCTTCCATATTCCTGTATAGAGACATTAGGTATTTTTGAAGCAGGAGTATTGAAAAATGAACAACGCCTTCACTAAGAATCGAACCACGGACCTCTGGGTTACGCGTCGAATGTGCTCATCACTACACCACGAAGGCATGCGAAGAGGGTGAGAAAAATAGCTTATATACTCCCCCTTTTAAAAGGCGACTGGGGTTCAGGGGACCTAATCGCCAAATCCCGGTGGTGGAGAATCATCATCCACCACCTTTTTAGTTCGGGGGCCAGCGTAGAGACATTAGGTATTTTTGAAGCAGGAGTATTGAAAAATGATCAACGCCTTCGCCGGGAATCGAACCACGGACCTCTCGGTTACGCGTCGAGCGTGCTGATCACTACACCACGAAGGCATATGTGAAGAAGGTGGGAGAAATACCTTCTACCTGGTTCTATTTTTTTCCCTCAATACAGCTTTATGACGGAAATTCTAACCCTAAAGTGGCAACAACTTCATAGTTTGATAAAATGCGATTTTCTTCCTATCATGAAAGAGCGGTGCCATCTGTTGAGAAAAACTGCAGGAAAAAGTGTAGACGCAAGTTTCATGCTAAGCCTACTATAACTGCTTCTAAAACTATGCTAAAGGGTAAAAATCGACGCACCTCTATCCGAGAGCTCTGACACTGCTCTTGACCATACCTTATGTAACGCCATTTGAACTATTATTTAAAGCTAACTGAATAAAACATTCTCAGTTTTATGAACTAAAATGGACCGACTGTGAGAAATGCTCGTAAAATCGAAAGGAAATGTGAATGGCATTATAGAAACATGAAAGAGATCAATGTTGGTAAACATATGCAGTTTATAAAGTGATGTTTTGCAAAAATGCAAATCAATTGTAAATAAATAAAAATTGATTGAAAACTGGCTTGAAATAGAGGGTTATATGTATAAACTAAAAGTTTATTATTAATCACAATTTCAATCAAATAGGTTCTAAAATAATAAGTCTCGAGTTTATTTCGCAAGTTTATGTTAATACAAGTTAGCTTTCTAGGAATCTAATCTATAACGTAACAAATAATTATCGAGCTCTTTAAATCGAATCAATTCTGGAATAGGAAGCCTCAACTTTACTTTAGATCGTAAATTTACCCTAACGCAGTAAATTACATTCTAGTCATCATTAATGCACAAAGAAGATATCAAACTACATCTTATCAGAGTCAACATGCATTTTTTTCCTGAAAACCTGTTCTTGAAGAAGTAGTTTGAAAAATAGATTCTGAAGCACAACGTTTTCCTGCGAAATCCAAAACGGTTACCTATCATGGCGTAGTTGGCAGCTTAGCCGATAAGAAACGAGGCAGAAGATAATAGAAACTTTCCATAAACAATAAAAAGGAGTTCTATTTGATATTTCATTCAAGCTACCGATTGAAGGCAATAGTCTCAGAATTAAAAAAAAAAAAAAAAAAAATTGCAGTAGACACGGTGTTTTGCCAAACTCTGCTTCCATATGATATCAGCTGCTATTCCTATGTAGAGATTCCGGCTTCAGGGTTATTTCTAAATGATGTGGATTCCTTGACAGGAAAAGTCGAGAAAATACGGGTTGAGCGGTAGACGCCAATAAACATTAAACAATTAGATTGCGAATAAAGGATCCTTTTCGTATTTTGTGTATGTCGCAGAGATAGAAAATATGGTTTCTCTTTCGTCAATGTGAAGCGAACCATAGAAGGCTCATCTAAGAAACGAATAAGGAATGCGTTTGAAAAAAAGTAATTTCATATGTGAAATTCTCAGAAAGGCCTTTCGTTGCAGCTCGTAAATGCTGTGGCAGCTTTGTAAAAAAGGCTTGACCTGGAGCTTAACGTTATTTATTGTTTAATTATTTATATACCATAATGCAAGCAGAAGACTAGACAACTGTATTATTTTCTTGAAAGATGTTTTGGCGGAAAGATAAATTATCTCGAAGAATTCCTACAACGAACGATATGAAAAAAAATATCCTACTCTCCTTTTCTTGAGCCGATGCAGAAAAAAATGCGCGGCGCCTAATTTTTTATTGCTATGAGGTTATAATTGGTTAAGAAAAGGTTCTGGTGGATTGTGATAGACCAATTAAGTTCAAGTAAAACGTGGTTGCGTCAAATGGCTTTTAATTAGTAATTAGGTAAAAAGGAACCATTTGTAAAAAAAAAAAGGGGCGAAGCGGCCGCATCAGTTTACCTTACTTACGAACGGCTTTCCGACAATTTCACATGCAAAAAATCTTTTTTCCAGCGCACGTTCGTTACTTAGGTGGGACTCCCGTGGCTCTCTTCTCATTAAGGAGGAGAAAACATACTCTGTGTCTCAACGACATACACAGAAAACGAAAAGGATCCTTTATTCACAATCTAATTGTATAACTTTTACTGGCGCCTACCGCTCAACACCTATTTTCTCGACATTTCCAGTCAAGGGATACATAACATTTAGAAATAACCCTGAAGCCAGAATCTACTCTATACATAACACTACAAGACTTAAAAAAATTGCTGTAATATTTCATACAATTCTGTACGTTACAGTTCTTGATGACTCGAGTCAGGTCTCTAATACGACTTGAGTCGCTAGCAAAAGTCCTTCATCCCTCGTACTAAAAAAGAAGGGTTCCCAGTCATTTTTTACTCTGATTGTCTAAGCAACCAGTAACATCACACTATAGGCAACATTTTAGACATCAGAATAAAATATTCTGACTGCAAATTGACTCATCACTCCGGTTCGCCGTAACCTCGTTTTCGCAGAAAAATTGCTCGATGTCATCGTAATCTATACACTCAACAGGCTTTTAAAGTTCAATAGTAGTCTTTTCAAGTAGTGACCTCTTCGGAAAGCGCAAATTTTGGAACAGGAAGTTACAATCCTATTTTATCTATATGGTTCGAAACTAGGATTTTGTTTAAATCTTCTCTTATCGTTGTCATATATTTCAGAGACCCTCCCTTTCAAATAAAATTTCTTTCGAAACAGGAAGTTCCGAATTTAAAAATAGTCTTGTTTGGATTTTAAAAAAATACACAAACTGATAAATATATTTTAATATCTGCATAGAATCTCTCTTCTCTTCGCACATATTTAGATATGCAGATTTACATGTACGTATTTAATCTGGCGTTAAATAGAGAAACTCTGAATTCTGCCATTCTTACTGTTGCAACTTAACTTGATATATGAGATCAGAATTAGTGACTTCACGAACAGAATTACTGGCTTCACGACAGATGGGTCCCCAGTATAAACAAACATCATTCCATCATCCCTTACACGTAGAAAAACTATCTCTAGAATCCGTATAAAACTGCGCCAGATGCTCAGTGAGCTTTACAAACAGCGATGAGCTGCATTTCCCCATTCTTCACTTTTCGCTACCGCCCCCACAACCCTCATGGGAGACAAAGGTGCTTTCTGACATCTGTGCGTCAGTTATCTACAGTTGTGAAGTTCAGAAGTTTGTATTTTAACTCCATTACTGCTGTACAGTGCCGTTTGATAACTATATGATGAGAATGTATACATTTGTATAAATGCAGCAATTCGTTTCATTTTACTTGAATATTAATATTTAAACCTTTTGCTACTAAAGACTAAAGAGTGTGATAGTTCTGAATACGCGATATGAATAAATCCAAGCAAGTAAAGCTATTCATAACATAAAAATCTTTCTTAAGGTTCATTAAGTTATTTCAAATATTAAACAACAACATTTCATGAAACAAAGCATTTCGTAGAGAAGAACAGGGATTTAAAATGCACGAAGAATAAAAGAACTTCATGCATTGGAAGTCAGAAGCAAAAGATTTCCTACGTGTCCCTGACTTCCAATGCATAAACTTTCAACTCTTCGTACACTTGAAATCTAGCTTTTGTTGTAATCTCCTTCACAGCAACAATAATGTTGGATTCTGGTTCCATCATTTTCATCATTCAAGGATGTGTCATAATTACAGACGATTTCGCTGTAAACGGCAATGATTTTTTGAGCAAGATTCTTGTATCTGTGGTAACGCAATTGGAATGCTTAAGGGCTAATTTCTTTTGATAGCGATCTTCTAGTGCAATGGTCTGAAACTGGCGGCCCGCATAGCGGCCTCCGAAGCAATTTTACACGGCCTATGTATATATTTTCGTTAATAATGAGCATTATTATGAAACGTATTATTATGACAATAATTTGAAGAAAACTTCTTTAAAAGGTTTTAATGATTTGAAGTCCAACTCTACATTATTTTTATTAGCATCAAAAACGAACGCGATAATGTTGTAAAAAATATACAAATGGAGCTGGTTAATTTGCATTGTGAAATAAATTTCATTCAAAAATGAGAATTTACAGATTTGATTAAGTTTTATTCAAATTTAATAAGTCTTCAAAATACAAATGATAAATATTCTCAGATATGAATATCTGCCATTTGGGACTACATTTATATGCACAAAGTTTTTTCCGCAGTTGAAAATCAACAAGAAAAGAAAAAGAATCTCCGATCAGCATCCTACAGCCCGTTATGAATGTAGGTTTTCGTAATTTTTTTCCAAAACTTGACCAAAATGGAAATGCCACCAAGTGTCATAGCTGAAGTTTGTTATAAGAAATACAGAAGTTCCACTTGGAAATATTTCGTAATTTTATTTATTTATTTGGTAAATTCAATATATTAGAATTATTGAAATAAATATTAATCTGACAATTTAATATTTAGTTCTGAAGCCGATTGTATTACAAAGTGTAACCAACCTTAAGATTTCATACAGGATATTAATATAAATCTAAATTTTTCTTTTTGCGTTATAATAATTATTGTATATTTATATTAGATAATTTTATTTAATCGCCCCGTCAGCTGCTTTCAGATCGTCCATTAGGTCCGTCTTGCAGCTTGAGTTTGAGACCACTGAGCATCTCATTTTCAACTAGTGTGCTACTGGTAATTCAATTATCTAGTTATACCTTTTTATTGAGTTCACTCGTGGTGTTTCTCTGTGAGTAGAATTTTGTTACCGAGTTTTAACCTACTTCTCGATAAGCTATCGAATTCAAATTTTGCACATCCTCTGTTTGTCGGTGACAATGCAATGTAGTATTTTCAAAATTAGATTTAGAATCTTAGCCCAAAGGAACGTTAGTTCAGAAGAGCTATTAATTTCGTTTTGGCATTTTGTGTCGATAAAAGGTGAATCACTTTTGAAATTGTTGCCACCAAATATTATCGCCCTATTTAAAGAAATTAAATAATGAAGAATCTGCATAAATGTACGTATGTATCTCGCATTGTGATAAAACAACGGTACCTAGAGCCATCAGATTTTGAATAACGTACGTCTCTACCCGAATATGGGCATCTGGAAGCCCAAATTTGGAATTTGGAATGTGTTTTATTATCTATTTCATATTCTGTAAAGCATTTAAAAGTTTTTGTTTAAGAAACTCAGCAATTTCAAAGCGAGCAATGGCAACACTCTGCGGAATTTTTTTTTCATCGCTCGAGACTGTGTATCGGAAATTCTAAGATATGCTCTTTTAAGCATTTTGCGATAATGCTATTGGATTGATGGTTTAAGTGCGAAGAACATGATATTTAATAAATAAAGGTACAAAACGCTCAAAAAAAGCCTTTTAGGCGTAATATAAAATCTGTGACAAGCCGACCACTCGTCCAAGGTATATGCTAATGCACTTCGGGCCCGAAAAGGTCAAGAAAGCAGAAAAAAAGGTCACTGCAGGCCTTGGTCCACTATAGTTTTTTTTTAAATTAATTTAATAACACTGTTGAATGCCATTATCCGTTTTTAATATATTGTGAGCCCCGACGCTTTTATTATTCGCATTATAAAATTGTAGATGAGTTCTGTAAATTGAATTTTTAATCTATTATTCCCATTAAACTATAAATTATCTTCTCCTTTTAATGCTCTTTCATTTTAAATAGTTTTTAGTTCTTTAGTTTTATATCTTTTTTAAATGATAAAAGTTTATTGTATAAAAACGTTTTTTTTTCAATTGCATTTTTTAAATTCCTAATTCAGCTTCATTCTACGCGTCATTTCAGATAAATAAACAGATACGATAAAAACCTGTTTGCTTTATATGAAGTTAAGGGTTTCTCTAGTGGCTATTTCAACCCAAGATCAATAACGGCGAAAGGGTTGACCGTATGGGCGTTTTTTGTGGTTTCCTCTCATGAAATGTGTGTGCGAATCCATTTCTTCAATTCAGAGTATTCCATGAATAAATCTCTACTTTCAAGCAGACAGCCCTTTTCCACAGGGCCGTCTCCAATACAACAAACCCAACTCCCCTGGAGTCGACTAGTGTGCTGGCAAAGATCTGTAGTCTGGCAGTCTCAGCACCGGCGGTACAAAAACATAAGCTTGACAGCTCCACACGGCCTGTGGGTGTTGCAAGGTAAAAATTAAATCTTCGACTTCCTTAACGATGTCGCCCACGGAGTGAGTTTGAGTAAGATTTAGGGAAGACCAATGCGGTTTTAGGTATCCCGTGTAGCACTGGTAGGAGCAAGACGGCCAGTCAAAACCCACCCCAACGTGGTCTCTGGTCACCGGGAGTGTGGACCCCGTCTAATCGGTGCATCTAGAACTTTAAAGGGCCATTCTCATTAGGGTCTAAGCTTACGGAGTCAATTCTATCTGTCGACTAGCTCCGTTATATGTGAAGTTCAGACTTTGGAACTCGCTCCGTTTTGAGGAAAAACTGGTTTTGGAGCTGCGTCGTCTGTACCAGATGTCTTCGTTAACCACTGTGAACGGCCCTTAAAAATTCTACCGGCCCGCGGTGTGGGGGCTTGTGGTGTAAGTGAATTCTATATAACTCCAAGGTTTTGAGTTGTGTTGTAACGCTACAAATGTCGGAACAAGTATATACATTTATACCAAACCCTAAAAACTATTAAAACCCTAAAAACAATTATAGAAAAGACTGCTTATTACAGTTAAAGAGTTAAATATGGAGAAATATAGCTTAGGCATGGCATATGTTAAAACAGAAATAACGAGGAAGAACCTCCAAATAAAAAAAAAAAATGGAGGTTTGCCAATAAATAACAATATTATGAAATTAAGCGTACCAATAAAAAACTATGCAGCAGAAGAATTATACTTATACATTAAAAAGGAATATCTAAATATAGAAGTAACAGAATGTTGGTACTTTCTGAATACCCAGACTCCCGATTTCAATATTCAATTATTTCTTGTAAAAATGTAATGCTTCCATAGCTGACGTCATAAACTTACACTTGACAGTCATATAAACATCTTGTAAATATTAAAAACTGTTTTTATCAATTTAAACCCGATAAATCAAATGGTATTGCAGAGTCATTAGGTTTATTTTGAAGGAGGGCACGTGAAAAATATTCAATGCTTTCGCCGGGATTCAAACCTTTGTATGCGCGTCAAGTATACTTTTAATTACGCCACGAAGACATGCGGAAACGAGGGAGAAAATACCTTATGGCGACTGGGAATAAGGAGACCCAATCGCCAAATCCTGGTGGAGACGAATTATAGTCAATCACCTTTTTAGTTCGGACGCCACTGCAGAGTCATTTAGAATTTTTCGATGTCAGGAGACTGAAGAAAACCACAACGACCTCTCCGGGAGTCGAACTCCAGACTTCCCGAATACGCGTGGAGTATACTTCCAGTTACACCACGAAGGCATGCGGAAAGGAGGGAGAAAATATAGTATGTTTACTGAATGTAAATAATTGATCAAGGTTAGTGATGTTAATTTATGCAATTTATATTTGAAATTAACTTCTAAATTAATTATTAAGTTTTAAAACTGCAAAAATTGTCACAAGGCCATAACTGAAAAGCATCTTTGGTTGCAAAAAATGTGAAATCGGTCACATAGAATTTTTTCTCATAAATTTCTTTGTTTCGAGCCATACAGATTAATAAAACAAACATTTTTCGCCAATTCAGGATGTCGCGAATGAGTAAACGGATTTTTCGCTGGGGTGTGGATAATCAAAATGTACCAATATTCTCTTACGTATGCTTAGATATTCATCTTCAGTACATCAGAATAGTTCTCCTCCTACATATTTTCTTATTGGCCCTTTTACATAGTTTTTTTGTATAACGCGGATGTTCTAAAATTAAGATGTTTAGACTTAACTTTGAAAATATTCATAACCTATTTACCTAAGTATGTCAGAACGATTTACCACAAATTTATATTTGTGAATATTAATTTTTATACAAATTTCTTTTATTATATATATTTAAAAAGACACGTACTTGCTGATGCAATTTTTGGATACTATTTACTACAATTACTTACGCTTTATCTCGTAATAATTAAACCGCAAGCAAAAAAATGAGGTTCTATATATTTTAATCTCTGAGCTAATTGCAAATGGAAAGAATTAATCACTCAAAGTTCAGATTAATATTTGTTAAAGTAGAACGACTTGTTTTCAACCTTTGTTCTTTCGAAAAAGATCTCAAACCAATAAATAAAATAGGCAGGAACACCCTTCTAGCAGATATTGCAGCTCAATGCGCAAAGCGTGGAAATGATGCCACACCCCCTTCCAATCTAGGGAATAACATCCGGGAGTTCTTAGTCTTTTCCCTCTTCCTTTCTATTTTCGTAAGAGAGGGAGGCCCCGAAATATTTACCTTCTGGCTGGAAACGTGTTGGCTACAAAGTTGCGTCTGGAAGCTTGCCCATCGCAGTGTCTGCAGAAGCGAACCTTGCCCGCAGTTCGCGCCGCAGTGTTAAAAGAGTTCGACTACCGTGACCTAGAGACTAAAAATGAAGTGGTGTTGAAGTTACTACGGACGCCGTAAAAGTGAAATAAAAAGTATGCAACAAACTACACAAACAAGAAATACACCATCAAGGAAAAATTATAGGCTAGTAAACAGGAATGATTAGCCCCTTAATCCGCAATGGAAGACTGAGAAAAAAGGAGGTAAGAATTCACCATACATATTTACACACATTTGCCAGTTTCATTTCATGGATTTCAGAGCCTGAAATAATAAACAGCAGCAGCCCCCCAAATAACACAGCACTTCCACAATGTGGTTTTAGTTTAACACAATCTTAAAACTGGAGGAGATGCCTCTTTATAGCCTTCATAGCTTTCTATACCACTGTTCCGTCCTAACATGGGTTTGAGCAAATTTCAAAGCAATTTTCATTATTGAACATGTATGACGGAGCTGTTGCTATCTCGACATCTCAACATATTAAAATATAATTTAATAAATCATGCTCAAGACAAAATTAAAGGGACAATAAAGAGAAAGAAAGAATGGTTAATTAAGATTAATTAATTAAGAATGGTAATGGTTGCGTTGCTTGGAACAATTAACAGTCAAGTGACGATCCTCCTAACTTACAAGTGCTTAGCTTCATACAAAAAAATTTAAAAAAACCTCTTAGACAAAAGTATTCAAATATAAAAAAAATTGTTTGCAAAATGTACATAAGAGAACTGGAGATGACACTAAACAAAGCTCAGATGATGAAGATATTTCACAGAAAAGGAAGTGACTTCGCTTGATGGTGATTAGTGGTGATGATGAAAATTTGATATAATATTAATATCTAACAATTCCGATTAATTATTGCTTTAATAAGTATGTTCCTTTAGTCACAAAACAAAAATTATTATTATTATTATTTTTCAATTTACAAAAATTTTTTAATTATTTTTTTTATTCCTATAACAGATTTTATAGAAGCCTAATGATCATGTCATACGGCGTTTCTCGTACATACACACACTGAAAATATCGATTTTTTGAGAAATATAATTAGTTTGAATGTAAATACAAAATACTTAGTATAAATGTTGCACAACTGGAAAAGCAGTACGTTTGAGCTGAGTTGGGCCTTTTTTACCTTTGGAGACATCTTCCTTTATTTTTTCAATACAGTTCGACCGTCTCAAACGCAACGTTGGTTGGCATTCTGTCAAAACACGTAGACTCGTCCAAAAGGGGTGTTATTATTGCTGCAACGTGAAAGTCTTCTCTTCAATCAATCAATCAATATACTTTTATACCGAGCTGCCGCTGTTTAAAACGCGATGCTGCCGGCTAGATGATAAGTTTGCCTCGTGGGCGCATGACATGGAGATGTCTGGACTGGGTGAAAGGAGGTCGGAAATGAGCAAATACGTCTTCTCATCTCCGAAAAGAGAGAATTTAATATGCTCGAGGGAAGAAAAGTCCACATCCTTCCACCCTATTTTGAGAATAATTCGATCCGAGCATGCGTGTTTGCGCTCATGGTCGCGGATGAGGCGGTCGAACTATACTCGGAATTTTTTGGTAATTTATGATATTACGAAAAACTGTCAGAGAAAGTTGAAACCGGAGTAGTTACCTAGAAATTTTTTTGGGGAAAAAAACGGATATGCCATGAATATGTAAAACTATATAAAGCTACTATTTAGTTCTGTCATTTACTGCTATAAAGTGCACATAAATATATTCAATCTAATTTTATTACCCAATTTGTTATTAATGTTATACATTTTCCTAATGTATATATGTCAGCACTGCTGTCTTAGATATTACACGTTTTATCGCCTATAAGCGAGTACAAAGAGTTAAAGTATTGGATACACATAGACGGATTAAGCTATTAATACATTAGTGTGCAAAACTTAAGGAACATTTCTGATTTTGGCCATAATTCCGCAAAAAGTCAGCTGGGAGATATGAAGAGGCATAAACATACTTACAGGGGCACAATGTAGAACTTAAAGGATAAAGAACGCATAGTAAGAAAAAAAGAATAGGACGCAAGCAGTACTGAACGAATAGGAAAAAAAGCTTTATTGACAGAATGATGTTGGTACAAATAACTGTATGGCCAAGATGGAGGACCAAACTAAAGAACCTGAATAAGGGATATGACTTCCCCTAACTGCAATGGTTGCGTTGTTGATCCGTCGATACTCAACATTAGATTATCCATCAGTTTTGGCGTAAGAGTTCTCATTCTTCAAGGAGCATATGTTTCAGTTGTCTGGTGTTCTCCTTATCCAATTCAAATTCTATTAACGAAGAAGTGGAGGTAATTGCATTTAATTGCAAAGGTACTCCGAAATCAAAACGCCTTGGTGCGGAGGGTAAGATCGTACTGCCAGGCGTCTTCCTAAAGTATTACACACGTGTTCAATGAGATTTGTAGCAGGGTAGCACGCTGGTCAATCCATTCCGTAGATGTCTTCATTTTCCAAGAGCTCCTCAACAGCATTAGTCCTGTGTAGCCGTACATTGTCATCCACGAAAACAGAGCGGAGACCAATGGCAGTCCGGAAAAGGCGCACATGGGGAGGGTAATTTCATCACTGTAACCATCTCCGGTAAGTAAAGTTGTGTCGAGGGGGGGGAGGGAAAACTCCGTCGGGCCGTTCATCACAATACATCCCCATATAAACACGCCAGAAACAAACCAACTTCGCCGATGTTAATGGGATGAAAGCGTGCCTCAACATTTCTCCATATCAACTGGCGCCGAAAATCGTTTGTCAGACTGAAACGACTGTCATCGGTAAACGGGACGTTTAGGAATCCAATCATTATGTTCTCTACGCCCCCGTAAACTGAGATGCCAACGAGCTGCTGTCAATGGTATGCAGCGTTCAGAACAGTGGGCGACTAGTTCTGAACGCTAAGAAGTCGGCAGGCGACAGTAAACCGGAACATCTGTCGTCCGGTTTCCGTGCGCAACGGCTGAGCAATGTTACACGCTGTCTGGTTTCGATCTTTTTTCTCTTGCAGGGCGATATGTCGATCATCAGTCACCGGTGTTTTTCTTGGTCGACCACCATCAACCTTTCTTATTAGTTGTACCTGTCCTGGAATGCTTTCCAAGCTTGTGAAACAACGCTTTTATAAACTCTGAACTCTTGGGCAGCAGACGTCATACTACGCCCCTTCTCAAGCTTGCCGATCGTTCTACCACGCGTAAAGGTGTCCTAATATTTTCTTGTAGCTGTACTACATGTACAACCTCACTTGCAGAAGAATGCCTTGAAAATGCGCCTTTCTTTGTAAGTTGCTTTGCACTGCGCGTGTTGACTCTGATGTCATGGTGATGCATCATCTTTCTAATGAGTTGGCTTTTCATTGTACTCATCGCAAAAAGCCTTTTTTAAAAAATCCATGGCAGTATGTTAAAAAACGAATTTGTTGCTTGAGTTTTCCTGGCTAGTGTAGATAAACCACAAAAACTTACGAACGATGCAAGATTAATGTCGACACAAGTACAATTTCGTTAAGTATATGGCATACATTTTTTTCTTAATTATATTTGGTTTCCCTTGCATCACATTATCATAAACATATAATTTATAATATAATACAATATACAAACTATACGCTAATCTACTCTTTATGTGATGGCCAAAGAAAGCTTTTCATCAAGTAAAGGCTACAATTAGGTCTTTAAGTGTCAGAGGAAGGGTTATTTCTTCATCGGAACCTTTAAAGCACCCAAATTCTACAAAAGGTATGCTGGCCACACCACGTATTCGGACAACAGAAGATACTCAACAGAAGATACTATGATCCAATGATTCTCGTTGAAGTCCAGCAAAAAAACTTTTAACTCCTTCCGCAGACATGCCAGGAACAGAAGTTCGCATTCGAAGCAATTTAAGAACATGCTTTTACTAGTTGATTTAGTGAGTCGTATAGAGGTATTAGAACTGCAGTCTTTTATTTAAGCATTATCAATATCTTTTTCCTTTTTAATCTTCTCCTTTTTAACTGTCATAATTTAAAGAAGGAAATAAAACAATAAACATTTCTTCACGAATTGCACACAACCATTCTTGGTAAACATATTGGTCCCGAATGGGTATGTGCGCTTATAGTAGCGATTTTCGTCGTAAGATAGTAGTTGCATGCTGAACTAAAGATTGCGTTTCCTTCAGATCCACAACAGTAATCACTTATTTTTCGCTTTCAAGAATCTAAATGCAAATAAATCTTAAAGCTACAATTCAAAAACAGAAATCGAAAATAAACCATTTCTGCACTCTTAAATGCACTTCACATTTAAAAGCATACTTAATTAAATACATTTGGTAAATTTGCTTCTAAAGATTTATTAATTATTTCTAATAAATCCATTCATACACTATATTACAGTATTGCCATGACACATTTCAGCGGTATAAATCTTTTAACGTTTTACCACACACTACTTTTCACCGAACTGTTTTAGCATTAAAAAAAAAAAACCCTTTACTAAATAATAATGCTGCTCTGTAGGCAGCGAAACTATAACAATAGTTGCGAATGCGCTTAATTCAAAAACTGGCACATGGAATAAAGTTCTGTGTTAAACCTCCAAAAACAGGGTCATGCACATAAAGGTATCCTCTATTACACTATTGTTTACCAAAAAACTCCATTACAATCTTAGAAATATATTTTTTACGTTTTCGATTGTTATGTGCTCTCAGTGGCTGTTTCAAAGAACCAAAAGGTTTAATTTGGAGAAGGAAGGTAATGCGTAGTTATTTCAACATTTGTGCAGTTAAGAAGGATTTTGAATTATGCTCCGTTAACGTAGGAGTGAAGAGATCAATCTCGATTTCAATACTATAGTAATGAATACCGCAAAGTACCAAACGAAAAGGCGAAAACATGAAAGTGAATTTATCCGTTCCACGGGAAGATTTTAGAATACAACTCCGCCAAAAACATTATTTAAAATATCAAGGTATGAAATGATGTAAAATCATAATCCTCAGCTATCACTGAGGTTCTAAGAAAAGTGGACGGGTAGAACGAAGCACATATTAATAAAGAAAATTATTTTATCGCTTCAAATTACAGTACGACATTAATTCAGGCAATGCACTTTATGCGGAACACGTCCTAGTACCTATAAGCTATTCTATTTTTAGTCCAAAGGGGCTTTGTACCTGAAGGACTATAGTTTTCGTTTTGCGATTTTGCGTTGAATCGTTGTGAATGTCCGCTTCACTTTTCAAATTGTTGCCACCAAATATTTGAATTATTGATAATGACTTATTAATAGTGAAGCTGTATTATATTTGAAGAAATTAAATAATGAAGAATCTGCATAAATGTATGTATGTTTCTCGCATTGTGATAAAACAACGGTACCTAAAGCCATCAAATTTTGAATGACGTACTCTTACTGCGAATATGGGCATCTGGAAGATCACCATCATCAAATTTGAAATTTAGAATTTGTCTTATTATCGATTTCATATTTTTTAAAACTTGATTAGCAAACTCAAGGATTTCATCAAAGCGAGCAATGGCAACGTTGTACAGAAAAAAAAAAAAATTTTTTTTTATCTTCAGCGCATGAGACTGTATATCGGAAATTCAAAAGATATGCTCAATTTAAAATTATTTTGCGGTATTGCTCTTGAACTGAAGTTTATGGTTTAAGGGCGAAGAACATGATATTTAATAAATGAAGGCAACACACAAAATGCTTAAAAAAACGCTCGTTTGGACGTAATTTAAAATCTGAAACCTTTCAGATTTTGTTTGTTTGTTTATTAAATTTAAACTAATTAAATTTAAATTATGAACAAGCATTATTAATTTAATGGTACAAAGTGTTTTTTTTTTTACATTTTCAAATTTCTGAAAATGATGTTTTATTAAAGGAAATAATTCCGGTCAGAATAGGATGCTACTCCATTTTGCTAATCCAGTAGCATCCTACCCTATCATCAGGCTTTATAGTGAAATTCAACAACACGTATGATTTTGTGATTCCAAGCAAAAATGGAACAGCATAAAAACTTAAGTTTTTCTTATTTTTTTAGTTGAATATTTAGCAACGAAGAGACGTATTTTCGCACTATTGTTTATTATATACGTAGAAAACATTAATCCATAAAACATACTCCACTGCACTTTTTTCATTTCAGAAAATAAACCTTTGAACCACTCACAGGTACCCATAAATATCAAACAAATAGAATAAGTATGACTTAATTATATTATTACCTCTTCTACACAGTTAATCAGAAGTAACTTTCTCTCTAAACGTTTTGAAATATTTTATGCGGTACGTGATGTGAACCACTTTGCATACATCGTGAACTGATGCCTTGCATATTAGGGAGGTAAAATAACTATGCAACTTTACAAAAGTCACTCTCACACATGAGTGTAGCTTAGTATATCACAGTCCCACGTTATATATATCTTCACGCAAAGACGGAAAACACGATCAATTTAAATTGCATATCGTTCAAGTATGTGAAGAAAAGGTTTTATTATTCCACAATTTTGGATTCTAATTTTTAAGATGCTTTAGTAACTATATAACCTAGAAATGAACTATTTTGTCTAGACAAAGATGATAACTTATCAACTGGATACAATGCGTAATTCAAATTAACTATGAGCTTCACAAGAATTATAATAAAAAAAAAAAAACTGATGTGTACACCACCTGACTTCTTTGTACGGAATATTAAATTATACTCATTTTGCATTTCATTTAAACTTATTGGATTGAATTAAATATACTTCGTCGATACCGCATTAACCACAATAGAATAAATGCACTCTTTAAAATTCACTATATTTGTTTACCACAGCGACACTCTGGCGCCAGGTTCGCTTAACAACGTTACATCTCATTCATGTTATTACTCAAAATGCACAAAAATTACGTATCATCTGAAATCTAATCGTTGCCTCATTTTCTATTCAAATACTATGCTAAATCTAAAACGATGTATAAAAGAAATAAAAAAAAATTTTTTTTTCACAGACGATTCAGTATTTCTCATTCAATTAATTCAGTTCTCAACACAGAAATACATAAAAACTCAGAATATCTATATTAAAAATTACGACATAAAATTTTATGTCGTAATTACTAATTTCCTCGAATAAATTCCAAAATGGATTAGGCTCGATTTAATTCGCAATAATAAAAGAAGGCGTTATCTTTCTTGTTGCAAAGCTTAGTTTCTCTAGATTGGCAACAAATCCACTATTCTGCTGTTTCAAATGTAAACAAATATGTCCGCCATGAGAAAAATGATTAGGCTTAACCGCACTTAAACAACTTTTAAATTTTTGATAATTCTGCAGTTATAATATGCAGGTTAACTAAAGGCATAAAAACCTTAACCGGAAGATAAGAACAACATAATTCAATTATTTTAAAGCAAAAAATGCACACTTTACCAATATACAAGAATAAAAGAACTAAGCTCACTGAGCCGAGTAACACAGTGGATATATATATATATAAATATATTTATATACTTTTGGTGGGGCCGTTTGTAACCAAAATAGGAGGTGCACATCTAAATGTTATAACAGTCCTATCTACAATATTTCAATGTTCTGAGGGTACTCTTTTTTGAATTACGCGAATATATACATACATACGTACGTGTACGTGCGTACGCACAGATGCCACAAAAAAGTCTCTTCAGAATCCATTTTAAATCCCTTTTATAATTTTTTTGGGGAAAAAGAGTCCTTTATTCTGTCCTTACGTTCAGATATCACGCAAAAACATATTTAAAGTCTATTCGATAGCGGTCAAAATGGATATTTTCGTTGAAATATGATACTCGAAATTTTTCGCGATTACAATACCTCCTTTTTACTTCGTACGAGGAAGTAAAAAGTGCTAAATCGTTCGTGATAGTAACTACTACTTTATTCATCAACATGTCAACAGCAACAAATTATTTTATTATATAAACTCAGTGTCATGAGCCCAAAAAAATGCCGAAACTTCTAAAATTGGGTCGAGAAATCAAAATGATGTTACGTATGTATTGAGATACGATTTGTCTGCAAGGAACAGAGTAACCCTAATTGCCTTAATTACCGCGAGTAGCCTTAGGGCGTAAAACTGAAATATCTGGTAAAAATTCTATGTAACTAACTGTATGCTAGTATTGAAAGAAAAGATCTGTGATTGAACAAAGTAGTGATGCATCTATATACTGACTCATGAACATAAAACTCTTACACTTACAAATGCCATAATGTCTGATCATGGCAAATGAATAGTGTCATGGTATTTTGAATAATAGCACAATTACCTTTCGGTAAGCTTTCAGAAGGATGCTTTTTGTATGCCAGAGGATTTTAAGAACACCTGTCTCGTATGAAACACAAATAATATGCAGCTGGTACACGTCGCTTCGGGTGTCGAAGAGTAAAACATTTCTCGAGCATATAAATGGCAAATTAAATGACAATTTGCATTACCTTATAATGATACAGAATGAAAATAGCTATAATGGGAGGAGAAAAAATAATTATTCTTATCTCTACTTTGTTTAGCACATACATAAATTATTTTAATTAATTCCAGTTATATCATATAGGTTTCATAAACAATTTTTTTGACTCACCTTCCTTATGACTAGCACACTATTTGAATGCGGACCTACACTTCTTTGACCGTTTTTCTTTTTGTATATAAAATTCTGTCATATCACTGAACGTTTTATTATTTTATCAAAATATTAAAGTATGTTGTAAAATAGGAGAAAAAACAGAGAGCAAAAATGAGCTATTTAAATTTTATATTTACGATGATGAATGATAAAGCAACGGAAGACTATGGAAAAAATTTCTCATGATGTACCAAATCATAAACACAAAGGATACGTCCCATAATTTACTCCAACAGTGATAAAAAGACGGAAAAAATATTAGGAATATAAATGTAACATGACAATGTATCACAGACGTATGCTATTTCAAATAACTTCTCTTCACTTGGTGAACGAAATAAAAAAAAGGAAATAAATATTAGTTTAATTGAATTCCACTTACATTTAATTTATAGTATTTTGTAAAAGTTTATCAGATTTAATTATTCTTAAATCACAGATATGTTTTTACTTTTTTAGAAGTCCGGTAATGGAAAAAATCAGCTGCGTCCTCGTCGAGATTCAGAACACAGATCTTCTATTTGCTAGCTCGGTACGCTGACCATTTACACCACGAACAGAGGCACGGATGAACGCGATGATTTCTTACAAAGTTACAGCCTAAGGAGCAGAAGTCTTGGAAAATCAACCGCACCCTGCCAGTGCCTGTAATCCTTACAAATTTGCTTATTATTTAATTAATTTTTTAACTAAATACGTTAGCCCTTCAACGGAGAAAGTATATAAAATCTCTGAGTTTTTCTAATTAGTCTCGCGCTGCATTTCCTCATTGTATGGATACTGTTTTTGTTTCTTTCACATTTTATATCAATACGACATATTTCCCCTCAAAAATTCGCTACGAAAGCAGCCTTCCGAAGAATAAAAATTAGTAACAAACACCCAGGTATAGTCTGAATCGGGAGGTAAAACTCTAATGATGGTCATTTATTAAAACGAAACATTATATTCATAGCAACCATTTACAAGGTTCCGTAAACGATTTACTCTTTGGCATAATTTCAAGCTTGCACAGCTCATAAGGAAATTTCACAAAAGTTGTAGAGTCATTAGGTTATATGGAAATCAGGAAACTGAAGAAATCCGCAACACCCTCACTAAAATTCGAACTCAGACCTCCCAAATACGAGTCGTGCGTGCTTCCACTTACACTGCGAAGGAGTGCGGAAACGAGGGAGAAAATACCTCATAGAGAGAAATTGTTTGAAATATTAAATGTTAACGGCATTTCGAAAGAAAAATTAGGACAATTTATGTCGATGATACTTGTGGATAATGTTCTATGAGTCTTTATTTATTAGAGTTTATTTACTTATCTACTACAGTTTTTATTAACTTTTCCTTTATTAACCTAATTATGCTTCTTACGTTTGACAGTTGAAGATTTTGCTAACGTGATATGCATAAGAAGGATTACATGAATTCCACCGAATTTCGAAAAGTGGGATTCTGAATGACGTAAGAAAAGTTTTGTTCCGATGCCAAAGTGAATCTGTACTGACTTAAATATCTAAGCGAGGTGCAAACATTCTTTTAGCCGTTGTCAGAGATTTTCGAAATAGAAGTTACTAGTCTTACAAGAAGAATCACTAGTTACCACGAGAAAAGCCTAGCAGAATTCTAAAATATATATTTAAGACATTTAAATACATATTTAATATACATAAAGAAATGCTAGTTAAAAAACTGTGTTTACACCTCTACAACCACAAATCTGCTAAACTAAATTTAAAATATCTGATTTAAATATTCTGTAGCCCATAATTTTGATTTCTTTAAAAGGACGGAGAGGAGAGGGAGTTCAGCATTTTGCAGCTGCGGGAATGGAAGAAACCTAGAGGCGGAAGGATACGTTTTCGGAATGAATTAAGAGTTGCGATTAAGCTAAAAGTTTACATTTCACATTCATGTTCACTTTAACATCCCTGCAGATTTTTCTTAAATGTGTTTTCTTTGCGTGTGTTCCAAAACTTCAGAGTACTTTCTCCTGCAAAAAGCAAATTCGTACTTTGCATTATTCGATTCTTCAAAAAGGCTAAATTATCTGATATTCCTGGTACATTCTACTTTTTAAATGCCTTTACAATTAAAAATCTTAGAAGCTTCAGATTAAGAGAATTAAATTGGCCACTTAGCTAGAAAAATTCAATTAATTATTCGGTCTTCGGTGAAATGCTGTAGAAGTGCTGCCAGAAATTTTTGAGCTAAAGTAGCAAAACGTAGCGCGTGACGTCAGAGATCACGTAATTTTCTGTGACGTTATAGGTACGTGACCTCGCGTGATGTTTGACGTCATCACAAATCATCACTCTTCTATCTAATAATTCTCGTATTCAATCTCCGACGTCATCCTATTCAATCTCCGTCCGTACAAATTCAATCCTCCTTTACGTCTTGTAAATTACGGAATGTAATTCGATTTTTGGTCGTTCTTATGTTTATCAATATTGACGAAAATAAAACTATATTGCTATCGTGGAGAGTCCCCAGAGTACATAGAGTTCCGAGAACAACCGAACCGAGTCGGGAGCTGTAATCGGGTGCTTTGCCGTGAAGCTGTCTTCACCGTTATAGCCTCATAAGCCTGGAGTCTCGAGAGAGCGTAGAGTTCCGAGAACGACAGAACCGAGTCAGGAACTCTGGTGCTTTGCCGAGAAGCTGTCTTCACCGTATCGCCTGTTAGCCTGAAGGCTGTGTCGCTGATCGTTTCAGCGTACTTGTCGTAGTTTTTCGACGATTGTAAACTTGCTTTTGAAGCTGTCCTGAGTAATACTGGCTGATAAAAAGTGTTTTCATTCTTCATCATGTATTGGCATCAATCAGTCCAAATCCTCGAACCCGTGCAGAAACACAACGATATTATAAATGGTCCTTTTCAGAAGTGACCGCCACAGCAGAGATTATTGTTCTTCCTGGTTAACTAATAACCATCCTATATTATTAAAAAGGCTTTACAGTATTTCCTATTGGAAATTGACAGCTTTTCACATCACCCTTGAAGAAAATATGAAAACTTATACGCACACAGACTATATTATAATCTAATGCTGAAAAAATTAGTAATTTTGTGCACTTAATAATTGGCGGGTATAAACAGCTATTTAAAATGCAAAATTCTAAATTCAGTTTTATATGCGAATAATTTTCATACTTTCTTCTAACAATACGCAGAGCGGAAACGTGAAACGAAAGCACAGACTTTCGAATGCAATAAAGTACTTGGGTATTATCGCAACCACCTTGGCAAGAAAAAGAATGGTAATTTTAAATCGGAGAAAGCTATTTATTTCATATCATACATGTTATTAGGTACATATTTAAATTTTAGTTCGATATTTATTCCGAAAAACAATTTAAAAAATTACTTACAAACGGTATCTTCCGCATGTAATTATTCCATTATACAACAGTCTTATCCGCCATTTTTAACTTGCAGAGTCATTATGATTTTTTTGAAGCGGGAGATATCGAAAAATGAGCAATGCATCGTCATAAAATACGAATTTGA